>JAZKJV010007068.1:0-501180 GCA_037367405.1 Ottelia alismoides | reverse complement strand
TTTGGCCCCGCAGCTTTCGTGAATTACGTGTACACCCTTGCCAGGCGCGCGTGCAAGTCACGTGCGCCCTGGCGTTTTTGCAAAGTTGACCCCGCTGCTTTGGGTATTTATTTTTGGTACTGAAATATTCCTGTTAAGTTATATATGTTGTGAACTTATTGCATATTACATAAATACCCCTGCACACATTCATTTTCTTGCCGTTGTCTCTAATTTTTGCATGCGTCTATGAAACCCCAAAAAATCCCCCAAAAATGACAATAGCTTCCTGTTGCATAGTAGTTTAACGGCCTCATTTTTATTTTCCATATTTATTGCATTTTTATATTTATTAAAAATCAAAAACATCCATTTTGTGCACTGTCTAGCTTATAAAATCCAGAAAAAATATAAAAACACTCCAGAAAAATCCCCAAAAAATATATTTTGTGTGTTTTACTTTAAGACCAAAAATCACTAAAAATTACAAAACCAAACTCCTAAAAATTGCAAAACTCCAAAAACCTTTATAAAAATCCTAAAAATTCCTAAAAATCCTAAAAATACAAACTTTGTCTCTGAATTTCCTTTGTTTCATTATCTTTAAGTGAAAATTGATTTGGAGAATTTTTATTACTGTTTTCCATTTTATTTCTCCATTCTAGTTTCAGCCTTGCATTTCATTCACTGTTTTCTTGTACTTTTGACTTTTAAAAATACCAAAAATATTAGGAGAAATACTCAAAAATCTCAAAAACAGTAGAAAAGTATAAAAATACCAAAAAGACTTTATTTCTGAATTTTTGACTATTTTTGGCACATTTTTATAAATACTTCATCTTGTCTTTTATTATATAGCTTTCTTATTCCAATATTGAAAAGAAAAACATATATAATATAAAATTATAAAATTAGAAAATTAAAAATAAAAATACAAAAATATAAAATTAAAAATTAAATAAAAAAATATAAAAATTAAAAACCCACAAAAAAATAGCATAGTAGACACTTGATCACAATTACACTTTTGAGCAATTTTGCCCCGATCTAGCCTTTCTGCTCCCTGTGTTCGACCTCTACACATACTTGCACTATACACATCTTGTTGTAGAGTTATAATAAATTTTAACTCCGCACATTTACTTTCATTGCTTGATTTATCTGTTGTGGGTTAATTGTTGTTTTAATCAGGATTTTTGAGCGGTCACCGCATCGACTGTGGTTTCGCCTTGTGAAACCGTACGACCCTCGATTTTCTCGGTTAAACAACATGATAAAACTCTCATACAAAAAACAATTGACAGGAGAAAATACCCATTCAATAGAAAACCGTCTACAGCTTAAGATGACAGGAATAATTTAAGATCCTATTATTACATCACCAATAAAAAAAGAAAGACAATTAAGAAATCGGTTCCACTAGATATCAACCTCCGAAATGGTTCTCAATGGTGCTGCCAAAAACTCTCGCCTCGGTCTCCTGCTCAAGATTTCCTGTTGGATTTCTAAGAGGGGTAACTCGTGAGTCAAATGACCCAGTAAGGATATAATAATAAGGGATTTTTACCTGGCAGACCCTATAATCTTTGTTAATTACCTCTATGACCTTTGAAACATCATAATTCCTCCCTCACCCCCTTAAACTTGTTAACCTTTAAACTAAAGACCCTGTGGTTAACTCCCATCCATTTAACCGTTAAAACTAACCGGATTTTGTTATCTTCTTTACCTAATACCCATTTTATTTATCAAATTTACGGCAAGTGCCATTCCCTCCCACCCTCCACCTCCAGCTGAGCACGTCCGCACCCATCGCGGGCCACCTGCGAAGCCCTTCCCGGGCGCCGCTCCCCGCTGCCTCCGTACCCCCTGCCACCTACGAAGCCCCCCCTCCCCGGCTGCCGCCAGTCGCAGACCCACCTCCGCCTCTCGAAGTCCCTCCCCCGTTGGAAGCCTCCACCTGGGAAGCCCCCCTCCCCCCGCTGGGCCCGCCTCCCCCGATGCCTTTGATCACTATTGGAAGCCCCTCGCCCGACCGTCGATTGGAAGCCCCCCCGGGCCGCATGCTCCCGTACGAAGCCCCCCACCCTCCCCCCGCTCGGGCCGCATCCTCCCGTGCTTCGCCTCCACCTACGCCCCCCGGACCTCCCTTGTTCCCCGCCTCCACCTGCGCCTCCCCCACCCCCTCTCCCCCGGCTCCACCTGTGAAGCCCACCTGACTTTGACCTTACTCGACCACCTCGTTGTCACGGCCCCTCCCCCTCCCACCCCCGCTCGAAGTCCTCCGCGGCTCCACCTGTGAAGCCTCCTCCCCAACCAACACGCACGCCCTGCCCTTCGCCTCCCCCTGCTCAAGCCGTTCTCTAGCCCAGGCCTTCTCCCTCCCCCGCCAATCTCCTCCAGTCGAGCCTTCCATCGGTGCTGCAGTGGGAGAGGAAGCTGACAGAAGAGGGAGAATTATTTTTTCTTTTATTGGTTAATTCTAGCCGTCCGATCATGGATTGGTTAGATTAACTCATTTTAACCTAAGAAAGTTAACTCTAGATGTGGCAATTTAACGGTAGGGTTCGTCGGGTAAGACGGAGCAAGTTTACGGGGGTGAGGGAGGAATTAGGATGTTTCAAAGGTTGTAGAGGTAATTAAAAAAGATTATAGGGTCTGCCAGGTAAAAATCCCTAATAATAATTATAACGGAAAGAAATTTAGGTATGCAATGCATGTGCAGTAACTGAACATGTATAACAAAAGAATATTTTAAAAGACTCAAGTAGGATGCCTCTAATTATGTTCCAGGCCTCAATATATTTTATGACACTTTACATGATTATTCACTTGACTTTATAATACTTTACTCGATTTCCACTTATTTTGATCCTTTTATTCGCATCTATATGTATTTATTAATTCCGGACTCACCCGTCAAAGGAGAAAGTATACACTAGGAATGAAGCCTGCATCGCTTCATTCATAGTGCAGGCTAAGACATGTGTGCAAGAGCGATCCTTCAGCTAGTTTGGTGGGTAGTACTCTAACACTCGAGACATGAGACATATAGCCCAAGGAACCATGATTCTGTCAACCGAGTCTGCCAGGGGAGTCTTGCTCACCCCAAAATCAATAGTCACAAAATCGATCCGTATGGTGTGATGCACATGTGCATCCACCCAAACTTTCCAGAGTACCTACGACCACCCCACTCTGTGATGCCTCTCGAGTGGAGGTGACTCATTGTCGATTCAACCGAACACCAAAGATGTGCATCCACCTTGTGATAATTATATTTCCATAACCATTGCATTAATAAATTTTGATTCTTAGGTCACAATTCATTTCGTTGGCCCAACTTCAATGAATGTTCATAAGTATAATATACATTCTCCGAAATACAGTTGCTTAGACAAACCCAATCACCTTGACCTCATGCTAAAAACAAATGCTTTATAACCGCGTGACCTTTTGTTTATTAATTAGGGCATCCACTGAGCAAAACACTACCCAGACACATGAATGGGTTCTGGTAAATCCGATCTTGTAATACATGACTTATCCGCGCTCGAAATGTATCACATAACTAAATAATGTTGTGCCACCAATCATACATATACAGAATATTAATTATATCTAAGGTTGTACACGGTCAAAGCAGAGCAACACCGACATATGGTATCTGCATATAAGTAATACACATGATTGAGAAATTGAAACATCCACCTATCCTATACAAAAAAAATTATTTAACATAGGTGCCCGTTATTTCCAAAATAAGAGAATATTGAGAATAATATATAAGATAGTGTTAAAAAACCATATCTATAACTATTCCTTATTAAAAGAGGGTACTAAAATTTTATATGTATTGCACGGTATAGAAAGATAGTGGTAGTGGCAATATTCATACCAATTTTATAATAACAATCCTCAATTGATCACATAGTGCTACATAATAAGAATATTGAATTATTATTATTATAGAGAGATATATATCTCATGCTATATATAGAACATAATATATAAGATAGACTAGAAATTCCATTACTGGTGGGAGTAATAACAACTTAATAAGAATTTGCGGGAACACTCTCTATACAGTATACTCTGTACAACTAGATACAGTTTTGACATCCGTAGGCATATTGAATTTCTTTGACAGGGAAACCTAAAATTTCTGGTAAATACAACATAATGGGAGAGATTAATTGGATACAAACACTCATACGCCGATCGTCACGAAAACTATAACTAACATCGTATTCTTTGCTACCCTAACATCATAAGCAATCCGTGAAATTCTATCTTCCAAGTGGTAGTTTATATTCCATTTATCATGAAATTCTTAAATCCAAAGGGTAAAAGAAACTTATGCACCTTTGGAGACATACACGGAACACCTCAAATTATATTGCCATTAATTCTATCCATGTATGCACGTTGCATTGTACAACATGATTTATAGGCAGTATGAATTTTAAGGTATCAAAATAAACTAACATGGATCTGCATCAAGGCTTATCTAATTTCATCAAGTATATTTAAATGTTGAAAGAGTGTAGGCATATGTTATATAGGTCCCATACTCAATACTCATATATGCGTGTACATGCACACATGTATCAGATTGTACTTGCAACATTGATCGAGCACAATGTGCATATAATAATATTTTATATAGGGTTACACAGATGGATCTATATATATTTCCACGAGACATTTTTGAGAATGTAAATCCACAAGAAAAAGATTTACTTTCAAGATATACCAACAACAAGAGGCGATCTCGGGGTAAGATCGAAATCAAAATGTCAAGCCCCAAAAACAACAAACTCCATGATCGCAAGGTGAATATAAATGAGAATGTCAAGATCTGTTACGTAAATGTGAGTCCTTTGATCCATGCACGCGGTCAACGACCTGGACTAAGCGGCGCCTTTCCCTTGCGGCGAAGTTCTTTCTCCTCTCCTCGTAATGAAGCTCTGAAGCTTCGCGTCTTGCCAAAGGAAGGATCCTCTTGCTCTTGTTTCTCTAGAGAAGAAGGATGGAGAATCAATTTTTGAAGAAGGGTGAGAATGGAAGGAGATAAAATGGATCTTAAAGATCATTTAAGGGTGAAATAAGAAAGTATAGTTGTCAATTTTGAGGTGAATAATACTCCAAAATAACTCACCAATGCGTAGAAAAAAAATCAAAATCCGAGGGACCAATTTCCATAAATGTCCTCAAGCATAGTTCACTAAAAAGGGCATAACTTCCTCATACGGACTCAGATTCGCGCTTTCTTGGTCTTGTTGGAAAGCTTGCGACAATACGCTTCTATTGAGTAATATGTTCTAAAATTTCAGAAAATCCGAAATTTTTAGGGCGTTACACTTTGCTCTAATACCTACTGCACTGCAAGGAGCAAGGAATCACCGAAATAGAAGACTCAAATTTGAACAAGCAGTTCACCGAATGATGCTAAGTTGGCATACCTTCACTCTACCAAAGTATAAGACTATTGAGGATGCAATGCTTCACTTAAATCTTCCATGGATGCCCTTGCTTGGGTTCCATCTTGCGACTCATTCTCAACAGCTTTGGTTCGATGGTTTATCAGATTTTTTCAAGTGTTTCTGTGATGGCCAAAAGAACCACACCTTACGCATTTGTACTTTAACTTCTTCTCCTTATCCCTCGCTCATATCCGACTCTTCTTTGGCCTTCCTCAAGACCTCATGGAGTGAGGAGGTAATACCTTGTACAGCAATTTAATCAGTGTCCAGAATGACTTGTCAGGTAAGGGGAAATGCTCTCTGTGTAGGTCCTTCGATACACAAACTTGAAATGGTTGCACAGGCATGTGTGCAAGGTAATCCAGAGACCTGCCATCTCCTAAAAGTGCATTTCTTTGCAATAAGATCACAGACATTACATCAAGTAGGACATTCCACCTCTATGTGTTGTAGATGCCATCACTCCTCGTTTAACCTACTTATAATGAACCCCTGTAAATTCTTGGTTGATGTCCTTACGTAATGCAGTGTTGTAGATACATCACTCCTCGCATTTTCCTCCTTTCAATCTATACTCTTCCAATGTTGTTAACATTTTCTGTCAAATCTAATCTATCATATAACATATTGGAAGGTGGCGAGCCTCATTAATCCATGAATTGAACTAATCACTCAAATTTTTAGTGATGTAGTGGCAGTGAGCTATTGTGCTAAATTGGGACCTCGACCATTTCTGGTTAATTCTCATCATGTCGTCAAAAGGACTTGTATTGTCTTTTTGAAGCTCTTTCATTCAATAGAGGAATTGTTTTGACTTGAAATCTCTTGTTGCGTACCATACTATATGCTCCAATTCACTACCTGAAAACTACATCTTGAAGTTCTTGTAAACATGGCGCATACATACCCTATGCTCTACACAAGGGAATTTGTCTTTGATACATACCCTATGCTCTACACAAGGGAATTTGTCTTTGACTGCACTCTCTAGCCCCTTTTAACTATATGAGATTATTGTGAGTCCATCTTCTTCACCACATTGGATAAACTCATCTAAATGTTGCAAGAACCATTTCTATGTAATGTTGGACTCATTCTGCACTACTGTAAAGGCAACTAGAATGAACTTGTTTGATGCGTCTAGGGTAGTAGCTGACAGAAGTGTTCCTAGGTACTTTCCCTTCAAGTAGCATCCATCCAAACCCAAGAAAGGTCTACATCCAAACATGTACCCATCCCTGTTAGCTTTAAAAGAAATGACATATCTGAGGAAGAGTCATCCTCCTCCAAGAAGTAGTGGATCGCACTAATATGATTGCGATGCTTCAATTCTATAATAAGCGAGGGAATCTTCGTATATGACTCCTCAACACTCCCAAATAACACAAATGGCACCCTCCTTTTTACCTTGTAAATGATCACGTAGGACGGACGAAGCTTGAATGCCTAATTAATCCTACTAGATAGCTGCTTCATTGTAATTACAACGTTCTCCTTTACACAAGATGATATCAGGTGCGATACCCACTCCTAGCTAGCCATGGTGTTTCCAGCATGATTTTTCGAGGCACAAGTGTGGTCGGCCACTAAACTCTTTACTTTGAACCTACTACTATTTAGTATCAAGGAGGCGTATATCCTCCAAGGACATCCTTTCTCCCTATACTTTTTTGTGACTATGTTGCTCTCGCTCAAGATATTTGGTGGTAAACTCCTTGGAGATGCAACGAGAAATGAGTGTGGAGAAAAAGGTTTCATGGCTTTCAAATTTATCCTTACTTCAAATGATGGGTCATCCAAATCCACTCTAGCATCAGGGCCCTCTTAATCGCTCACATTCTCTACGTTAGAATCAAGAAAAAGATAATAGATATTCTCAAAGAAAGTCCATCCAAGTCATCCGAATCATGAGTATCTTCCACATTGTCGTCAATAACACTATAATTAGAATCAAAAGAATCAGAAACGGATGATGTTTGGTAGACTTCAGTGGTACTCTTTACATCCACTAATATTGTACATCTGTGGTTGGATGGTGTTTAGGGGTGTGTCTTTTTTTGTACACACACTCTTTTATAATATATGCAACCCTCACCATTTTTGTGGTTGACGTGTGTATGTTGTTCAACCTCCAGGGTTATCACAACCTCAAAATCTCCCAAACCATCATCACATCCCAGACTAGTGTAAGGCACCTGTACTAGTCATATGAGGGGCTTCATCCCCAATGGAAGCCCCACCTTCTTCACCAAGATGGCCACCTTCTTCTACGGAAACATCTCCCTAACATGCTTCTAATCCAACATCAGGACCACCCTCATTCGCACGATCACTCACGACTAGCCCCTCAGTCCAACCATCACCCACGAGACCAAAATCAAACCACCATCACCCATAGACACACCCTCAGTCCCACCATCTTCCACATTCTCGCCCACGGTCCCAACATCATCACACCCTACTTTAGATTAAGCCAATTATAAACCGTCTCCCTCTTGCCTTCCTCACCCATGTTTCGATCTAGCTGGTCATATGTAAACATAAAGGTCATCTTAGAGCTTCCAACACTACCATGATCAACATCCTGGGGTTGTGAATCCATGGTGCATGAGGGTTCTCCACAGCCAGTAGAAGATCAGCCTCCACACCTGCATTCTTCTTGTTGAGGAACTCCTTTGCTTGAATGTAACTCAGAGCCTCTATGTTTTTCATCTCTACCACGATCTTGATTTCGGTTACATCTTAGTGCACATTAAACTTTTCCGTCATATCTTTCACATTCTTAATCTTCGCGAACTTGCTCCGTTCCCTCTCATGTGAGGAATCTTGTATTTCAAGTGATTGTACAATTGGATCCCAAGATATGATCTCAGAGATTTCATCAATAAGATCGAACAACGAGGTGGTGTACAGATCGATCCCAATCCTAACTTCTATTTAAAGAAAATACTTATCACCCTTCATTCTCGCATCCATTTGAAGTAACCTCCATGCTTGACGCACACGATCATGATCCCTTCCTGTGCACTAAACCAACCCATCATCATCACCTGCATGTTTGAAATAAAGAACAAAGAACCCATGTGTGTGAGAAACTCTAACCAATTTCAGCTCCATTTCCTAAACCATGAAACCCTAAAACTGCATGACCTCGATTCAATTAAGGAAGAAGAGTTTCATGAACCAAGGTCTATGAGTGCGATGGAGTGGAAAAGGAAGGGATGGCCCCAATAGATTGTCATTGTAGTAGTAATTTCGAAGCATAGATGAAGGGGGTGATGGCCTCAAAGAGGAAGGGGGAAGTCGATGGCTTCTAAGAGGAAGGGGAGAGGTCGAAGGCTTAGCGCTAGATGTCTATTTATTCGAGCCTTCATGCCTAAATCTCTCTCCATCTCTCCGGGACACGAGGCGTGCTTCTGACAATCCAACCATACTAGGGTTAGACACATGACTCTGGTTAGAGTTACGAAGAACACGACTTACAAACAGAGGGTTCATGGAGTGCGACAGAGAAAGCTTACTGAGTCGACAAGGTAGTAACGATGTTTAGAAGGCTGAGAAGGTAATTTACAAAGATTCTAGGGTTCATTGGGTAAAAATCCATATATAATCTGGTAGTTGTTTTATAAATTTTTACATTGTATTCTAATTCGTGGTTTGACTCACATATGCTAATAGCATGGGCTCATGTATGTGTTTGTGAAATGTTCATCATTTAGTTTATAAAATATATAGGAATACAAGTGATATGGAAAAGGTTTGAAAGAGTATCAACATAATATATATAGGATATCCTTCCAATAGGACTTGGTCCTTCCATCCCAATGGAAGGTCAATGACCCCGCTCGTCTATATTTATTTCGGCATTTGTTATTAAAATCATGTTAATATTAGTATTTCATAATCAAAAACCTATTTTGATCATTGTTCATTATCTAAATATAGTATGTAACCAGCTGAACTATCTAGGTAATTAATCTCTCTTCTAATTTGCTCAAATAAACATCGAGACCCTTAATCTCTCCTAATTTTCTCAAATAAATTTCGAAACCCTTACACATATTTGTGGAGAGTGCATTTTTTTGAGCAAGACGACGGCGTGTGAGTGGATGTGACGATGGCGGTGCATGAGCGAAGGTGACGATGGTGACACATGAGTGTAATTGATGACGATGGGTCGGTCCTTGCGTGTGACGTCGATGATGCTGCAGATGATGGCAGCAAGGGGAATCGTCAATATTGAGATGATAATCAGGTGCTTCTTGGAGTGGTTCCTAGTGTCATGCACATCCTCATGGCAAGGCGGATCGATAGTGACATGTAGATCGACAACGACATGTGTAGATCTTCACATAGGAGGCAACGACAACACATAGATCAACGACTACGTGTGTAGCACGATGGTAGCAGCATAAGGAGGCCATGCAACCATTATATCTTACATATTTCCTATATACAATTTTTGATGTGTATTATATAATTTTTGATGTATATTATACTTATTTGATATGTATTTTTAAATATCAATTGGTTGCGAATGAAAATTATATTTTTATATATCTTTTATATATCTTGTATATTTGATGTGCATTACACATTTTGGATGTGCATTATACATCTTGGATGTATATTATACATATTTGGCTTGTAATTTACTCATCGATTAAGCGTGAATGACTACCGTACTTTTTACACAGAACCATACCAATTTTATTCTATAAAAAATCATGCATTAATTTATAATATGAATTGTATTCTACAAAGAACCATACAAATTTTACAAATAGCTGATGAAATTTGAAGGAAGCACGGATTCTACAAAAAATATACAATTGATACAAAAGGAATCACATATTCTACATAAAAACACGTGATGATACAAACATCTGCCTCACACCATGTCACCCAGGATGAAATTGGATATTATTTAAATAAAGTATTGCGAAAAAGTACCAAATAGATCTAGCTAAATTTAGTATTTTAAAATATTAAATGATATGCACAATTAATGCAAAAGAGGATGACTAAATTACTTTTTTGGGCAAATAAATTAATGGTGTTGTTAGATTAGAATCTAATAGCAACGATCGTTGGCCTTCCTTACACATGAAAGCACAATGTCCTATCGGAAGACCTCCCTATACACACACAGGGCTCTTCCAATAGGACACAGTCCTTTCTGAGTTCAAGAAAACCACCCTCTTTTTGTTTAAAACACGAGAACTTTAGTAGAATACGTATACAATTTGTATTATTGCATACAAAATGGACATTATAATACAAACATTAAAAATACACATTATAATACAAACTATGTAAATATTCTACTAAAGTCACCATGTTTTCTACAGAAAAAGCTCGGCCTTCCTTAACTCAAAAAAGATTGTCCTGTTGGAAGGAAATATATATATATATATATATATATATATATATATATAATGGGGCTGCCCCTTGCGGGCAGCCAAGAATGGCTGCCCCCGCGCCGTTTCGGCGTGTTTTTTTATTTTTTTTTGAAAAATCTCGCCGTGTAAATTCATCCCTATATCCCTCCTATATGTCATTCGAATTTCGTCAGAAACAGAGGCTCCTACGGCCTCCATCGAGATGGTGTCGATTTAAAAAATCCTGTTACCGTTAAAAAATGTCTGTCTCGATGGAGGCCGTAGGAGCCTCTGTTTCTGACGAAATTCGAATGACATATAGGAGGGATATAGGGATGAATATACATGGCGATATTTTTCAAAAAAAAATAAAAAACGCGCCGAAACGGCGCGGGGGCAGCCATCTTGGCTACCCGCAAGGGGCAGCCCCATTAATCTCATATATATATATATATATATATATGAGGAAAATGGGGATGCCCCCTAGGGGGAGCTAACTTAGCTCCCCCCGCCCTATTTTCTTCAAATTTTTTATTTTTTTTGAATTTTTTCTGTGAATATTCATCACTATATCCCTATATTATGTCATAAAAATTTCGTGTGAAACAGAGACTCCTACAGCCTCCATCCAGACAGTCATTTTTTTAATGGTAACAGGATTTTTTAAATCGACCCCGTTTGGATGGAGGTCGTAGGAGTCTCTGTTTCGCATGAAATTTGAATGACATAATATAGGTATTTAATAATGAATTTACACGATTTTAGATTTCAAAAAAATAAAAAAAATTGTGAAAAAAAGGGCGGGGGGGGGGGGGGGGGGCTAAGTTAGCTCAATATATATGTGGCTGCCCCCTAGGGGCAGCCAACATGGCTGCCCCCACCTAATTTTGGCAAAAAAAATTCATTTTTTTTTGAAAAATAACACCATGTATATTCATCCCTATATCCCTCTTATATACCATTCGAATTTCGTCAGAAACAGAGACTCCTACGGCCTCCATCCAGACAGTCATTTTTTAACGGTAAAAGAATTTTTTAAATCGACAACATCTCGATGGAGGCCGTAGGAGTCTCTGTTTCTGACGAAATTCGAATGGCATATAGGAGGGATATAGGGATGAATATACACGGTGTTATTTTTCAAAAAAATAAAAAATTTGACGAAAAATGGGGCGGGGGCAGCCCCATTTTTTCCATATATATATATATATAGAGAGAGAGAGAGAGGATATCTTTCATATGAGACTTGGTCCTTCCATTCAATTAGAAGGCCAAGCATCCCAATCGTTGGATCGGATTTAGAATGTTATCAACGGCTTATAACGAAACCACCTTCCATAACCAAAACCGCTATTCTAATTAGGGTCGTCCCATTCATATTTGGAAAGATGAATTGTGATGGCAACTGTATCCGCAAATCATGCGATATTAAAGGCAGTGCTTTTGAGAATACGCGTCATTTACCCTGTGCACGTTTTAATAATATACGTATTCACAATAATATGGTTAAATTTAATGTGTTTGCATTTATAGGGCTATTAGTTAATTTATTAAAACGAAAATACGTATATTATTAAGATTATATTTTGTATTTTATATCAAAACATGTATTTTTATTGTCTGATTTTGTATTGCAAAACATCATTTTGTATAATATATCCTTTCTATTACTAAATTCAGTACGTCGAATGTAATATTAAAACGTGGATTTCCACTGTTTAAATTCCATGTAAAATAATACATTAGTTATAATTGTTGTTTGTTATCATTACTTTCAAAAACTCTTTTCCATAATTCGTGGCAAATTTTTTGTATTTAACAATATTTGTTTTATAAGACATACATTCGTCTTTTGTATTTAATATGCTTGTTTTGTATAATAATCATGATTATTTGTATTTTAGATACGCTGTGTTTGAATCTTTTTCCAAAATCTCTAGTATCGAATTCTCATTTATTAGATATCGGTAAATATCTTTAACTGAATTTTCGTAATAATGGGAACACCCATATTTATAGAAACAAACTGCACAAGCCTTTCCTTAAAAATAGCGTACACTGTTAACCGTATTTCCATCTTTTGTATTTCATGTAATTCATTTCTCTGAATCAGGGTTTTTTTAGTATTGTATACTGTTGATTTGTAGGATACATACATTGTTTTGTATTAAAAAACACACGTTTTTAGCCATTTTTGTCAGTTATTAAATGCGTAACTTCTATATTAGGAGTTCCTTAAATTTAGGAAACGATAGTCTTTGCTGATCCGGTTTTTGTATATATATATATGTATATGTATATATATATATGAGGTAAATGGAGCTGCCCCCAGGGAGTAGCCAACTTGGCTACTCCCACCCCTATTTTCCCCTCATTTTTTTATTTTTTTGGAAAATAAAAATTTGTATATTCTTCATTATATCCCTCTCACATTTTATTAAAATTTCGTCAGAAACAGAGACTCCTACGGCCTCCATCCAAACATGGTCGATTTAAAAAATCCTGCGACCGTTAAAAAAATGACGTCTGGATGGAGGACTTAGGAGTCTCTGTTTCTGACGAAATTTTAATAGAATGTGAGAGGGATATAATGATGAATATACAAATTTTTATTTTCTAAAGAAATAAAAAAATGAGGGAAAAATAGGGGTGGGAGTAGCCAAGTTGACTACTCCCTGGGGGCAGCCCCATTTTACCCTATATATATAGGGCATATCCAGAGAGCACAGTGCCCATTTGGGGTTTTTTGAGCACCAAACGTGGGCTCGTCACGTGTATGTGATAGTTCTATTTGGAAGGGGACGATTTTGGTAATAGCAATGTACTTTGCATTATTAACATAATAGGAATTCGAGTTAAATCATTTCCATAAAAATAGGTGGTCGGTTTTAGTAAGATAAAAAAATACACATTTTAATTATTGCCAGCATTCGATCTATTTATGGAATGATCATTCCACGTATAGATATGTAAACTTCTAAATTACTGATTATAGTTATTGATTACGTTAGTTACTAATGTCCATACAATAATTACCGATGACAAATATATATATTACTGAATGTATTATGAATGTTTCTGAAGTTATAATGTTCATATAGCAATTACTAATTACAAATGTCCATACTGAATGTTACTGAACTCTTTGTAATTGTTACTGAACTCCCAATGCATATGAATGTTACTTGGCTAATTACAAATGTCCATACTGAATGTTACTGAACACATTATGAATGTTACTGAACTCATTGTGAATGTTACTGAAGTTATAGTTACTAATATCCATACATCAATTACTGGTTATGTAATTACTAGTGTCCATACAATATTTACTGATTACAATGTCCATATTACTGAACCCATTCTGATTGATACTGAAGATATTATTTTATTATTACTGATCTCATAATAGCCATTACTTGAGAATTGTATGTACATTACTTAACACACAACAAAAATTACTTGAGACTGTATATATATTACTTGAGTACTGTCTCTAAATTACTAAATTGTATTCAAATTAATAACACATATGGAAATTACTGGCCATTTGTTATGGTTTTATTGACTTCACAACAAGCACTTACTTGACCATTGTATTCATATTACTGAAATATGTACCATATAAACATGTGCTATAAGATATAGATATATACATTACTGAACAAACAACAAAAATTTACTTGAGATTGTATATATATTACTTGAGTACTGTCTCTAAATTACCAAATTCTATTCAAATTAATAACACATATGGAAATTACTGACCATTTGTTATGGTTTTACTGACTTCACAAGAAGCACTTACTTGACCAGTGTATTCATATTACTGAAATATGTACCATATAATAAAATGAATGTAAATTACTAACCATTGTTTGGATATTACCAATCTCGCAACAACTATTTACTTGACTATTGTATATATGTTACCGATTCCATTTGAATATGTTACGCGCAATATATAAGATGTTACTTATCGTTCTTACAAATATGACGATGATCTATAAGTTACTTACGTAATTTAACAAGTTACTTGTTATACACATCATGTTAATGATATTAATACAAAATTTACTTATATTAAAACAAAGACTGTCTGATTATATCTAATGATATCATTTTCAAAAGATGGAACAACAGAATCTCGTGTTCTGTGGATGTAAACTTCTAAGCAATCATATTGCTTTCATGATCTAAATATAATTGATAGTCATCCATCATCGTTCCTTCTCATATGATGTTCTCACGATCGAAATCCAACCAAGAATCATCATTCGTCATTGCTTCTGAGATTTCATGATCCAAATCCAATGACAAATCGAGCATCGCGTTTGAATCTGAAATCGAAAATTTCAAAAACAAACGATTAAATTGAGATCATAATATGAATCAACAATGACAACTCACGAGCAAAAATATGAGGAAACATAAATTTTGCAACGAACGATTGATTAAAAAAAGTTCTACAAAAATACCTTCGAAGAACGAACCTCCTGCAATTTCAGAAGCTTGGTCGTCGCGCGAGATCAACAAGAATATGTTCGAAATGACCATATCAAACACAATACAAAAAGATCAGCGGACGCTAATTTTAGAAAGTCTGAAAATAACATTTTTAAATAGACACCAATATTGTGACTTGTGACGTGATCCTAAAATTTAGGAATTGATATTGGTAATCCAACGGCTGTGAGGATGGGCTCATTCCATTCAAATGGGCACAGTGCTCTCTGGATAAATTCCCTATATATATATATATATATATATATATGGGAAAAATGTGTATGCTCCCAGGGGGGAGCTAACTTAGCTCCCCCCGCCCTTTTTGACATAATTTTTTATTTTTTTTGAAATCTAAAACCGTGTAAATTCATTAATAAATCCCTATATTATGCTATTAAAATTTCGTGCGAAACAGAGACTCCTACGACCTTCATCCAAACGGGGTCGATTTAAAAAATCATGTTACCGTTAAAAAATGACTGTCTGGATGGAGGCCGTAGGAGTCTCTGTTTCGCACGAAATTTTAATAGCATAATATAGGGATATAGTGATGAATATTCATGCCGATATCACTCCCTCTCTCTCTCTCCCCATGCCGCCCTCCCTCTCCTCTGCCCTGGGCGTCCCTCCCTCTCGCAGCCCTCCCGCTCATGCCTCCAGTCGTCCACGTACGCGACATCCTTCCTAGTGCGCACAACCCTCGCGACACTGTTGTCCCTGCAACGATGCCATCTTCTCGAGCACATCACTTGTTGCTGCGCTCCATCTTCAAAAACGCATCCACGCACTTGTCCGGCTTTTACATGCAAGCCTTTTCCAGTAAGAATATTACCGTCTTTATCCATACTCCCATATTGAATGACATGCATGTGTATCTTGAAAATGTGAATATTTTAGTTCTGAAATGTGATATTCTTGTTTTAAGTAGGAAAAAGGTTATATTATGGAAGCAAAATCACAAGAAATTTTCCAACGAGAAGAACCTTTTGACAGAGATCATGATATTGGTATATTTTTTGATCTTTTTTATCCCAGTTCTTACGAATATCACAAAGAGCATTATCTAAAAAGTATAAAAATTTTATAGGTTCGGAAAATGGATCTTTATATGATGAATACGATCATGAAAGTGTGTCACATAAGTGTAAACGAGGTTGATGATGGGGATGTATCTGTTAAAGAGATTGTGAAACCATTGTTGGAATGGAATTTGATTCAGAGGCCAACGCAATAGAGTTTTATAGTGTATATGCGAGACAAGTCGGATTTTCCACTCGTAAGAATGCATTACGTAGATCAATGGAGACCAAACTCATTGTTGCTCGAAAAAATATTTGTTCACAAGAAGGATATAAAGTTCTCAATGATAAAAGATCTGAAGGAAGAGAAGTGAAAAGAAGACGCGCTAGTCGAGAAGGATGTCAAGCTCATATTTTAATTTCTCAAGCAAATGAAGGATGTTGGGTAATAAGACAATTTAATGAGGAGCACAATCATAATATGACAAGTTCCTCCAAGAGTCCAAAGTAGCAAGACTTAGATCACATAAGAATGTAACTTCTTGCACAAGAAGTCTCATTGGAACTTTGCATACTTGTGACTTAACTGCATCAAAGATTTCTGCTGTTTTGATTGCATCGGGTGAGCAAAATATTACCAGTCAAACATGTAGACACCAAATCAAACGCAATCACAAAAATAATATTGTTCATGAATGCATGTCAGTTGTAAGATGTTTTGAAGAGAAGATGAATAGAGATTCCGATTTCTTTTTTAGATTGGAAATCGATGCAAATTGCATGGTTAGAAGTGTTTTTTGGGTTGATGGTCGTTCACGAGCTTCTTACATGAAGTTTGGTGATATTTTAGTTTTTGATACAACATATCGAACTAATAAGTTTTCGATGCCATTTGCACCTTTTACCGGAATTAATCACCACAGACAATCAACCTTATTTGGTTGTGCATTGCTAGCATATGAAACATCAGAAACCTTTACGTGGTTATTTCAGACTTGGTTAACATGTATGCACGGAAAGATGCCGACTGCTATTATCACCGATCATGATATTGCCATGCGAGAGGCAATCTCGTTGGTATTCCCTAATGCTACACACAGATTTGTAGTTGTCTATCAAGAAAAATGCCTTGATTCATTTGTGTCAGTTGCGATGCAATAAAGCATTCGAGCAAGATTACAATAATTGGATTTATAGATCCGAGACTATTCAAGAGTTTGAAAATAAATGGGCAAATTAAAAACTGTATACAACATTTCAAATGGGAGTTGGCTTGATAAGATGTATAATATGCGACATCATTGGATACCTATATATTTGAAAAATGTATTCTTTGCTGGAATGTCAAGTAGTCAAAGATCAGAAAGTATGAAAATTTTTTCGATGATTATGTTCATTCTCAAACACCTCTATCCGAATTTTTTCAACAATATGAAAGAGCTTTGATTTCCCGTCGAGATGCTGAAGAAAGCGAAGATTTTAAAGCTGCGTCCTCGAAGCCTATCTTGAGTTCTAAGCATCCAATTGAATCACAAGTTTCCAATTTTCACACACCTGCCAATTTCAAATTATTTCAAGAAGAATTCAAGAGGATTGCAGATTGTGAATGCAAGAAGATTTCAAAAATAGATGACCAAACAGTTTATGAGGTTTATTTGCATGGAAATAAAAGTCGCATATACAGAGTTGAATTTTCTTCAACAACCACTACGGGGTCTTGCTCATGTAAGAAATTCAGTTCGGATGGAATTTTATGTTGTCATGTGCTAAATATTTTCAGAAAGAAGGGTGTTCTTGAATTGCCTGATAAATATTTATTGCATCGTTGATCAGTAAATGCAAGATTTTGTGGAAATGTTCACGCATTACATAATAATACTAAAGAGAAGCCGACAATCCCCATGTTGTGGGGCCTTCGCTCAGAAGTCAATGAAATATATGAATGGGCAAGTTAAGCAACGAGAATTTTCTTGCAGCTAGGGAAATGATACAAGCTGGTAGAAAAAAGATTATGGAATGATAACTAGGAATTTCCAACGGTCTTGTATTCCACACAAGGCGGGAACACGAAGGTCGCTGCGGTGACCGTTGAAAATCCCTAATTAATCGACAATTAACCCACACTATAGATCAAGCAATAAGAAATAAATGTGAGGTTAAAATTTATTTTTAACTCTACCTAAATGGTGTATAGCAAGCAAGTACGTAGAGAGTTCGAACAGAGGGAGCAAACAGAATAGATCAAACATGTGTGTGTGCCTAGGTCCCCAAAATGAATAAAGAATAAATAGAATAGTATAGGTATTTGACCCTTATCTCCCCCTACTTTATTCCTTGTCGACCTATTCATCAAGATGCCTAGGTCTCGAGGTTTGGTCATAAAATATTTACAATATTTTATTCTTTTTCTTTTCTTTTATTTATTCTATAATTTTGGCTTTAATTACAGTATTTTATACACTATTTACATGCACCTGCATGAATACTAATATGCTCTAATTAATGCTATTTACAAGCATTTACTAGGATTTTTGAGGCCAAAATGATAGAATAAAGATGATGAAATGCGGATTCATCATAGAACTTCGTCAAACCAGGCTCTTACCTCATCTCATGCATCAAATCGGTCCATATCAAATAATAAAGGAACCATCACACATGATTTCGTCAACATTCGTGATCCAGAACATGTAAAAGCAAAGGGACGCCCAAGAAAGTCAGAGCGTATAAAATCTGGAATAGAAGCATCATCTTCTCAACATGAGGTGAAGAAAAGGACTTGCCAGTCCTGTGGAGAGAAAGGCCATTATCAGACCACATTTAAATCAAAGGTAGTTCAAAACTTAGATTAATATTCGATGTCATAAACTTTGGTCATTATTATTCTTAACTTTACATATTATATTTTTAAAGGTGGCGGACAATCACTAAGATTCGAAGGATATTAGTCATTTTTTGAAGAGGAAGAGAAGATATTGTATCTTCTAAATTCAAAGAATATGGTAATCTTTCTCTTTTCAAAATGTTCTTTTCTTCTATTTTGATTTACTTTCTACCTTGACATTATGTTATTGTTGGTATTTTTTATATTATTCTTTGACATAACAACATATTATTCTTTGACAGAACAAAAAATGTATCAGTTCGGCTAAAGATGTTGGAGCTTTAACAACTTGAACGCATTGAAGACATTGGAGCTGTAACAACTTGAATGCATTGAAGACATTAGTGAACTTTTATTCTCTAAAATAAATATCCCTAACTGTGGTATCTTATGCTTGGATGATATTTACATATCGTATTATTTCTGAGAGGACTTGTCGTGGTATTTAAAGAATCTTATTGTTGAACGGTATGCAGGGTAGATGTGAATTTCATTTATAGTAAACATTGAAGGTAAATGTGGAAATGCTATGATTTTAGTTTCTGAATACAAGGATTTTTACATAGTTCTTAGATGGCGTAGTCATCCCAAGGAAATACTATGCATGACAGTTATATAGTCTATCAATTGAGAAAACATCACCTAAAGATGACGAAGAAATTCTAGCAATTTCTCAAAGAATTCAAGTCAGACTGCTTAGTAGTTGAATGATGTTGAAGAAATTATAGCAGTTTCTCAAAGAATCCCTGCCAATTTCTCCTAGAAATATATCCAGAACTTTCAACTCAACGTTTCGTACACAAGATCAGAATTTATTCAAACTCTATCAAATCACTTTGCAAAAGAAATCAAATAAATGCAAACATAAAAGAGCTCTTGATTTTGATTTGCCTTAATCAATGACAAAACAATCAATTGGTGAAGATCAGTTTTATATGCGAGCTACTGCGGGGGCTTTTTTGATCCATGATCAATAGAATAAAGTCTGGATGCAGTATTGTAGTATTAGATATTCTCAAAGCTCATAACAATGCTTTGCCAAGTTAACACAAGATGTGAAAAATTACACTAGTCCAGAAGATGCAGTTGTCTTATAATGGATGCCTGTCCGAGGACAAATCCTCGTGGATCTGACACACCTTGGAGTGTGCACAATGTTGGACGATGGGCCACTAGGAGAGGTGCACTGGTACGATAATTGAAGGATGCAGCTCGCCAAATGTTTCCGATAATATGTCCACTTTATCTTATAAACTTCATGTCGACGACTTTTGTATCGTTTCAAATGAAATCATTAATGAAATCACAAATTATCATCTTCCAAGTCTAATTCTCATATTCTAGTATCTGAAACTATAAAAAAGTACATGATGATGTTTAAATAAAAATTTTCATGATCACCGATATTTAGAAAACAAAGTAATCAACACATAGTATCAATTCATTAATGAAAAGTTATTTCAATAAATTTATAACTTATAGGGAGTTGCAGAAGGATCATTTGGAAAAGAAATTCCAACACAATAAAATATGAACTTAGTGCACCGAAGCCTTGGAGGCTCTCCTGTACAAGCTGTCGACACATACGGAGGGAATGCATTTTTAAGACGGCGATATCGTGAGGGCATCAAGAAATGATGTGCTCGAGAAGGCGGTGTAGTTGCAACAACAAGTGACTTGCTCGAGAAGACGGCGTCGTTGCAGGAACAACAGTGTCGAGAGGGTTGTGCGCACTAGGAGGGATGTCGCGTACGTGGACGACTGGTGGCATGAGCTGGAGGGTTGCGAGAGGGAGGGGCGCCCAGGGCAGAGGAGAGGGAGGGCGGCATGGGGAGAGAGAGAGGGAGGGAGTGATATCGGCATGGAGGGATGCCTTCGCAGCAAAGGAAAATGACAACGGCTAGTGAGAGGGCAACGTCTGGACGAGGTGATGCCCACGGCGGCGGAGAGGGTGGGCGGTGTGGGGAGGAGAGGGAGGGCTGCGTGGGAAGGAGAGGAGTCCGTGTTTTGAGGAAAGAGATCATGCAATCATGATTTATGACATTTAAAAGAGGGGAGAGGGAATAAATCCTAAGGTGAGGAGAAAGTAAATCCAACGGTGGAGACACTAGGAAGGAGGGAAGTTGCCTCCACCTGAGAGGAGGCTCCCTATTCCCATATATATATATATATATATGGAATTTATCCAGAGAGCACTGTGCTTATTTGAATGGAATGAGCCCATCCTCACAGCCGTTGGATTACCAATATCAATCCCTAAATTTTAGGATCACGTCACAAGTCACAATATTTGGTGTCTATTTAAAAATGGTATTTTCAGACTTTCTAAATTTAGCGTCCGATGATATTTTGTGTTTGATATGGTCATTTCGAACATATTCTTGTTGATCTCGCGCGACGACCAAGCTTCTGAAATTGCAGGAGCTTTGTTCTTCGAAGGTATTTTTGTAGAACTTTTTTTTATCAATCGTTCGTTGCAAAATTTATGTTTCCTCTTATTTTTGCTCGTGAGTTGTCATTGTTGGTTCATATTATGATCTCAGTTTAATCGTTTGTTTTTTATTTTCGATTTCAGAAACAAACGCGATGCTCGATTTGTCATTGGATTTGGATCATGAAGTCTCAGAAGCAATGTCGAATGATGATTCTTGGTTGGATTTCGATCGTGAGAACATCATATGAGAAGGAACGATGATGGATGACTATTAATTATTTTTAGATCATGAAAGCAATATGATTGCTTAGAAGTTTACATCCACAGAACACGAGATTCTGTTGTTCCATCTTTTGAAAATGATAACATTAGATATAATCAGACAGTCTTTGTTTTAATATAAGTAAATTTTGTATTAATATCATTAACATGATGTGTATAACAAGTAACTTGTTAAATTACGTAACTTATAGATCATCGTCCTATTTGTAAGAACGATAAGTAACATCTTATATATTGTGCGTAACATATTCAAATGGAATCGGTAACATATATACAATAGTCAAGTAAATAGTTGTTGCGAGATTGGTAATATCCAAACAATGGTTAGTAATTTACATTCATTTGGTTATATGGTACATATTTCAGTAATATGAATACACTGGTCAAGTAAGTGCTTCTTGTGAAGTCAGTAAAACCATAACAAATGGTCAGTAATTTCCATATGTGTTATTAATTTGAATAGAATTTGGTAATTTAGAGATAGTACTCAAGTAATATATATACAATCTCAAGTAAATTTTTGTTGTTTGTTCAGTAATGTATATATCTATATCTTATAGCACATGTTTATATGGTACATATTTCAGTAATATGAATACAATGGTCAAGTAAGTGCTTGTTGTGAAGTCAGTAAAACCATAACAAATGGTCAGTAATTTCCATATGTGTTATTAATTTGAATACAATTTAGTAATTTAGAGACAGTACTCAAGTAATATATATACAATCTCAAGTAATTTTTGTTGTGTGTTCAGTAATGTATATACAATTCTCAAGTAATGGCTATTATGAGATCAGTAATAATAAAATAATATCTTCAGTAACAATCAGAATGGGTTCAGTAATATGGACATTGTAATCAGTAAATATTGTATGGACACTAGTAATTACATAACCAGTAATTGATGTATGGATATTAGTAACTATAACTTCAGTAACAATTACAATGAGTTCAGTAACATTCATAATGTGTTCAGTAACATTCAGTATGGACATTTGTAATTAGCCAAGTAACATTCATATGCATTGGGAGTTCAGTAACAATTACAAAGAGTTCAGTGACATTCAGTATGGACATTTGTAATTAGTAATTGCTATATAAACGTTATAACTTCCGTAACATTCATAATACGTTCAGTAATATGCATATTTGTAATCGGTAATTATTGTAGGGACATTAGTAACTGACGTAATCAACAACTATAATCAGTAATTTAGAAGTTTACATATCTATACGTGGAATGATCATTCCATAAATAGATCGAATGCTGTCAATAATTAAAATGTGTATTTTTTTATCTTACTAAAACCGACCACCTATTTTTATGGAAATGATTTAACTCGAATTTCTATTATGTTAATAATGCAAAGTACATTGCTATTACCAAAACCGTCCCCTTCCAAATAGAACCATCACATACACGTGGCGAGCCCACGTTTGGTGCTCAAAAAACCTCAAATGGGCACAATGCTCTCTGGATATGCCCTCTATATATACATATAGAGGTAAATGGGGCTGCCCCCAGGGAGTAGCCAACTTGGCTACTCCCACCCCTATTTTTCCCTCATTTTGTTATTTTTTTTGAAAATAAAAATTTGTATATTCATTATTATATCCCTCTCACATTCTATTAAAATTTCGTCAGAAACAGAGACTCCTACGGCCTCTATCCAAACATGGTCGATTTAAAAAATCCTGCGACCGTTAAAAAAATGACTTCTGGATGGAGGGCTTAGGAGTCTCTGTTTCTGACGAAATTTTAATAGAATGTGAGAGGGATATAATGATGAATATACAAATTTTTATTTTCCAAAAAAATAACAAAATGAGCAAAAAATAGGGGTGGGAGTAGCCAAGTTGGCTACTCCCTGGGGGCAGCCCCATTTTACCCATATATATATATATATATATATGTGTGAGGTAAATGGGGCTGCCCCCAAGGAGTAGCCAACTTGGCTACTCCCACCCCTATTTTTCCCTCATTTTTTTATTTTTTTGGAAAATAAAAATTTGTATATTCATCATTATATCTCTCTCACATTCTATTAAAATTTCGTCAGAAACAGCGACTCCTGCGGCCTCCATCCAAACATGGTCGATTTAAAAAATCCTGCGACCGTTAAAAAAATGACATCTGTATGGAGGGCTTAGGAGTCTCTGTTTTTGACGAAATTTTAATAGAATGTGGGAGGGATATAATGATGAATATACCAATTTCTATTTTCCAAAAAAATAAAAAAATTGAGGGGAAAATAGGGGTGGGAGTAGCCAAGTTGGCTACTCCCTGGGGGCAGCCCCATTTTACCATATATATATATATATAGGAGTGATCTTATGAGAGCCAAAATTTGTGAGAGCATGAGAGGGATGATTCTGGACTACATGATTCACCCAGGAGAGAGAAGACCAGGAGAGAGAAAACAGAATCATGTGGTCCAGAATCATTCCTCTCATGCTCTCACAACGTTTTGCTCTCATAGAATCACTCCTCTCTCTCTCTCTCTCTCTCTCTCTCTCTATATATATATATATATATATATATATATGAGGTAAATGGGGCTGCCCCTAGGGAGTAGCCAACTTGGCTACTCCCATCCCTATTTTTCCCTCATTTTTTTTATTTTTTTGGAAAATAAAAATTTGTATATTCATCATTATATCCCTCTCACATTCTATTAAAATTTCGTCAGAAACAGAGACTCCTACGGCCTCCATCCAAACATGGTCGATTTAAAAAATCCTGCGACCGTTAAAAAAATGACGTCTGGATGGAGGGTTTAGGAGTCTCTGTTTATGACGAAATTTTAACAGAATGTGAGAGGGATATAATGATGAATATACAAATTTTTATTTTCCAAAAAAATAAAAAAATGAGGGAAAAATAGGGGTGGGAGTAGCCAAGTTGGCTACTCCCTGGGGGCAGCCCCATTTTACCCTATATATATGTGTGTGTGTGTGTGTGTGTGTGTGTGTGTGTGTGTGTGTGTGTGTGTGTGTATAGGAGTGATCCTATGAGAGCCAAAATTTGTGAGAGCATGAGAGCATGTATTCTGGACCACATGATTATGTCTTCTCTCTCCTGGTCTCCTCTCTCCTGGTTGAATCATGTGGTCCAGAATGCATGCTCTCATGCTCTCACAAATTTTGGCTCTCATAGGATCACTCCTATATATATATATAGGGTAAAATGGGGTTGCCCCCAGGGAGCAGCCAACTTGGCTACTCCCACCCCTATTTTTCCCTCATTTTTTATTTTTTTTTTAAATAAAATTTGTTTATATATTCATCATTATATCCCTCCCACATTCTATTAAAATTTCGTCAGAAACAGAAACTCCTAAGCCCCCCATCCAGACATCATTTTTTTAACGGTCGCAGGATTTTTTAAATCGACCATGTTTGGAAGGAGTCCGTAGGAGTCTCTGTTTCTGACGAAATTTTAATAGAATGTGTGTGTGTGTGTGTGCGCGCGCGCGCGTGCGTGCGTGCGTGCGTGCGTGCGTGCGTGCGTGCGTGTGTGTGTGTGAAGAAACTTAATTGTGGGTAGTTGTTGCAATATAATTTCTGCGTATCATACTCGTTTATTTAAAAAATTACATTTTTTTTCCAATTTGTGGAAACAACCTCTCCAATTGTAGTACAAGGTTCCTTTATGTACAACGTTATCCATTGTTGCAGTAGATGCTATGTGAGTGCATCAAAGATGTGTCAATTCGAGACTCCAGATTTTGTTCTTCTTCTTAACTTGAAATTAATAGGAGAAGGAAAGTTGCAATTAATATTGTATTACTTAGTAAAAGTACCCCTAGACATATATAACTGTAGCATCAGACGACCAGTGGCATCTGTAACTGTGCTATGTTCTTAGACTTGCTGATCGGGCAACGAGATCGCCGTTATGTTTGGGATAGCCTCCTCCGCAAATCTGAAGAAGGGGATTAAACATCTCTGCAATGAATAGGTTATAGTTCAATGAATAAAAATCAATTGATAAGTTAAAGGCTACCCTACAGATATACTGTACATCTGCATCAGCTTGCTTCCCAATTGTGATTTGGATGGGCAGATTCCAATGGGAAAAGATCTACCACTTGCAATGAAGGCAGCTTGACAAAAGCAGGTCCACAGGTCCCTTTCCATCTGGTAGGATAATCTCAGAAGCAATCCCATCTTTTGTTCTTCCCTCAAGGGAGAGCAAACTAAACAGCAACGCATCCATCATTGCGGGCACTGTAAAATATCACCACATACCTTCCAAATTTACGCTGCAAATCTCTGCAGCAACTACTCAATCCAATCCCAACTCCCTCCTTTCCTCAACATGGAGAAGCCTCCCACTTTTGACATGGACTTGGAGGACTGGGAATTGCTGCCTCAGGATGGTCTTGACAAGAGCATCAGCTCCAAGGCCTCGCCGCCTCTCTACCCACGAGTCACAGTGGGAGCTGACTGCCTTCATCCATCGATGGTTCTCCTTGATTCCATCGTGGATCCATGCAAGACGATGTTCCCCGATGAGAGAATTATCATGGAGATAAGTGAACCCAAGGCTGATCCCACACCGCCCACGAGCACTCCGGTGTTCTTGGATACAATTAAGGATTGTGGGTTAGTCAAAGGAGGATGCTGAATTGCGGTGGACTGAACATTGCGAGAAGGACGATGAGGATGCAACGGATATTGAGAAGTGTTTGAATTCGGGATACAAAAGGAAGGGGTATTGGGATGGGATAGGAATCAGTGTGTGGGGATGGAGGATCACAGGAATTGGGACCCTCTGCACGTTAGGAGTTGCCGCAGCCACCTTATGTATATTCATCATAGGTGGTCGTAACCGCCAGAAACCGCAGCATGAGAAGATCCAGTTCCAGATCTACACTGATGACAAGGTTCGTGCTGAACAAAATTAAAACCTTCATTTCAATGACTGCTGCTGATCATTTTTTAAAAAAAAATAGAATATTGCATATAACTTCATACTTCAAATGTTGGCAGAATTATGAAAATCCCATCTTTAAGTTCCCCTTTTACTGCTGTAAATTAAGGTAATTATGTCTGATGGACCAGAAAATATGTTAAGATTTCACAGTTTTCTGCATAAATTGATGATCCATGTTTTATGGAAACAATTTTCTGGAGAAGCCTTTAAAATATGGAAATCGAAGTGCTGGCTGCGTCCGTTTTTATTTATAATTTCTTATTTTAATCGGAATTTATTGATATGAGCAGAATCTGAAGCAAGTGGTGCAGCATGCCACAAGGCTTAACCAAGCAATCTCAGCTACAAGAGGGGCAACAATGACCAGAGCCGACATATCCTTTGGTGGCACCTATGCTGCCCCCTGAAGTGTAAGGGTACAATGCACACACTCTGTCCACCTCATGCATCTGAATGGAGATCAGACATTTGCTATGTATAATAATTCAGAATTTCTGAGGTGGGCATGTTGTGAAATTCGTCGACACCAACATCTTCTTGAAAGAGAAAAGCAGACATATGTAGGAATGCTTATATCATAAGTTAGAAGAAGGGTTCTTTAAGGGGATGTGCCTATGTGCATGTGTGTGTCTGTATATTCCATACTGTAGAAGTACTCATGTAATTATCTTGTGCTTAGTGGTAGGAAGCATCTCCTGCATTATTGCTTTCTTGGTTTCTCGAGAACCGATTGATACTGCACACTGCAGTTGTGGGTTGTTTATACGCCAATCATTGGAATGTTATTCTCGTTCAGTTTGTATCCTTTGGAAGCTCATCAAGTATTTTTATACACTAATCTTCCTTGGAAAGAATTGTGTTGCTATCTGACTGGATGGTAAATTGTTTTTATTTGATTAGAATAGTTTATCCAAATGCAGAAATGAATATGATCCGTAATGATGAATCAAGGTGGGCAATCAAATACTGTGAACATGAACAACATTATTTTACAAGGTTGGCTTACTTTTTTTTGAGCAGACATGATTAATCTCTTCAGCTGTGACAGTTACCGACTCTGTAGAACTTCCTACTGAAATAGCTTTTAAGGCAAAGGAAATGTAATAACATATGGGCAACAAGTATCGTGCATTAACGCTCAGGATCTGACGAGAGTGCCGTCCATCCTTTGATCATTTGAATTTTATTGGCGTGCGAATTTTGTAATGGCTTGCAATCTGTCATTTTTTGGACGATACAGAAGCTCAATTATGCATCTTTCGTTGGCTTTTAGTTGAGTATCATTTTTCAGATAATGCAATTCAATACCAGGAAAAGTAGGGAAGGGGTCAAACGTCACGTTAAGATGTTATTTTGTCAGACAGATTTCAGAATCGATTGCCTTTTGTTGTTTCAGTTACCTGCAATTATAATGCCATAGACATGTACTGGCATATAGATCCCAACTAATGAGGGATAAAATCCCCAGATCACAAGGCAACTACAAAAAGAACCCTAAGTTAAAATACGCCAATTAGCGAGGACACAAGGTCCACTAAAATGATCGACCTGAATCCGGATAACGGAATTTTCGATCGGTCGGAAGATTTGACGGGTTACAACTCGCATGAACATCCACAGAGCACTCGAGGACCCCATCAACGACACCCTATATAGGATAAAAACAGCAAATAGCAAAGCCTTCTCTCACTATAAGTAGAGTCGGCTACATGGATTCTTGCTGAAATCCATCATGAAAGATTCAACTATTTTTTACGTCAACTGTCGACTACCTAACGCAATCCCCACAATGAGAGATTTGAACCCTGGTCTTCCACAACGAAGGAGAAAATATCGAGACAAATCATCAACGTCAACAATCTTCTCCATCACTGGTGATCATCAGAACATGATTGAAGATTTCTCCACTATGTCATCAAGGTTTGCAATCTTCTCACCACAGTCAGTGAAACAGATTTAAGATTGCTCGACCTTAGCATCAAGGCATGCAATCTAGTCATTATATATTTGTGAAATATTTTAAGATTTCGTGGCCACATCATCAAGGTTAATAATCTTCTCCACCAATAATAAGTAATATCTAGGATAAGCGATAGTACTCGGCTATGCCACTCATGCTAAATTCTCGTTCATCGCTAGATCGCCTTCCAAGAGACATGTCTATTAAGGGCCATTGCAATTAGGGTTGGCTATCAAGCCTAATGAGCCGAGTCAGGTCCCGGCTCGGGCTCGGGCTCAGGCTAGGCTCAGGTTCGGGCTAGGCTCGAGCACGTTCAAGCCCAGCCGAGCGCTCGATAAGGCTTGAGCCGAGCCCGTTATCGAGCCTGGTCAGGCTCGTTAAGGAAACATGCATTTTTTGGTGGAAAAGTGTTATTACCTGAGTTTGATTTCATAACCTCCTCTTTGAAAACTGGCTTCCTTACTAGTAGACCACTATCTAAATTGTATACAAAAGTTAAATTATAATATGTGTGTGTGTGTGTGACAAGGGACGCTGCTGCATGTAGCAGCCAACGTGGCTACTACCTGTGGTAATTTCCCCAATTTTTTTATTTTTTTAAATTAAATCATGAATATTCATCTATACCCCTCCTACATTGTATTAAAATTTCATCAGAAACAGAGACTCCTATGCCCTTCATCTAGAACATGTAATTTTAACGGTCTGAAATTTGTTGTAATCGATCTGTTCTAGATGGAGGGTATAGGAGTCTCTGTTTCTGACGAAATTTTAATACAATGTAGGAGGGATATATATATGAATATTCATGGTTTAATTTTGAAAAAAATAAAAAAATTTGGGGAAACTGCCACATATAGCAGCCACGTTGGCTGCTACATACAGCAACATCCCAGACCTCATATATATTGTAACATTCTATTTGCTAACAAAAAAATAATAATTTTTTATTAAAACCTAGATTAACATACATAAAGTGTAGAAAGTCCAACTCTACCAAACTACAACATAGTCTACCTAACATTGGCATTATATAAACCACATAAACACATAGTCCACCATAAATAATGTTGTAAAACTAATATAAATGAAAATAAACATCATTACAATTTCGTAAATAGAATATATATAAATATATTCCTTATAGAGCCCCTTATTGAGTTATCGAGTCGAGCAGGGCTTGACTCAGGCTCGGCTTGTTAAGCTATCGAGCCTAAAAATCTAGCTCGGACTCGGCTCAATAGCCTAATAAGGCAAGCTCACGAGCCCTTATCGAGCCAAATCCGAGCATGTCTCATCGAGCTGTGACTCAATAGCCAGTCCTACTTGCAATCCCGAGGGAGGGTATATAAAGAGGAGGTCACACTCTATTAGAAGGGATTATGAAATTCGTTCTACTTCTATTATTGTGCACAACCAAAGTAGAAAGTGAATCAAACAATCAAACAAGCAAGAAACGACCACAATCAAACAAACATAAAACAAACACGACACGAGATTTACATGGGTCATTCTCACTGAGCTGGTCGATGGCAATGGAGGTGGATCCTATAAAATGATTGTTGAGTGTTAGCACCATTGTGACATGGAAGAATGATTAATCTGAATATTCATTAAAATATATTTTCATGTTAACTGTACAACAATGAATTTTATTCGTTACAAAAGCTTGTTGTTCTTTTAATTAGCAACGAATGCCATATTCATTGCGGACATGTTGATATAACAACGATTTATCTGTCAAGATATTCATAAAAATTTGTATTAATAGTTGTTTATTTTAATAATATCTAGAAAAAAGTCAATGGAGAATCATTGCTATATGATTTTATTGATTTGCATTGAATCCTAACCATTTGTTATATTGAACCCAATTGGAGAACCGTCATATGCAACCCCCTTCCTCCATACCCAGCACAACATACTTACCAGATAAGGGCCTCGCAACCCGGTCGGCAAGCCGAGCAACGCTCCTGGACGAAATATTTATAAGCAGTTTCTTTTCTATTTGGATATATGGATCCATTTGCATTAGGGATACATTTGTATTGGAGTAGTTTGTAGAGTTTATAAGGTTTAGGGCTCTTCTATATCCTTTGTAATTTCTTCCTCTTCACAAATAGTGAAACCGATCACTGCCATCCAAAGATGTAGCCCAGTTACATGTGAAGCTTCATGTGTTTGTGTTTTGCTTGATTGATCATGTTTGTGTTGCTATGAGGAATATAACAATGAATACAACATTCATCAATTTTTTTAAAAGAATCAAGTAACATATATTGTACATTATTATATATTTAACTATATAAGATACGACAATAAATATTAAATTATTCGATGTCTAAGGTCTAACTTGCATAATCCTAAAGGGGTGTATGTAGCACCTTGTGCATATAGATCTTCCAAAATGAGTGGTAATCCACTACTCCGAATACAAACATGACCCACAATCTGAATGTTGTTCCACAGGCTTTAGGGTGTCTGCAATGTATTAGACTTTACATGCAGGTTAGGATTAAAACTATTTCAACAAATGCCATGACTGAATCCCAACCTCTCTAAGAAGAGATTATGAGAAGACAGCATTCTCTCGAGGACGTACCACTCCAATGTCATGGGGCATCTTTCTATTAATCATCTACTTTTTCCTTTTTTTAGTGTCATATTTTTGAATTTACAATAAAATATGCAGCAACTGTTCGTGCAAGAGATATGCTACCAACCATGAAGTTCCATCCTAAATAGCATTTAAATAACTCTCATCAAAATTTAGGGATATCTTAGTCGTTTTAATCCTTCCATGCATACATTAACATAAGTTTGCCATGATTTTCTATAATTTCTAGAATATTTTTGTGCATCAAAGCATTTATTATACAATCTCCAAGACACTTAGGGTTATTTATATTTATATCAATCAAGGACACACTAACAAGAAAAAGAATGGGTTACATAGAAATTGATGGGAGATGAGCAACATCTTGAAGTTAGTGAGGTCAATGAACAAACATCATTAGTCTACTTAAACTAGTCTTCAGATCCGCACAAAGGTTTAATCATCTTGTAGGATATGAAGAGTAATAATCTTGCACCGTTGCATTAAGGATAGTAATCTAACCATCGGTTGGATTCTGATTGATATAATATTTTAGACACATAATCTAGGTTTTGTGAACTATCCATCCATAAACTTAAATTAAAACAATGGAAATTCTCTCAATTTTTCCCAAAACATTTCTGATTATAAATGACTTATTTACTTCATATTTCCTTATTGTCTAATTTTGTCCGAATCTGGTCGGACTTCATCCAAATTTGTGTCTTCTTTGGCTGGCAGGTTATCTCAAGGTAAACTGGTTACCCACCACCTTTACCCATGTATTCCCGTGTTCGAATTAGTTGTATCGATCCCACATTTCCTTTGTTAAAATACTTTTTAACCACGTTGAAATAAAAAATTTGACATCAAAAATATATTATAATCATAAAAATGTTTAACACATAAGGACTGTGATATCACATCGCATTTACCATTCCAACCTTCCTAACCATCCACACAGCTACTGCTCACACGAGGTTACCAAACATGCCCCCACCAATTACATTCACCTATCCATCAACTGTGACCTCTGGATTTCAGTCAGACCTCAAAGAACTCAAAATCCCATTATTCTGACCTTAATCTATAAGCTGATCATATATCTTGGTATTTAATGGTACTAAACCCACTAAGACAAAAACTAATGTAACAACAACAAAGCCTTTTTCTCACTTTAAATAGGGTCGTCTACATGGATTTTTTGCCTCCACTCAGATTTATCTTGGATCATTCCTGGGCTTAGATTCAAAAATATCCCTTTGTATAGTCTCATTCCAACACTTCTTAGGTCTTCTACGCCCTTTTTTGCTGGCTCAACATTCCAAAACTCACATCTCCTCACGGGTGCTTCAGCTGACCTCCTTTGCACATGGTCAACCCACCTTAAGAGATTTTCTCGCATCCACTACAAGAATTTAGGCTTTTCGGGACGACAACTTGTGACGGTTCCATAACAACCGTCCCTATTGATTGTTTTCGGGGACGGTCAAACAACAACCGTCTCCAATAACCACATACTGGGAGACGATCTGCGGGTCATCAACTCCTTTTATAATGAGGGAATAAGGACGTTCGTTAGTGACCGTCCCCTCTTCCCTCACAAAGTCACTGCTCTATTTTACACCTCGGATGAGCCTTTAGGGACGGTTCTGACCGTCCCCATTGCTATTATGTTGACGTCGCGACCGGCCTATTGGCATAGGTGGTGGACCGGAGGGGACGGTAGTTAATGACCGTCCTTTATGCCCTCACCAAGTCACTGCTCTATTTTACCCCCTTCGTGAGCCTTTGCGGACGGTTCTGACCGTCCCCATTGCTCTTTTGTTGGCATCACGATCGTCCTAGGGACATGGGTGGTGGACCAGAGGGGACGGTCGTTAATGACCATCTCCTATGCCCTCACCAAGTCACTGCTCTATTTTACCCACCTCGTGAGCCTTTGTGGACAGTTCTAACCGTCCCCAATGCTCTTCTGTTGGCATCGCAACTGACCTAGGGGCATAGGTGGTGGACCAGAGGGGACGGTCGTTAATGACTGTCCCCTATGCCCTCACCAAGTCACTGCTCCATTTTACCCTCCCCGATGAGCCTTTGGGGACGGTTCTGACCGTCCCCAATGCTCTTCTGTTGGTATCACGACCGACATAGGGGGACCAAAGGGGACGGTCGTTAGTGACTATCCCCTACATCGAGGATGGTCAAAATGACCGTCTCCGATGGTCAGATCGAAAAAAACCCCTTCGCCCTACGCACTTTCCCATTTCATCTCAACCTCCCACGTTCAACCTTCCCGCCGCCCCCACCGCCCAACTTCCCCTTCGCCGCCCCGCAGCCTCTCGTGCTTGTAAACCTCCTCCATCTTAGTTTTTGGTGATTATCAGCACTCCTTTACGTTCATTATTCTTCATTTTGCTCTGTAAAAGATGCATAGAATTTTTCCCCATTTTTATAAGATAAGATAGAAAAGATGTATGTCATATTTATTTCTCTCCATTTTTCTCCATTTTGCCCCATGTTTAATTTGTCTCCATGTGATCTTCTCTTGTTGTGTATAACTTATTCCATATAACTTGTTGTGTTTAACTTTGTCCCAATTAATTCACAAAACTTGTTCCATATAACTTGTTCCATATAACTTGTCTCCATATAACTCATTTTCCTATTTCTAAAACTAAAACATCATGGTGAATTGACAGTAATTATTATTCCGATTGTGTAGCAAAATAGATAAAACATGGATGGATAAGAGATACGATGATTTTCAGCGATATAAGAGAGGAGTGATCACGTTCTTGGACTGGGCATTACAATTAGAAAGTGTTAATAAAAAAATTGGTGGTTTTAAAATTTATTATCCATGTGTGAGATGTAAGAATATTAAATGTAATGTTAGAGAGGAAGTTTATAACCATCTCATACTCAACGGATTTTGGTTGTATTATTATAATTGGAGTGAACATGGAGAGGTTATAGATCATATGCGAATGGATGAGGATATGGATGTATTGTGCTTGTGGCTTGTACCTCGGTTTTGTGGGCAACAAAATCGAGAACATTTGCTCATTTTGACCATAGTGAAATCGTTGCCGGTCTTGCCCCGTGGATTTTCCCTTGCTCACATTGAGTAAGGATTTCCACGTAAAAATACTCGTCTTCCGTGGTTGCTTGTTATTTCTTGCATGTGATTGCTTGTTATATTGTTGCCATCGAGTTCCTATGTAGGGAACATATATCTTGTTGTGCCATCTTTGCTGCAGGACGGTTCTAGGGGATACTCCAGGTTGTGTCATATCCCCAACAAGTGGTATCAGAGCACAGGTTGTGCAAAAATGGGCAAAGATGATGAAGGCACTATGATTAAGCTCACAAGTAGCAACTGACAGATTTGGAAGGTCAAGATGGAAGACATCTTGTATCGTAAGGACCTACACGAACCGGTGGAGGGTGAGAGTGCCAAGCCGGAGAACATGTCCGCAGGAGAGTGGACAAAGTTGAACCGAAAGGCCATTGGTACCATTCGGATGTGGCTTGACATGTCTGTTTTCCATCATGTTATCGAGGAGACGAATGCGAAGGAGTTGTGGGACAAATTGTCCGAACTCTATGATCGGAAAATCACAACCAACAAGGTTTTCTTGATTAGAATGCTTGTGAACATGAAGTACGAGGATGGAACCAAAGTGGTGGAGTACTTGAATGACTTCCAAAGCATTATCAATCAATTGGCCTCCAGGAGTCTAACACTTGATGACGAGTTGCAGACACTTCTCTTGTTGGGTTCACTGCTAGACAGTTGGGAGACTCTAGTAGTCACCGTGAGCAACTCTGCGAATGATAGCAAGTTGAGACTCTAGTAGTCACCATGGCTATGGTTAAGGGCAGTCTCCTCAATGAGGAGATTAGACGTCGCTCTTCGGAAGAGGCATCCTCCTCTTCACATGTGTATGCAGTTGAGAGGAGAGGAAGATCCAGCAACAGAGGAGCGTCACAGGAGAGGCATAAATCCAGATACAAGTCCAAGGACAGAGGAAAGTGTCATCATTGCCAGAAACCCGATCATTGGAAGAGAGATTGCAGGTTTGGAAGAGAGAGCAAGCTAAAGCCAAGAAAGATCAGAAAAAGGAAGATGGGAATGTAGCAGCAGTCGTGGCAGATGACAGTGCAGAAGAGGTGATTCTCACCATCCAGGACCAGTGCTTGCATGCAGGGAGTGATTTGGAGTGGGTTGTTGACACGGCCGCCTCCTATCATGTGACTCCACACAGGGAGTTCTTCACCACCTACACCTGTGGTGATTATGGGAGAGTCTTGATGGATAACGAGAGTTACTCTAAGATCATTGGCATGGGCACCATCTCGATTCAGACAGATGTTGGATGCTCAATGACTCTTCAGAATGTAAGGCATGTTCCCGATGTGCGTCTTAGCCTTATATCTGGTTCATAGCTAGACAGTGAAGGCTACCATCTGAAGTTCGGCGACAACAAATGCAAGATTAGCAAGGGTTCCCTCATCATGGCTAGAGGTAGTTTGTGTCACACACTTTATATGACTAGAGTGAAGGTCATGGACGACAGTTTGCATGCCAGCGAGGCAGACAATTCATATTTGTGGCACAGTCGGCTTGGGCACATGAGCCAGAAGGGCTTACAGCTTTTGAGCAAGAGAGAGTTGATCCCCTACCATAATGACATCACTTTGTCTCCTTGTGATGCATGTGAGGTTGGGAAGAGCAGGCAGAGCCAGATCCAAGGTGAAGGGAGACCTTTTTCAGTTGACTCATTCTGACGTTTGTGGTCATATGGACACGACCTCTTTGGGAGGCAACATGTATTTTTTCACCTTCATTGATGATGCATCTAGGAAGGTGTGGGTGTATATGCTGATATCGAAGGATCAGATATTTGATTGCTTAAAGAAATTCCATGCCATGGTTGAGCGCGGGACAGGGAAATTGTTGAAGTGTCTACGCACAGACAATGGGGGAGAGTACACTTCCCATAGCTTTCAGGGCTATTGTGCAGAGCACGGCATCAGGCATGAGAGGACAGAGCCAGGCACACCTTCAGCACAACGGTCTAGCTGAGAGGATGAACAGGATCATTGTTGAGAGAGTTCGTTGTATGTAGAAGACAACGAAGTTGCCCAAGACCTTTTGGGTTGAGGCGGTTCGCACCACATGTTATTTGATCAACCGATCTCCATCAGTTCCTTTAGGTTTTCATAGTCCAGAGCGTGTTTGGACATGGAAGGACCCTCATATGCTCATTTGACGGTGTTTGGATGCAAGGCATATGCATTAGTACCCAAGGAGCAGTGGAAGAGGTTAGATGATAAAGCGGTGCCTTGTATTTTTCTTGGCTATGGAGATCAGGAGTTTGTATACCGTCTTTGGGATCCAAGGAAGAAGACCGTCACCAGACACAGGGATGTGATCTTTTATGAGAATCAGACATTGGCTGAAGACACCACTGAGAGTGGTGATGCATATGAGTTTTCCATGGATGATGACAGTGATGAGGACACAGATCCCTCTCAAGTACAGGGTACACGTGGAGAGGATGGGCAGCTAGAGCAGCATGAGCCAGATACAGACCTCGTTGATGCAGGTCCAGGGGACCTAGGGCGGGGGGAGCAGCCTCATCCACATGCAGATGCAGTAGAGCCTCAGGTCAGGAGATCTGAGAGGACACGCCAGCCATCATCCCGCTACCCCACTTCCAGGTATGTGATGCTCACAGATGCAGGTGAGCTGTACACCTTTGAAGAGGCACGAAAGCATAAGGATAAGGGTCATTGGCACAATGCAGTGAATGAAGAGATGTTATCTCTCAGAAAGAATCACACTTTTGACCTTGTTGAGCTTCCTAAAGGGAAGAGAGCCTTGAAGAACAAGTGGGTTTACAAGTTAAAGTCTGATGACAATGGCAAGCAGGTCAAGTACAAGGCCAGATTGGTGGTGAAAGGGTTCAGCCAGAAGGAAGGAGTGGACTATGATGAGATCTTCTCCCCGGTGGTGAAGATGAACTCAGTGAGAATGGTGCTAGGACATGTTGCTAGCATGGACCTTGAGCTGGAGCAAATGGATGTGAAGACGGTGTTTCTTCACGGAGATATGAAGGAAGAGATCTACATGGAGCAGCTACAAGGTTTTCAAGAGAAAGGGAAAGAACACATGGTTTGCAGGTTGAGAAAGATACTCTATGGCTTGAAACAACCCCGAGACAGTAGTACTTGAAGTTTGATGCTTTCATGAGAAAGCAATGCTTCAAGAGGACTACAGTTGATCCATGTGTATATGTTCGTCATCTTCCCAATGGCATGTTCGTCATTCTTTTGATATATGTGGATGACATGTTGATTGTAGGTCATGATTCCAACCCCATTGCAAAGCTCAAGAAAGAACTCTCCAAGGAGTTTGAGATGAAAGATTTGGGAAAGGCAAGTCACATCCTTGGGATGCATATTACAAGGGATGGTGTGGTTGTCACAGGAGAGCTATATTGAACGCGTGTTGGAGCAGTTCAACATGAAAAATGCCAAGCCTGTCAGCACACCCTTAGCCTCTCATTTCAAGCTAGCCAAAGAGTCATGTCCTTCTACTTCTGAGGAAAAAGCAGAGATGTCCAAGATCCCATACTAGTCCGCAATTGGGAGCCTCATGTATGCAATGGTTTGCACTAGACCCGACATAGCCCATGCAGTGGGCGTGGTGAGCAGATTCATGTCCAACCCAAGCAAGGACCATTGGGAGGCAGTGAAATGGATCTTGAGATACTTGAGAGGGACCTCAAGTATGTGTCTTGTTTTTAGGAGGTCAGATCCCAAACTTTGTGGCTACACTGATGCAAATATGGCAGAAGATATGGACCAGAGAAAGTCTACCTCATGCTACATTTTCACATTTGCAGGGGGCCCATATCATGGCAATCTAAGCTACAGAAATGTGTTGCTCTCTCAACTACTGAGGCAGAATACATTGCAGAAGCAGAGGCTGGGAAAGAAATGTTGTGATTGCAACGATTTCTTGGTGAGTTTGGATTGGATGGTAGTGAGCCGGTTGTGTTTTGTGATAGCCAGAGTGCTATAGACTTGAGCAAAAGTACGATGCACCATGCTCGCACAAAACATATTGATGTGAGATACCATTGGTTGAGGGATGCAATAGATCAGAAGCAACTTATGTTGAAGAAGATCCACACCGATGAGAACCCCTCAGACATATTAACCAAGGCAGTCACTCGTGACAAGCTTCAGCTCTGTAGAGAGCTGAGCGGTGTCACTTCTTGTTGATCTCCATATTTGGACAACACCTCCCCGTTGGGGCTGGAGGGGGAGGTTGTTGGGTAATTTCAGGTCCAGCCCCAACTTGGGCTCTTTGAAGCTAAAGCAATTTGCCCCCTTCTGCAGGGGCATCACTGCAATATATCTAGCAAATGGGAGCATCATTCGACTGTTGATTTACAGGGATGACAGAAGCCTTATTTGTCCATTCCATTCTAGCCGATTCCAACCCTTCTCCAGTGATCAACAGTAAGGGTTTTGAACCCATCCTCCTCCACGGGCGAGAGAGAGAGGGAAGGAGGTCGCAGCAGGGCTCCTCCTCCCTTCTCCCATCGACACGGGCTGCAGCTTGGGCTGAGGGAGCGATCGTTTGAGCAAGCTCGAGAGGAGCTGTGGCGAGGTTGCGTGCGTGATGACCTCAAGAAGCCGAAGCCATCGTGTTTGGGTTTCCATCCAGGAGCCCACAAGGGAAGACACTTCATCCTTCTTGGATTTGAGCATGTTGTTTGGTATTTTAGATATCTAGGGTAGTTAGCTACTAGTAGAAGAATTAGCTACTAGTAGAAGAACTACCTATTGTGCTTGTGGCTTGTACCTCGGTTTTGTGAGCAACAAAACTGAGAAGAACATTGGCTCGTTTTGACCATAGTGAAATCGTTGCCGGTCTTGCCCCGTGTTCTTTCCCTTGCTCACATTGAGTAAGGGTTTCCACGTAAAAATCCTCGTCTCCCGTGGTTGTTTGTTGTTGCTTGCTTGTAATTGCTTGTCATATTGTTGCCATTGAGTTCCCGTGTGGAGAACATATATCTTGTTGTGCTATCTTTGCTGCAGAATAGTTCTAAGGGATACTCCAGGTTGTGTCATATCCCCAACCCTAACCATGCTTCCCTCGTCGCCGGAATCTTTACTCTTTCCTTGATAAATTTTGTCCTGAATACTCTTATCCCCTCCATGGGATCAAATCTTTCTCATTTTCCCACCAATCTTGGACCCCTTACATCTTTATTGTACCTCCTTGTACTAATCCTCTGCCAATCAGAAAGCCAACTTGCCTCCTGACAGCAAAGAATTCTACGAACATTTACATTCCAGACAAGAGTATAATCTCTCCTAATCACCACTCCCTCCGCATTAAGGAAGCAATTATTCAAGTGCATTGTAGCATTAAACAGATATTTCAAAATCCCCATCGCTGCTTCAAAGTAATTTTCTCGTAAAAGGTATCAATAATCCTTAAGACAGGCAAGCCTCAATCGAAAATGGCAGGTTCTCATATGTTTTCAGCCCACTATCATCTAAGCGTATATCCTCCTCGGATACAGGTGAAAAAATGATTCTCTTCAATAGGGAGAAATTCAGCATATTTCTCAAATCTATAAAGGAGCTCCCTTGAATGAACCCACAGCCACTTTTTTCATCAAACTCCACCGAGAGCCCCCAGCTTGTTTGATACATATGAATTGCATTCATTAACCCTTCCTCTGAGTCTTCCACGTCATACCATTCTGCCAGATTCTCCATATATGCATAGTCAGTCTAGAGAAAGTTCTTCCAATCTATTTCAATGTAATTTATCAGGTGACAGTTCAGCTTTTCCAACAGTGCCATAAACATTGACAGATAAAAAGGTATTCTTTCTCCATTCTTATGCTTTGTCATCCATGTCTCAAATCTTGTATCCAGGACCTTTATAGTTGCTCTGCAAATAGTCGAGAGAACATCCAAATAATCTTTTTGTGCTATAAGTCCTGTCATGTACCTTGACGCATATTCTTTAAATGAACTCAAAAGATCCGTAAACCTCGCTTCAGCCTCCATAGGCTTCAGAGACAAATCATCAAACACCTTGCCTGCATTCCTCTGTCTTGCCGAATCCATCTACATCTATATTACCGAAGACTTGAGAGTGAAGAAGAGAGACGATCGCTCCAGCTTTTTCAAAACAAGGAAGGCGTAGATGCAGAAAAAGGGTTGCCATGGACAGCAGCAGGTCTTCCTTAAATAGTCTCCCCCATTGAGCAGAAGACAAACAGGGGTATCTTATACCCCCCGCCAGACATAAGGTACCACTTCGGAAATGAACGAAACTATCCCATCAGATGAATGCTTCTCTCTCCGAAAATAGCCGATAAGCCCACTATCCTTGAAAGATCAAGAATGTAAGCTATAAAATCCATACTAACAAGAAAAAAATTGCGGTAATGCCATAAAGTAAGGCCTTGTTTGGTTGCAGAATAGATCATAAAATAAGGGGTTAATTCTCCTTCCGACACGGTTCCTAGTGGTACGACTATTCCCCATCATTCCGTCTTATTTCACTCATATTCATATCTTTATCCCACCTTACCTCCCTTTTGTTTCACCTTATTCTTCTTATTCCTATCCTCCAGCCGAACAAAGAATAGACATTTATTCTCCTTATTCCCCATCCTTATTCCTGCTTATTCTCGAACCGAACGCTCCCTAAGAGTGCTGAACTTTTGTACACACATCCTAATTTGGCCAAGGAACTTGTCCATACATTGCTCATCCTCCTCCTTCCTATATTCAGGTTAAGAAAACCTGACATACTGCAATTTCTCCTTATCCAAAACTATGCAGCCCCTGGCCTCTTTTGGCACCTGATCCCTGTTGTACACCACTTGATCCTTCTTGTCTGAAATGGCCTTGTTTGCCATGATGTCAGTAATAGAATTAGCTTCCTTGTAGATATGTGAGACTTCCACTATAATGTGTTTGAGAAAGATAAGTTCACCCCCCCCCCCCAACCCCACCCCACCATCTTCTCATATTTGCTATTCTACATTTGTTATCCTTGATCATCTTGACTAGAACCTCGGAGTCCGATTCTAGCCAAACTATGTTGACGTTGTGATCCCTGCACAAAATAAGACCCTCGACTGCGGCTCTGAGCTCAGCTTCCATATTTGTGGCAATCCCAAAGAAGCAAGAGAAGGACAGCACAAGTTCATCCGTATAATTCCTTACAATACACCCTCCTCCTGCCATGCTCGGATTACCCTTCGAAGCCCATCCGTATTGAGTTTCAGGATCCCTTCAACTGGTTTCCTCCAGCAGAATACCCTCCATTTTCTTTCACACATTCTTGATTCAAACCCTAGGTCGGCTAGGAAATTCTCCTCTGCCTGGTTGGTGATGAAATTTGAGCACACCATCGGAATAACCACCCTCGTGTCCAATTGCACCTTCCTCAATAGGAACCATACGAAAGAAGCATCATCATCGAACCATCTTTTGTTTCTCTCCACCCAAATGGACCACAAGAGTCAGGCCAAGAATATCCTTCTGACTTTTTTCAATAATGTTTCTTTAACCATCTTCCTGAAGATATAAGATATAACTCAGCCAACCATGAAAATCCCTAGAATTCCTTTTAAGGCTAAAAATTGCAAAGAACCACTTCCACAACATCACTGCAATCTCACTTCGATAAAATACATGCACCAGATCTTTGCAGCTGGGATTGCTGCAACAGTTGCATCTCGACACCAGAGTGAAACCCATCCTTCGCACATTGTCGTCAAAGGGGAGCCTTTTATGGAATAATCTCCAGAGCATGATAGAGATCTTCAAAGGGATTCCAGGATCCCATATAGCATTTCCCCAGGATAGGTTGTTTCCTTTTTTCCTAATGCATTGCCAGACACTCTTCACAGTGGGAACACCCTCATTGTTCATGTTCCAAATCCTCTACGGTTCCTCATCATTCAGCTTGATCTTTTTTGCCAGTATTTCTTCAATCTTTCCTTTAGGCAGCCCCAAGGAACAAAGCATATTCAAATTCTAGTTCTCATCTTCAAAAAGCTCGCATATCATAATATCAGGTTCAACAATGTAAATATTATCCTGGAGCCAGATGGGCCCATCTGGTAGCCACTGAGCTAACCATAATTTTACCTTCCCATTTCCCACTATCCAAGAGGAGAACTTGTTAACTTCTTTCCAGGCTTTCTGGAGGTTCTTCCATCTCGTCGGGGCATACACATTAATAGAGTCCATGCTCCTGTATCTTTTATTCATGAACTCCGTTCAGAGAGATTTATTGTTCATGTCATGCCAGGCCATCTTCATTCGGATCGCCATCATCATTTCCTTCAGCAATCTTATGCCTAACCCCCCTTTGACGATTCAAAAATTGCGTGTGTGTTAAGAATATATCTGTCGTGGATTATCGTATGCTGAAAAAATATATGTGATGTTTCGTTGTAGACGGCAATCGGAATCAGTCAAGAAATAACCACACAAAATATATGTCAATTTTAATTAATGTGGTTTTATGTTTATTTTACTAGAGCAAGTCCCAAGTTCGAACACAAAGAGGCAAAGGAACAACCTCGAATTATGTCTATCAAATTTCGTGCGCAGTTTTCGAGGCGGTCTCTTTTTGTATTTTTATATGCAATTAAGGATGCAAAATGCAATTTTTGGCCTATTTTAGGGATTAAAATGTAATTATCAACCAAAAAATGTCCAAAAAATATGAAACTCGGCCACGATGCATAATATAATAATATGAATGCACTTTAATTTTTTTTGGAATTTTTGCATACAAGATGATTTTTTTATGAATTTTTAAATGCAAACAAAGTAAATTTCAATATTTAATTATAATAAATATTAAACCTAATTATTTTCGAGGGATAAAATTATCTAAGATCTATCACTAGGTGATGGATCTCAGAAAAATCCTAAGTCTCGAAAAAGTGATATTTAATACCTATTAAAAATCAAACATCGAAATATGAAAAATGATTTTTACAAGACAAACCATGCATGCAAATGCAATTCTTTTTGGGCACAATGTTAAACACAATTAATTCTACAATCCCTGATTTTTCGACAATTTTTAGAGAAACGGTTAATTAATTATAAAAATCAGAGCACAAGATGGGTAAAGTATGAAATTTTCCACAAAACAATTAATTATTAAGTAACCAATCATCACAAAAATATCCACAATATGCCATAATAGAGAGAATTAAGTGAGGAACAAAATGCCAATTTTTGATAAATAAAATGATGCAAATTAGCTGCTCAAAACTAAGAGGGAATATAGGGATATCTATGCAAGATTGAAATAATTATAAAATAAAATGCAATGGGACAATTTAACAATTACCGCAAACCAGGGGGTCTTTGCAAAATTGCCAAAGGGGCAAGTGTATGGCACACGCCCTCTGGTCGGTGGACTGGATGGCGAATAGACGAACCTCTGGGGAGTTTTCTGTGATGAACCCAACAGGTCACGTGCGATGCACGTGACCCATGAGTTGGTGTGCTTCTTCGTTATTCCTCTAGTATCCAAGGGCTTCTTCGCAAGAAGTCCCCTCTCTCACGTGTGTAGCACGTGAGGAGGGTTTCAGGATGGAGCCCGACGGCGCAGCGGAGCGAAGGCTTGATGGAGGCGGTGCTGCGGAGAAGGTCAAGCTGCTGCTGGGCGATTGACGATGCTCATGCGTCTAGCTGTCGTCGAGAGCTCGGCCAAGGCAGAGGAGGCATAGCGATCGGAGGTGCGGTGGTCAAAGCCGGTGGAGTTGGTGGTGCTTGCGGCGCCTGGAGGAGGTTGAAGCTCCGGGAGATGTTGAAGGTTGCGATGGTGATGAAGAACGTGGTTGAAGATGACGTTGCGGAGGTAAAGTTTGACGTTGTCGATGGAGATGGATAGCTCGGTGGCTCGACGGCGCGGACCGGTCGGAGCAAGGGTAGGTCGTCGGGGGAGCCGCGTCGGCAACGAGGGGCGAGGGCCCTCAGATCTCGCCGGCGAGGGCCTCGCGGAGCTGTCACCTCCGGCGGGAAATCCCTCTTCTCTGATGAATCGGTGGATACTTGTGAAGGGGAGCGACAACGTTCTTAAATAGGAGATGGGTCCTCGCTGGAGAAGGAAAGAGGAACGATGGCGATTCGATTAAAGTTTGAGTGTGGCGGTGCGAGATCTACGGGGCAGATACGATGCGAGAGAGAGAGGGTCGGGATACGCAGAGGAGGCAGCCGGCGAGGATCGTGGGAGCAATCGAAGATGGAGGTGGTGGCGAGATCTCCGACGGAGATCGCAGAGCGAGGGCGAGATCGGGCGGCGGACGAAAGGGGAAAGTGCGGATGAAGGAGATGACCCATGATGAGGCCAGGTGGCGTCCGACGGGGAGTGATGTGGTGCATGTGCTGAGCACATGTTAGAGGCACGTTCCCCGCACGTACGTCGATTTAATTTTTTTATAAAACGAATAATAAAAAACCTCAAAAACGGCTGACATGTGGCGGCTCCAGGAGCCGCCACATGTCAGCACCACAAAAATCATCAAATAAAGACTTTGTAAAATCCATAATAAATAGCAAAAGGCCTCGGATCGAAAAAGTTCCTTCACGAAAATAGCTCATCTCGATGAGATCTACAATTTTCATGAAATATAAAAATCAAAATCTATCAATTGCATAACGTGATATTTTTGGGGTATCTCCTGTACATAGAATACCTGGATATTTGGGTTTTATATTTTTTTTGGTCATTTTCAAACCTGATAAAATTTTGAAAAAAAATGATAAAATAAAAGATAATTATTTACACATTAATCTAACTTTTTTGAATTTTTATTAATTAAGAAAAAAAATAAGTAAAATACGAAAAAGACCATTTCTGTACAAACAATTAGTGAAGCCTCAGACTCAATTTGTTTCTTCGATTTCAAGCTCAGTTTGGATTTGGATTTTTGCGTATTTTAATAAAACATTTATCAAAGAAGACAAATGAAAAAGAAATAAAATAAAATAAGATAGGTCAATAATAGGTCAAAAATCGCTAAAATATAAAGATGTACAAAAGATGCCCAAAAGCCAACTTTCACATACAAGCTCCGATTCACTTGAACTTGGTCATGTTTTGAAGATAATTGAATGTACATTAGTTTAAAAGTGAGTAAGATTAAAACAGACACTGGATGAGGGAGATATGAGGGTTTAAGTCCGAAAATCCTGAAACTAGGGATTGGGTTTTTGGTCCACTTATTTGGGTTAGTTATTTTTTGTATTTTTCATTTAATCTTGTTAGTGATATATATACATAGTGGAGGTGGTTTTGTATCATTCGGAGTTAGCATGAATTAGTTAAAAATTGGGAAAATTTAGACTATTTACTGGTCAATTTTGGCTGGGATTTTTGGCTTCTTATTTTGTGCAAAAATTAGTGATAAATTGCAATTCTTATCAAAACATGCATGAATGCTAATTATGCTAAATAAATGAAGAAATGCTGATGATTTTGAGGGATTTGAGTTTAATTAATGAGTTTTAGAGTGAGGAATCTTAGATTCATCATCCCCCTATACTTAAACCATGCTCATCCCTGAGCATCACAAAAAATGCCATGTGGTGAAATGAGATTGGGTTCCATACCAAGACCATGAGCTGAAGGTGAAAATGAAAATAGACTCGACCTTTGGATTAATAGTTTGGTGAAACTTCTATAAGACTTGGAATTTTAAAATCAACAGCCTTCAAGTTCTACACATCATTGCTACAGTTTCAGCTCAGAAGTCATCTTAGATCAATCCTCTTCCCAAAGTATACCCTATGAACATTGAACAATAGGCTCAGGTGTGTGTGAAAGGTTTTAGCTCTCCCCATCCAGAATGCCGGACTACCATGCAAACCTCCTCTCCAGTAACTCGTCCTGGGGGAGTCAGGTATTTCCTTCTAACGTCTTTCACATTGTGTTCACAATCAAATTGGGGGAAGAAGTTAGAAGAAGGAGAAAAGAATGGGAGGGCGGCCAGTGTAGTCACCTCTCCTTGTGAAGCTAGCCAGTGTAGCCGAGTCTCCACCAAGATCTGCAGGTTTTCTTGAAGCTTGGACCTTTTTGGTCAGATATTTATTTGGTAGTGCTTCTTTGTATTTGGATTTTTGTGGTTCTGCCTGGATCTTGTTATGCCCCTACAGATATAGAATCTTTTTGTTTCTGTACATTTTTTGGTGTCTTAGAAAAAATTATGCCCAGTCATCCATCCCTTTTCCGAAGCTTTATTTCAACCCGTACTCCAGTCTTTAGATTTCCACACTACCAGAAAAGAAACTCACACAGTCTTCCAACATCCCATCTGAGTTGAGCTAAGTGCATAGTGCGAGAGTACAAATTCCTTATTCCAGAGTTGTACCCAGAATGAAGAGACAGGTTAGACACTAAGGGTCAAATGCTCCACATTGTCATGTGGAACTCAAAGAATTAAGTCAAAGACCTGAAGCTTCCAAAATCCTAGTTCTCGGTGAAGTTCCTCTGAAAATTAGGTGGATTAAGGTCAAGTCCAGACCACTCTCGGTTTCTGCTCATAACTCGGTTCAGAACCCAAGGACTTTTCACAGATGCAAAGGAATGAAATGCTGGATGAAGTGCATGTGTGTGAAAATGCAGACAAATTTTTTTATATTTTTTTATGCAAGGGATTTTTGATATTTTGGATTTGTTTGGTTTTTTAATGCAAAAATGAATAAGAAGCCATTTTTTTCAAAAATTTTGGGTTGGACACAATCAGTAGCAAAACTCTTTTTCTTTTTATCTCTTTTTTGTGTTTTTTTTTCAAATCAGTTACCCACCCTATAAATACATATAGACTTACGTGAAAGTACAAAATATGGGTAAAATATATACACAGTATATATACAGATCCCCCTATACTTAGCGAGTGTTGTGTCCTCAGAGCACAAGAAGCGTAAAGAAGACATAGCTCGGGCTAAGAGTAAGAGAGTGAAGGATTGATATACAACGGTCCGTCCCCCTATACTTAGACTGTGAACAGTCTAAGTATAGAAGAAGAGAGAAAAAAATGAGGTGGTCGGGATATGTGAATGAAGAGAGTATATACAAATGGGCATCGATTCCCCCTATACTTAGGCTCTGGTCAGCCTAAGTATAGAAGAAGGGTGGAAATGGAATGATCGTGAGATGGAAAGGATGATATATACAAATGGCATCGGTCCTCCCCTATACTTAGGCCTTGGCTTAAGTAGAGGAAGAAGCTGTACAAGGAGACTAATGTGGTCGGGAGGGAGGGTGGGTAGCCGATGATTAAGGCGGTTTTCGGCTGATCTTTTTGTGAGCCTGCGGTGGGAGATCGTAATGACGAGAAGGAGATGAAGCATATGATTCCCAACTATTATCAGTATTATCCTTAGAGAAATCATGTTGAATATCGGATGAAGCGTGTGAGTCAGATGAAAGGTAATCGTCATCAGAGTTATCCTCAGAGGAACAATATTTGAAAGTGGACATACTCCAGATATTCTTGTTTTTTTGTTTCTTCAGTTGTTTTCTCAGAATTCATTCCTTCTTGGGATCAAGTGGTTTGTCTTCGGATGAATACTCTGAAGCATCGATCTCAGTTAGCTCATAAAAAATAATTCCAGTATACTTGATGAGGGTAGGAGCATCAGTTTTGGATGAATAATAGTTAGGAATGGGAGTTGTCCAACGAGAATCGAATTTTGGATCCTTGCGAAGATATGGTTTTAGAACTGCCAAACAGACTTCACTCATGTAGATTACCTTTTCCGGACCTGATGAGGGATCATCAGCTGATTCCTCTTCCAGAAGGTCAAAGGTGACTTTCTTTTTCTTGTTTCGTGAAGGTGTCGGTCCACTTGAGTATACAGATGAATAACCATTGAAATTCTTCTCCTTGGTCAGTATTCATCCTGTATGTTTGTTCTTAGTCTTCTTAATGCTGGTGCACTCTTGATTTGGGATGATTTGGTCAAGGTATTCAGAGAAGGTTGGTCCAGGGTGCGACCATGCATATGTCTCAGGATCATATAAGAAACATTCGTCTATTTTGAGATCCGTGGGAATTGAAAAACTGGGGAGAGTCTCTGCATGTTCGTTCTCAATTGATTTGACATTGGAGCATTCCTGTGTCAAGTTGATGTGATCCATGTATTCAAAATAGGTTGACCCAAGGTGTGCCCATGCATAAGTATCCGGATCATATGATTCATATACTTGATTCTCCATGGTGAGAGCAACTGGGAATGGAGCAGGGGGGAGATTCTCTAAACCAATAGTCTCATCAACAACCGCTATCTCAGGTATAGTAGTGGGGTAGAGCTCTTCTACCGCTTCATGGTTATGGCTGTTGGGGACTTCGTTGGTTGCCTCAGAAAATTGTGGTTCCTCAAAGATCGGGTCAGATCGAAGTGTTTCCAATGCTAAAAATTGATTTCTCGAGTCTCACACTCAATAATTGCCTTAGCCAATGTTAAGAATAGCTTTCCGAGAATAATTGGAGACTGGGTGAATTCTCCTTGATGCTCAATATCAATGATCGTGAATTTCACTTTGAGCGGAGCACCTTGGAATGTCATGATGACAGAAATGATTCCTCTCGACCGCTTTATCGATTGATCAGCCAATTGAACAATCTCTCGTATCTTCCTTATGGGTCCGAGTTTGAGCTCATGAAATACAGAGGTCGGGAGGATATTAATTGGTGAATCGTCATCAATTCGAGCATGGGTGAAAATTGTGTCTTTCATCATGCAGTCAAATATGGGCAACCGCTTCACTATACGGCTCTTAGTTTTTTCTCCTCAATACCAAGGAGGAGGCCATTAACAAGATATGTCTTTCAGTCTTTATTCTTATCCTTCCCGACTTTTTCATCATTAATTTATCTATTACAAAACCTTTAAGGTCGGGGAAGTGTTCAATGTCCTTTATAAAGAGAAGTTCAAAAATCAATCTTTTTTCCAATGCTTCCCGTACCGCAGGATCCAAATTCTTCAGATCTTCTTCAGTTTCAATTTTTATGTAATTTTCGTGATTTTCAATTTTTTTGTGGTTTTTGAATATTCTAATTATTTTGGTATTTCTATGTGGTGGGGTAATGTGGTGTGTTCCTCAGATGAGCAGGTGTTCTGATGTTCAGATTAAGAGTCAAAGGCATAAACATTTCTAGGGGAGTAATATGCCAAAGTGCCGATGTCTGAATCATCCTTAGGTTTATGAATATCCTCAAAATTTTCAACATGAGATCCAATCTTTTCCTCATTCATTTTTATGTCCGAGCCACTAGAGATTGAAATTAATCGATCGGTAAACTTTCGATATCTATCCTCCATTAAATCAAATTTTTTATTTATCCTCAAAATATCAACCTCGATAATCTTTTCATGACCTATCATGGGAGCAGTTGGGATGTGTTTTTGTGTTTGAAAGTTGATAATTTCATCTTCCATTTTCCTGTATGTGCTAGGAGAAGAGCCTCTTGAAATATCCAACATCTGATCATTATTTTTTGAGAATTTCTCCTCAAAAACTATGGAAGGAGGCTACTCATATGATCCAGGCATGTGGAGTTGGTTTGAGTAGAGTTTAATCCTTTGATCATTATTGGTCGGACCCTTATATTGTGGAGTCAGCATATGGGGTTTATGTGTTTTATGTAGTCAGTCCAAACCTCTGTATGAGTATCATATCTGAAGAGGGGGTTGTCATGGTCAATCCAAGATGATGGTTGTTCATTTGTGTTCGATGGTGGGGACGGGGGAAGATGTGAAGAAGTGTTAAATTCAATCATGTGGTTGTAATCTCCCATGAATGAAGGATTTACATTTACTTAATATGAAGGATGGATTGTATGATCGGAATAGAGAGGATTGACATATGAAAAAGAGGAGACCTCAGTTAGTTGTTGGTTTGTATGATCCCAATACAAAGGGTTGTCATTCATGAAGTAGATTGTATTTGTAGAGAGTGTTGGATCTATTGGTGGTGGAAAGTCTCTTATGGAAGTTGGATGGTGTATAGTTGGAGGAGGTTTTGAAGTTTTGGGTCTAACCGATACGAATTTATTTTCATATTATAGTTCTGATGGATTCTCGGATAAATGTTCCACCATTTTTGAAAGAGCTGAAATGAATGACGAGTTGGGTTTGTTTGAGACGAATTGATTTTCATGCTCTGGTTCTAGAGAGTTTTTGGACAAAAGTTCCATGATTGGTTGACAAAAGGAGAGTAATGGTACAAGTGTGCGACTTTTTATTTTCGAAATCGGTTCACGCACGCAAATCAAACACAAATCAAACCCCAGATTCACCAACTCACACAATGAAGCCGTAAGAGTTCGGCAATTATCTTTTCAATTTTAAGTTGGTGATAAATCAAGCTTGTAAAGAATTTGACGAGTGTTAGGTACCAAAGATTTTCTTAAATACTGTCCCGAATTCCTACGACTAGTTGCGTCTACTTTCAGCCAGTATAAGTGTAAGTACGAACTGTAAAATGTCTACCCATGTTACTTAAGGACGGAGCCTTACACAGTATCCTTTAAACCACCCACTCTGCTAAGGAAATCCGGACCGTTTACTGGCTACCCGTATTCCTCACTAAGAAGTAGCTAATTATTTTTAAAATCAGCAGTCTGAATGAAAATGTCGGAGCTGGGCTCTAACCTTAAGTGTCGTCTCTCGCTCACTCGGAAAAATAAAAGTATCCAAGGTTGGGGTTGCTCTCCCGCAAAAATTCTTGATTTTATGGGTTATTAAGATTGACTACATTTAGCAGTCTCAATTTTAATTAGGCGATCACTGAAGAATTAAATGAGCACAAATGCACGTTTATCGTCCAGTCCTAATTTTCTTTAAAATTATGTGACAAAACAAGAGGGAGAAGTTCGAGAAAAATCGATGCACGCGAAAAACAATGATGTATGCTCAGTTAGAAGACTTAGTGAATCCCCGCAATCTCCATGTGGGATGCAATACAGAATTGAAATATTATTCTAAATGAATGCAAGCCGATGAAAAAACCGTACTTAGCAGAAAGTTCTATTAGCGGGGAAGAATTGAGTTGAATTTGGCTAAATTGAACGATCTAATGTGCGTCTCAATTAAAGTGCAGTGTGGCCTTAGATCATACAAGCACAATCAAAATAAAAAATGCTTTAAGAGTCGTAAGTGCAAGTCTATCCTAAGTGCCACTCAAGTCGGGCCCCACCCTCACCGGAGAGTGAAACAGGTCACGACACACCACAAGAATAGTTCAAAGTCTTTTACACATGCGAGAGTCCAAACGAACACCGCTATAAACGAGCAATTAATTACAAAAATTTAAAAATTTGCAGAAATTAAAATACTAGAGTCTACGCTCTCTTACGACTGGACTCGATCTTAAATTAAACGAGGCTTTTTCGGAAGTCGGTGAAGATGCGTCGGTTCTTGAAAAACCGCTCCACATACGTCGGGTACCTCGCAAGAAAAATAAGAGAGAAAATTTAAGAGAGTGACTCAAAAAATAAATCAAAACAAAAATAAGAGAAATAAATGCAGAAAATAAAATAAAATAAATGCAGGGAAAAAATGAATTTTACAGTGAAAACTTCGGGGGTCATACTACCCGAATGCGGAAAACCGAATGAAAATTTTAAGACAAAAATCTAAGCCATTTGCCTCCCCGGCAACGGCGCCATCTGACGAGTCCGAAATGCACTGTGTTAAGAATATATCTGTCATGGATTATCGTATGCTTAAAAAATATATACGATGTTTCGTTGTAGGCGGCAATCGGAATCAGTCAAGAAATAACCATACAAAATATTTGTCAATTTTAATTAATGTGGTTTTATGTTTATTTTACTTAGGCAAGTCCCAAGGTCGAACACAAGGAGGCAAAGGAACAATCTAGAATTATGTCTATCAAAGTTCGTATGCGATTTTCGAGGCGGTCACTTTTTGTAATTTTTTATGCAATTAAGGATGCAGAATGCAATTTTTGGCTTATTTTAGGGACTAAAATGTAATTATCAACGAAAAATGTACAAAAAATATGAAACTTAGCCACGATGCAAAATATGATGAAATAAATGCACTATATTTTTTTGGAATTTTTGGATGCAAGATGAATTTTTTATGAATTTTTAAATGCAAACAAAGTGAATTTCAATATTTAATTATAATAAATATTAAACCTAATTATTTTCAAAGGATAAAATTATTTAAGATCTATCACTAGGCGATGGATCTCAGAAAAATCCAAAATCTCGAAGAGGTGAGATTTAATACATATTAAAAATCAAACATTAAAATATGTAAAATTATTTTTACAAGACAAACCATGATGCAAATGCAATTCTTTTCGGGCACAATGTTAAACACAATTCATTCTACAATCTACGATTTTTCGGTAATTTTTAGAGCAACGGTTAATTAATTGTAAAAATCAGAGCACAAGATGGGCAAAGTATGCAATTTTTCACAAAACAATTAATATTAATTAACCTATGATCACAAAAATATCCACAATATATCAATTTTTGATAAATAAAACGATGCAAATTAGCTGCTAAAAACTAAGGGGGAATACAGGGGTATCTCTACAAGATTGAAATAATTATAAAATAAAATGCAGGGGGATAATTTAGCAATTACCGCAAACCAGGGGGTCTTTGCAAAATTTCCAGAGGGGCACGTGCATGGCACGTGCCCTCTGGTCGGTGGACTGGATGGCGATTAGACAAACCTCTAGGGGTTTTCAGTAATTAACCCAGCAGGTCACGTGCGATGCACATGACCTATGAGTTGGTGTGCTTCTTCGTTATTCCTCTAGTATCCAGGGGCTTCTTCGCAAGAAGTCCCATCTCTCACGTGCGTAGCATGTGAGGAGGGTCTCGGGCTGGAGCCCGACGGCGTGGCGGAGCGAAGGCTGGATGGAGGCGGTGCTGCGGAGAAGGTCAAGCTGCTGCTGAGCGGTTGACAATGCTCCTGCGTCTGGCTGTCGTCGATAACTCGGCCAAGGCGGAGGAGGCGTAGCGATCGGGGGTGCGGTGGTCGAAGCCGATGGAGTCGGTGGTGCTTGCGGCGCCTAGAGGAGGTTGAAGCTCCCGGAGATGTTGAAGGTTGCGTTGGTGATAAAGATCGTGGTTGAAGATGACGTTGCGGAGGTGAAGTTTGACGTTGTCGGTGGAGATGGATAGCTCGATGACTCGACGGCTCGGACCGGCCGGAGATAGGGCAGATCGTTGGGGGAGATGCGCCTGCAACGAGGGGCAAGGGCCCTCGGATCTCGCCGGCGAGGGCCTCGCGGAGCTGTCACCTCCGTCGGGAAATCCCTCTTCTCTTATCAATAGGCGGATAATTGTGAAGGGGAGTGACGGCGTTCTTAAATAGGAGATGGGTCCTCGCTGGAGAAGGAAAGAGGGACGATGGCGATTCGATTTGAGTTTGAGTGTGGCAGCGCGAGATCTACGGGGCAGATACGATGCGAGGGAGAGGGTCGGGATACGCGGAGGAGGCGACCGACGAGGATCGTGGGAGCGATCGAAGATGGAGGTGGTGGCGAGATCTCCGGCGGAGATCGCGAAGTGAGGGAGAAATCGGGCGGCGGGCGAAAGGGGAAAGTGCGGATGAAGGAGATGACCCCTGGGCCGTCCAATCGGCCAAAGATCGGATGGCCCAGATGGGGCCACGTGGCGTCCGACGGGGAGTGAGGCGGTGCAGGTGCTGGGCACATGCGCGGGAGGCACGTGCCCCGCACGTGCGTCGATTTAAATTTTTTTTATAAAATGAATAATAAAAAACTCAAAAACGGCTGACACGTGGCGGCTCCAGGAGCGGCCACGTGTCAGCACCACAAAAATCGTCAAATAAAGACTTTGTAAAATACATATTAAATAGCAAAACGCCTTGGATCGAAAAAGTTCCTTCATGAAAGTTGCTCGTCTCGATGAGATCTACAAGTTTTATGAAAACATCAAAATCAAAGTCGATCAATTGCACAACGTGATATTTTTGGGGTATCCCATGTACATAGAGTACCTGGATTTTTGGGATTAATAATTTTTTATCACTTTTAAACCAGATAAAAATTCGAAAAAAAATGATAAAATAAGAGATAATTATTTACACATTAATCTAATTTTTTGTATTTTTATTAATTAAGAAAAAGAATAAATAAAATACGAAAAAGACCATTTTTGTACAGAAAGTTAGTGAAGTCTCGGACTCAATTTGTTTCTTCGATTTCAAGCTCAGTTTGGATTTGGATTTTTGTGCATTTTAATAATACTTTTATCAAAGAAGACAAATGAAAAAGAAATAAAATAAAATAATATAGGTCAATAATAGGTCAAAAACCACTAAAATACAAAAATGTACAAAAGAGGCCCAAAACCCAACTTTCACATACGAGCTCCGATTCACTTGAACTTGGTCTTGTTTTGAAGGTAGTTGAATGTAAATTAGTTCAAAAGTGAGTAGGATTAAAACGGACACTGGATGAGGGAGATATGAGGGTTTAAGTCCGAAAATCCTGAAACTAGGGATTGGGTTTTTGGTCCACTTATTTGGTTTAGTTATTTTTTTGTATTTTTCATTTTTTCTTGTTAGTGATATGTAGATAGTGGAGTGGTTTTGTGTCATTCGGAGTTAGCATGAATTAGTTAAAAATCGGGGAAGTTAGGCTATTTACATGTCAATTTTGGCTGGGATTTTTGGCTTCTTATTTTGTACAGAAATTAGTGATAAAATGCAATTCTTATCAAAACATGCATGAATGCTAAATAAATGAAGAAATGCTGATGATTTTGAGGGATTTAAGCTTAATTAATGAGTTTTAGAGTGATGAATATGAGATTCATCACCCTTCTGCTAGCGGCTTGCATACCTGATCTCAGGAGATCCAGTGCTTCGTCGTGTTTCTAACCGATCCCTGCTAGAAGAAAATTGGAAAAATGCTCTCCAATTTGTTGATTGCGCCATGAGGAACATCATACACCATCATCATGTGGATAGGAATACTGGAAAGGACATGTCCTACCAAAGTAATTCTCCCTCCTACCAATAGTGTCTTGCTTTTCCACCCAGCCAGCTTGCTCTAAACATTCTCAATTAGATTGTCAAAGTATTTCATCTTCATTCTCCCCTGAAAGATTGGGCATCCCAGATAAGTAAAGGGCAACGTTCCTCTGCTAAATCCTAGTACCTCCCTGACAGTAGTATCATTATGTCCACTTATATAGAAGTTGCTCTTCATCACAGTTATCTTCCGCCCAGAAGCCTTCTCACACCTATGGAGGTAGTCCCTCAGAACCACCAAGGATTTCTTCCCTCCATTAGTAAATATTATAGTATCATCGGTGAAATGTAGATGTGGTACTACAGGTGCCTTTTGATGCATTTAAAAAGGCTTCAACCTTCCTTCCCCCAGTAGCCTCAGAAGCCCTCTGCTCAAGACTTCCTCATCAATAATGAATAGAGCAGGAGAAAGGGGATTCCCCTGCATTAACCCTCTGGAGATCTTGAACCAGCCTGTGGACGTGCCATCGATCAATAGAGAAAAGGAACTTCGCATATGCACGCTCTAAGGGTCTCAATTACCATATTGTTGAAGTCAACTTTGAGAGAACAGTGAATGAATTTTTCCACTCCATCCTATTATATGCCTTCTCCATATCCAACTTGATGATCACATTGTTGCCTCTGCTTTTCTTATGGAGGTGCTGCGCAAGTTCCTTTGCTAGGGCTACATTATCAAATATACTCCTCCCAGCAATGAAACTCCCTTGATTTTCAACTATTAGATTTTGCATAAAAGGTGTGATCCTATTTGTGAGAATTTTGGTAATAATCTTATAGCTTACATTGCACAAGCTTATGGGTCTCAGTTCGCTAAACAGGATAGGATTCTTCTTCTTCGATATCATCACCAGAAAGGTCACCTTAATAGAATCTGGCATCCACAGCTTGATGAAGAACTCAGTCACTGCAGAACAAACATCCCCCTTCACAATTTCCCAATTGTCCACATAGAATTCAGCAGTAAATCTTTCTGGATCGGGAGCCTTGTAATCAGGAACAGACATAATAATGTTCATTATTTCTTCCTCTTCAGTAACTACAATGATAACTTCATTGCCTTTTCTACCGATGACTGCCAGGATCATCTCCAGCATGCTCTCATCCCACAAGATCTCCTGTGATCTGAACATATCAGTATAGTACATGATTCCTACCTCAGCAATGTCCTCCCACTTCTCTCCATAGTTCCCTGCTTTAATTATTGAATCAATAATGCTCTGTTTATTCCTGGTATTTATGGTGGAATGAAAAAAACCTTGTGTTTGAATCCCCTTCTCTGAGCCAGTTTATCTTTGCTTTCTGTCTCAGAAAGGCATCATAAGCACAAGCTCTATCTGTATAGCTTTTCTTTACAATGACCAGGTCTTTCCAAGTTTGTCCATCCCAGCATTCTCTAAGTTTCTGCTCCAGCTCAGTCACCTTCTTGAGCTCAAGGAGATGTTGCCTCTCAATGTATCTGAAAGTCTCCTTGTTCCATCTCTTCAGAATCATCTTCAGGTGCCTCAACTTGCTTGAGAGTGTGGTGAGGTCATTGCACAGATAATAGTCATGCCAGTTCTCCTTTATCACTGTTCTGAAGTTGATTGAAATTTCACATTTTCTGATATCTGAAGGGGGTTGTTTTGCTGGGCCTATCGGCCCTTTCTTTTATCAAGATCGGGCTATGATCCGATGAAATTCGATCATCATAACTAAAATCCAACACTGATATTGAAAGCTCCATTAACCAAGCACCTATCCAGCCTCTGATATATTCTATCCGCTGCTATAAAATTGTTCCACCAAGATAGGGTGTCTCCCTCATGGCTAGGTTCCACAAGTCTGGCACAGTGGATGGCCTGATTAAATTCAGTAGCAGTGGGGTCATCAAGAACACCCCCAATCTTTTCCTGCCTGCATCTGATGCAATTGAAATCTCCCCCATAATTCAGTTTTCAGATTCCATGATAACTCTTCAATATCTGTCCAATGCTCCCTCCTTTTCCCAACATCCGTGGAGGTGTAAATGTTGCGATATTTGTATTAGTTATTTCATCTGTCCTGTTTATGTTATTTACCCATAAAGCTTTTCTCCTATATAAGAGAGCTCTAGGGTTGAGAATAGATTATCTCTTTTCATTCTCTAATTCCACATGGTATTAGCGCGATGGTCCTAGACCGGAGCATGTGCCCTAAATCCGTCCCCCTACTAAAAACCCCGCCGCCGACGGTCTTGAGACCTAGCGCCATCGCCGTCGTGCTTCTTCCCCCTCACGCTCCCTCGCCTACAGTCCCGTGCGTGGCCGTGTGACCTATCGAGCGGCTGCATCCCTTCTGTCGACACGAGAAGGGACCCTGCTGTCTTCTCGCACGCATCTCTTGCATGCTCGGCTGTGCCCTAGCCAGTGCCGTTCCTGATATTTCATGGGCCCTAGGAAAAAGAAAAAAAAATGGGCCCTTATAAAAATAAATTTAATTTTCTGAATTTATAAACTTCTTACAAATAAAGTTCTTAATATGTTACAAAGAACTATGGATGTTTATGATAGGAAAGCATCAAACAATAAGTAATTAATTTAAAATTATAAAAAATGACTTCTACGAGCATTTCGGGATGCAAAATCATTAATAATAACATCCGCATCAATGTTTTCTAATAAATCTTTCTCAATTGATAGTGTTGCCAACCCATTCAATCTTTCTTGCGACATTGATGATCTCAAGTAAGTTTTTATCAATTTTAACTTTGAAAAACTTCTTTCAGCTGATGCAACTGTCACAGGCATAGTTAAAAAATTCTATATGCAATGAAAATATTTGGATAACAATCCGCGGACTTTATAAACTTAAGAATTTCAATAGCAGACATTGACTCATTTGGTAAAGTCATTTGTAACACTTTTAACTCAGAATAAAAATCATTGAAATCAACATCACACGAATCGTCATGAGAAAACTTGGAGTGGAAAATAACACAATATTCTCTTAACTCTTTATCATCCAATGCCTTTAATGTATTTGAATCGAATAAAAATCCAAAAATATTTTCAAATTCTTTTAATTGCTCAAATCTACTTTTTAAAGATGTGATCGCCATATCTACAACAACTAAAAAGTACTCAACTCTAAATAACTCATCAGCGGATTGAATTTGTTCTTCCTCATCATTCTCATCAAATCGTTTTTTCTAATAATACGTCATTTTACTAGATGAGTTGGATCTATATCCATTTCAAGTGCAATGCTCTTAGCAATTTCTAAACTAGTAGTAAAACCTTCTTCTCTGTACTTAGCAAAGAATGATAAAATACCTCCTACTTGTTTTATGATAGAATTAATACAAATGGATTTAGATTGTAATTCTTACTCACCATATTCACAGAAAATAAAATGTCATACCAAATTACCATACCATGAAGAAATTCAAAATTGAGTGCATTAGCCAAACTCTCAGCTTCACTCTTTGATTTTGCATCATCACAAGATTCATATAACTTTAATAAGGCATTTCTAATTTGTGGAGTTTGAAATCTGATTGCTTTAACACTTTTGATCCTACTCTCCCAACGAGTATTACACAAAGATTTTACGGTTAATCCAGAAACATTATCAAGCAAAATTTTCCATCTTTTAGTAGAACTAGAAAATAATGAATATATACGTTGAATAATTCCAAAAAATGAGATGGCTTTAACACAAGAATGTGCCATATCACTAACTATAAGATTCAAACTATGACAAGCACAAGGCATATATAACGCTCTAGGATTTATTTCAAGAAATCGGCTTTGAACTCCTTGATGTTTCCCTTTCATATTTGAACCATTATCATAACCTTGGCCTCTCACATCATGCACACTAAGATCAAGAGATTCTAAGACTTCTAATAATACAGTAAAAAGTCCTCGTCCAGATGTATCATCGACATTTAAAAATTCTAAAAAGTATTCCTCAATCTTAAGATTTGACAAATTCACACATCTTAATATTAGGGTCATTTGTTCTTGATGACTAATATCGGGAGTGCAATCAAGAATTACAGAAAAATATTTAGCATCTTTAATAATCTTAATGATAATATTTTTAATATTGTAGGCCAAAAGTAAAATCAACTCATTTTGAATTTTAGGTCCAAGATAATGATAATGAATTTCATGATTTTGAATACGTCTAATATGATCTTGCATTACAACATCAAATTCAGCTATCATTTCAATTAATCCCAAAAAATTACCATTGCTATCTTGATATAGTTTATCATTCGATCCTCGAAAAGCTAAGTTATGTTTAGCAAGACATTTTATATTATAGCAGAGGATATCCTAAATAAAACATCTCTCCAACGTTTTTTCTCTTTCATAATCTCTTCTTACAAATTGTTATCAATCATTTGATTTTTATCCAATCGTTTTATGAATTCACTCCATTTATTCATATTAATCATATGCTCTGTACTATTTTCATGCTTTTGAAGTCTCTCAGTAATATGCCTCCAATCACATAAACCCTCATTTGCCAACAAACTTCGACTAATATTACATTTAAATAATTTGCAACAAAAACAAAAGACTTTATCAACACTTTTAGAATAAATTAACCATATTCTATTAATAAGCTCACCATTACTCAACTTTTTAGAGTAGTATGAATAAGAAAAATGTCTATTACAACTATCCAAGGGAAAATCAATATCTGCTTCTCTTATGGGTCCTTTTTCTAAAATAATATCTCTTGATTTAGTATCAAGTTTCTCCCAATTTTTAGGGTCAAACATATTCAAAGACCAAAAATTTTGATGGTTTCACTTCCAGATAAATGCTTTTTTGGAAACATGGTATAAAAATTAAGTAAAACTATAAAGAAATTGAGAAAAGAACAACAACACCTGACAAAAGCTCAAATAACTTGGTCAATTACACCTTCACGACCACGACTAAGCAAACTCAGTGGAGCCCTTGATCATAATCAGCCAATTAACAATTCCAAGTTAGACTTAATGAAGCAAAGTTTAAAAGGTATACAATAAAAAAGTTAACCAATAATTTTTAAGAGGTCTTGTGTGATCACTTTTTTGTGAGCTAGTAACTAAAGGAAGTAGGATACTTTCGGATCAAAAGTCGACCCATAACTTCTTGTGAAAAGCAGATCTCACCCCTCCATCTGAGAGGAGAGAGTAGATTAGTTTGTTTTTAGACATACCAATTGAGGATGTCTAGATTACTACTGTTCGTTCCGAAAATCCTTTCATATCTAGGCAAGTAGGGCCAAGGATTTTAAAAAAGCAATACTGGTTTAAAAGGGAAAAAATGTCCCACTGATGGATAGGAGAAACAATGGTTGGTTGATCAAATAAAAATGCATTAAAATCAGTTGGATCAAAATAATATAGAGGATATAAGATTATGAAAGGAACTTCATCAAAAGTCGAAAAATGTGACTAAGGATGAACTAAAGTGTTGCGATCAGCATGCCAAGATCATGTGGCTTGAAGATGGGGACAAGAATAGGGAACTCCTCCATATTGCCTCCACGAAAATCAGAGATAAACACTTAATTTAGTCGTTAAAGAAGGAAATGTCCAAATACACTCAAGCACAAATGAAGTTTCTAGAATTTCTATAAACTACTTCAAATAGCTATTTATAGACTCCAGTAGAGAATTCCTCCTGGCTTATATTATCACTGATAGTGAATTGGTTAATCAAATGGAGAGTTACTCTGATTTTGTTGTGCCCTTTACTTCATCCAAATTCCAAAGATAAAACAGTAGTAAAGAACTTCAAAATACACAAAACTTGATTTCATTAAACTCTGGGCCCTCATAGATTCATCATTGAATTTTTCCCACGTTTTTAGTGGGTCATTAAACTTGATTTCATGAGGATGGTGGATTGCCTTCAAATTGACAATTTCGATGAGAAAATGATAGACATCAACAATTCGATTATTTCTCTTATTAACAAGTCTGTGGATAAAGATGATATTGCAAACTGCAGATCCATTATCCTCATTAATATTCCTCTCAAAATTATCTCTAAAGTACTGGGTAATAGATGGGCATGAAAACTACAAAACCAGATTATCTCTAAATTCGATCCATTTTTTTTGCATATTGTATATATGTTTCTTCATATACATTCAAGTTAACAAATAACAACAAAAATATTACCAGATTATAGTCTCCTTCTTCGGTTCTTCCTTGACCAGTCACCACAAGGTCTGCTATCCCCCCTCAGCCTTGAGGCCCTCGACGGACGCCTCCGCCTCGCCGGCACAAAATAGCCTCGATAATCGATTGGCACCTGCACAACCGCACAAACAACCTGCATGCTGTAGAACAAATGAACAACAAAGATGTGGCTGGAGAGAGAGAGAGAGAGTGACGGATTAAAGGGACCAAGGGTTGCTTAAAAAGGAAAAAAGTGGCCGTTGAGGATTGAGGATTTCATGGGATTCATGGGAAGACGTAACGTCCATGGTCTATGTTGGGGAATTTGCAATGGGACACCTTGAAAAGGAAGAGATTTTTATTAAGAGACTTTTATCAGATTTAACAAAATGAAGAAAAATGGGCCCTCCAAGTTCGTGGGCCCTGGGCGGTTGCACTTCGGGACAACCCCCAGGGCCGGCCCTGGCCCTAGCGCGCACATCTTGTGTCCCACGGCTGTGCCTAAGAGCGCACATCCCTTGGCGTCGAGGAAGGTTACAACCTAGGTCTTCGGGGACACTTTCATGATATGGAAGGGATTGTGGTATGAGTCTACGCCCACAATCGCCTTCACATATGTCCGCGTAGACATTCTTGTCAACAACGTGTAACCCCAGTCTATAGAAAAGTGGTGTTGTCATGTCGGACAACAAGACAGATGTTCCATCCCTGGGTGCCTTTAAAGGTCCAGCACCCATGGTGAAAATGGATGGAACGAACTATGAACTGTGGGCCATGCAGTTCATGAGTTTGATGCAGTGCAATGGCAAGAAACATATCCTCACACAAGAGGAACATGTTGATAAGACTGGGGTTAACGCCTCATGGGAGGCAGACGATGCCTATGCACGTGTGTGGTTATCTGGCACGGTATCCATGGAGATGGCCAATGACATCCTGAATCAGCCCACAGCAAAGGATATGTGGGATATACACGCTGCAACGTATTCTCCTGCAAAGAATGAGTCGAGGATTCTACAGCTTCAGCACGACATCTTTACTTCGAAGCAGAATGGTCGTCCCCTTCATACTCTGTACACCTCTTTAAGGGGTATGTTTGAGAAGTTACATATTTATATTCCATTGACAGCTACCCCTGAACAACTCAAAGTATACAGGGACTCAGTGATGACAGGAGTATTTCTAGCAGCACTTGATCATGAGTATGATGCAGCCAGAGCACAGATTCTTACAGAGGCCACCATTCCTCCTATGGAGGAGGCATATCGTAGGTTGAGCAGGCTCTCCATATCACATGGTGGATCTCAGACATCCTCAGCCATGGTAGCATCCCGTGGTAGGGGAGGATCTTCACAGTTTCGAGGCCGAGGTGGCCATGGCAGGGGAGGGGGTAGTCGACCCCCTAGGCAGCCGTGTACTTACTATCGCAGAACAGGTCATACTGAGGAAATGTGTTCAAGCATGGGTTTCCTACCACTACAGCTCGTGTTGCCGAACAAACTCAGCAAGAAGAAAGCTCTTCCCATGGATCTGATCAAAGGTTTGATGATCTGGTGGCGCGATTGAGAGAGATTATGCCGAGTCATGAATCAACGGGTTCTTCAGGATCTCCGGAGGTAGCTGCATCAGCCTCAGCATCCGCTTCAGGTATAGCATATGCTTTTACTAGTTGGTACATGGCAGATTTATCAGAGTGAATCATGGATTCAGGAGCATCTCACCATCTATGTGGTGATAGAAGTCAGTTGAAGTTCTTTCGTCCGTCTCAGAAAGGACGATCAGTGGTGATAGCTGATGGGACACAATCTCCCATTACTGGTCAGGGGGAGGTGCATTTGACCCCTGCATTACGGCTTCAGAATGTCCTTTATGCTCCTGAATTTTCAATGAATTTACTTTCAATTAGTCAAATCACTAAAGATCTACATTGTCGTGCCATATTTGATCCATCTGCTCTTGTGTTTCAGAACATTCTCACGGGCAAGGTGATTGGAACTGGCCGAGAGCAACGGGGTCTCTACAGACTGGTTCATTCTCCGTATGCTGGTGCTGCTTCTCTTCATACTGGATCTATTTCTCCTTACACATGGCATCTCCGGTTTGATCATCTTCCTCTGCAGAAGATGGTTCATGTTCTTCCTCAGATTTCTCCTCGTTCCACCTTTCAATGTGAGGTCTGCCAGCTTGGGAAACATCACCGGTCTTCTTTCCAGAGTCGTCAGGATCCAAGTAGTCATGGTCTGTTTGAGTTGCTTCATTTTGATATTTGGGTCCGAGTCATGTCCCAGATCTTCAGGGACACATATTTTATCTAGTTGCAGTAGATGAGTTTTCCAGATTGTCTTGGGTTTTTCTTCTTAAAAATAAGTCTGATGCTGGTGGTCCTGTCATTCAGTCCTTTATTAATGAAATAAAGAATATTTTCTCTACTAAAGTTAAGTACATTCGATCTGATAATGCTCTAGAATTTTGTAGTACTAAACTTTCTCAGTTCCTTAAGTCTCATGGGATTGTTCATCAGACGTCATGTGCATATACCTCTCAACAGAATGGAGTGGCTGAAAGAAAGCATCACCACCTGTTGGATGTGACTAGAACTCTCTTGATTCAGAGCCGTGCTCCTCATTCCTATTGGGAGATGCGTTTCTAACTGCATGTTATCTAGTCAATCGTATGCCTTCATCAGTGTTGGGGGAAAAGATCCCGTTCTTGATTGCGTTTCCCGAGACAGATCTTTTCTCCCTTACACCACGAGTTTTTGGGTCGGTCGCATTTATCCATCCTGGTCTTGACAAGCTCTCTCCCAGAGCTGTTAAATGTGTCTTTGTGGGGTATTCCAAAACCCAAAACGGATATCGTTGTTTTGATCCGGTTCGATGACGGTACTATGTCAGTGCTAATGTCACCTTCTTTGAGTCCATTATGTATTTTTCTCCCACAGGTGACAGACTTACTCCTTCAGAAAATGGAGAAGAGATCTACATGCCTCCTCCTCCATCATTACAGTGCTCTCCTTCATTACCACCACCATCTTCTCCAGCATCACCTACATCAGCACCACCACCACCACCGTCACCTGTGTTCTTTCCTCAGGTCTACCAGAGAGGACCTCCTGCTCCTGTGCCTCTTCCATCATCTGGCATGCTTGAGGTATGTACTGAGCATTTGAGTTCTACTAATGGCATGGGTGATTTGCATGTTCAGAATGAGGGCCAGGGAAACGATGCTATCACTACTCCTCATGTTGATGATTTAGATGTCCCTATTGCTCTTCGGCGGCAGAAACGTGCCAGGACAATGAATCCTAAATATGGGCTGGACTTTAGCTCACATGTATCCTTGGAGCGTATGTCCAAGGATTTTTAGCACTTTGTTGTCGGCCTGTCAGCTATAGAGATACCAAGCTCTTATCAGGAGGCCCTACATAGCAACCAATGGCGTTTAGCGATGGAAGAAGAGATGGCAACATTACGGTCGCGTGGTACGTGGAGTGTGGTCCATCCTCCACCAGGTGCGTCCGTGGTTGGCAGTAAGTGGGTATTTACTATGAAGCATCGGCCTGATGGTACAGTTGACATATACAAGGCAAGGTTGGTTGCTTGTCGGTTCACTCAGACATATGGGGTGGACTATCAGGACACATTTTCACCAGTTGCACGTCACTCTACACTACGGATTCTTGTTACTGATGCCGTGGTACGCGATTGGCCCCTTTTTCAGTTGAAAGCCAAAAATGCCTTCTTGTATGGTGATTTGCAGGAGGAAGTCTACATGCAGCAGCCACCTGGGTTTGTTTCTGAGGGGGAGTCTAGTGTGGTATGCCATCTTCATAAGGCTATGTATGGCCTTAAGAAGAGTCCGAGGGCTTGGTTTCAGAAGCTCTCAGATTTGATTGAACAGAAGGGATTTGTTAGATCCACTGCAGATCATACTCTCTTTATAAAGAGAAGCCGCAAAGGTTGTGTGGTCATCTTGGTGTACGTGAATGACATTGTTATCACGGGCAGTGATGAACATGGCATTCAAGCAGCGAAGGATTTTCTTGGACAGCAGTTTGTCACCAAGGATCTGGGGACGCTCCGCTACTTTCTCGGATTGGAATTTGCACGAAATCGGAAAGGTATGGTTATGACACAGAGAAAGTATGTTACGGATCTGTTATCTGAGACAGGGATGACAGGATGTAGACCAGCTACTACTCATATGGATCCCAATGTCAAGTTGTATGACGACGGGTCTGATGAGGTGGACAAGAGACGATATAGAGAACTGGTGTGGAAGCTATTGTATGTTACTATTTCCAGGCCTGATATATTGTTTGCTGTGAGTAGGGTGAGTCAGTTCATGGAACAACCCAGGCAGGCACACATGGATGCAGTTTTTATGATCCTGAGATATCTGAAGTCATCTCCAGGTGCAGGTCTTCTGTTTAGAAGAGATACTTCTCTCTCAGTTACAGGATGTGCGGATGCAGACTATGCTGGATGTCTTAGTGATAGAAAGTCAACATCAGGCTTTATTGTGTTCGTTGGCAGTTCACCAGTATCATGGAAGAGAAAGAAACAAACTGTGGTTGCTCGATCTAGTGCGGAATCAGAATACAGGGCAATGGCCCAAGGCAGTACTGAGATGATGTGGGTTAAATCAGTCCTGACTGATTTAACTATTGATGTTCCTCTACCTATGCATCTTAAATGTGATAATCAGGCAGCTTTGTTCATAGCTAATAATCCAGCCTTTCATGAGAGAACAAAGCACATTGAAGTGGATTGCCACTATACTCAAAATTTGATCCGGAAGGGGCTCATTTCAACGTCGCATGTATCATCAGGAGATCAAGTCGCTGATATGTTTACAAAGGCTCTTGCTAGAGGTCCTTTTCACAATTGTTGTTCCAAGCTGAGCATGATAGATGTATATGCTCCAGCTTGAGGGGGAGTGTTGCGATATTTGTATTATTTATTTCCTCTATCTTGTTTATGTTATTTACCCATAGAGCTTTTCTCCTATATAAGAGAGCTCTAGGGTTGAGAATAGATTATCTCTTTTCATTCTCTAATTCCACAGTAAACAATAGAAATGAAGTACTGGTTAAGAAAGAAATTCTTAACCTTACAAGTTAGCACATGTTCTTTCACCTGAACTAATTAATCTCAACAGAGTCTTTAGAAAGCATCCATAGCTTCTTCGGGGCTTCATTATCTACAAAGAATTTCTCCATCTTGCTCGAAAGCACAACCTGAGAGATCCTAGACTCATCAACCATGGGCATCAAATGAGTTGGCAGTAGGGATGGAGATTTCAGCATTGCAAGGATCCGTATTTAAAACGCATATCATCTTGTCCTCATTCCTCAGCTTATTAAGATTTCCTTGATTCCCGTTCATCAATATCTTCTCATTAAAATCCTTATCAATGATCAGCTCCTCCATTTCTTCATTAGAATTCTTCAGGGACTCTAGCATCTTACCTTTCTCTATTTGTTCGTCTGCAGACAGCTCCTCAAGCACTGTTCCCATGGGTTCAGGACCCGAGTGATGACTCCCCTCAATGAAACAAGAAGGTTTGCCAACATCTCTAGATAAGGTGTTCTTCATGGACACATTCATCGTGATCTTCTGTATGATCTTGTCAAATAACAGGTTAACGACATTCTGATCCACAGGTTCTCTATTGGCGGGATCTTCAGAATTCTGATTAGCTTTAGTGCTATTCGGTTCCAAGGGACCCATGATAAGATGCTGATCTGTATTCTTGCCAACGTTCTCATTGAGTACAACTTGTGCTTCATTGCTTGAATGTACATTGCCATCATTCTGAACTTCCGTGTTAACCGACCTATCCTTTCTATTCAAAGCCTCCTTATTGAGATCTCTTCTAGCCACCCATTTTTATCTGGATCTTTGGATCTAAACTCTTGGCTTGATAGTTCTATCAGGGTTATCAGTGTTAACACCCTTACCTTTGATATTTGGCTCCGCATGCCGCTTCTTTAGAAAACTGTCCCTTTGATCATGGCCAACAAGTTTATAGTAATGACAGTAGCTAGGCAAATTTTCATAGACAATATTTTGGATGAAATCTCAATCCCCGCATCTGATGACAATATGATCCATCACAGGTTCGCTAACATCAATCTCCACGTTCACTCTGATGTAACCAGGTCTCGTGAAGTTTGTGACATCCTTATCAGCAGATAGGAATGTCCCAATGGGTTAAACAATTTAACGAAGTACCCCCATTTAGAAACTGCAAGCTCAGCATCGGAAATCCCACACAAATCGGAACATTCGGGGAGGAATCCCTAGGATGAAAATATGGGGACCAACGGATCAACGACATCCAAGTACTCCCAAATTTCCAAGTGTTACTGATATACATTCTCACGAAATCATCCCTTTCTTCGAATTTGAGAATAATATGTTTAGCATCAAGTGCTCGAATCTGCACGTTCTTCTCAAATTTCATCTCTTTCCTTATGACAACGTCTATTTCTAGCAGTTTTGTCCTGCTCATCTCACTCATCTCCTCAGTGGAGAATTCCACCACCGCCTCATCCCCTTCAAAATATGAATCTCTAACCTTCATCGGGGGACCAAGTTTTCGAGGTACAATCTTATCCTTCATAACAGAGGCATAAGATTTAGGAACAGAGGCAGGAACATTTTTATTTGACCCTCCAGCAATGACCAACCCTTTAGCTATGATCTTCGGGGGTGACAATTCAAGAAAATTTGCCTCCGTCTTTTCCAAATCCACAGGTATTTTTCTTCCATTATACGGAAATCAACTCCAGTTTCAGCAGTTATCAGTCGTCCACGTATAATTTATCAAAGGGCCAAAATAATAACCACCTTCCACGCGTCAGAATCAGAAAGGGTAACTAACTAACCACCTTCCACACGTCAGCACCAGATTGGCCTTCTCAACAACCAGAGGCCTCCACAAACAATTTGAAAGTAAAACTCATCTAAAAGAACCGATCAAATGCTTTCCCAGAAGAAGAAAATTTAACAAACTTTTGAAGAACACGAAGAACTCCAGAATCTTCAATAGAATCCACTGAGCTCGTAATTCCAGAAAGAATATCCAGAAACCAGAATACAGATTCCACAGCACCGCCAAAAGTCCCACCAAGAACAAAGACACAGAAAACAGAACAAATAGATCCAAATGACCCGAATCAATGATGAAATCACGGATTTCATATCGATAATCCAGTCAATATAGATTTCAGGTGGTTTAATCCATCATTATTAGCCCTAGAATCTCCAATCAAACGAGAAAATTGACCTGAAAATAAGATCCAAACAGAATGGGGCGTTGATTTCGAAATTGCCAGAACGTCCTTCACCTCAGGACGCGTGTGCAGAATAGCTTAAGATCTTAGTACTGAATTTCAGTTCTTTTTCCAAAGTTTATGTATTTAAAAAATAGTATTTTATTTTACGCATAATATTGCAACATACACCATATGAATCATTCATGCAAAGTGGCATGCTTTGGAGTCTCACACGAGGAGCTTGAGTCCAAGTTGGCTTGAATTCACAGTTGCTGAGTTTGAGATGGCTTGAATTCACACGAGGAGCTTCGAGTCCAAACGGTATTTCCCATTATGTATAGGATTGGTTCTTAATCTATTGAAGGATTAAGCATAACTTAGTAGCTTCTAATGTTCAAGGGTTCTATACGTGATTCATCAATTGAGGTTCTTTACTAATTAATGCTCTCATGGAACCTATATATAAGTCTAGAAAGTATACGGTGGTGAGGTTAAGGGAGAACAATCTTTACTTAACTCAGCCCGGCGCTCTCCACTCACAAGCCATTCTTGGTCGGACCAACCCAACCGATGATTTCCGTCAAATCTTTCTTTGGATGGACCGACAAGGCTTCGGGAACAAAACAAGTTCAAAAAAAGTAGTAGAAGAACATGAATCTTTAAGAAAGGACCATGAAAGAGGCTAAAATCAAGAAATCTGGATAGCCAATTTATTTGAAAATATAACAGGAATCATAAAATTGTTCTGATGTATCATACAAAATATTTTGGACACAAGAACAAACTAATTCTCTATGAAAATATCTCTCATTATTTCCTTGAATAAATTCTTCTTCTTTTATTTCCAAATGAATGTTCCTTTGTTGCTTTTAGCGGTGTACTAATTTTTGGAAGATAATGTGGACAGGTATAATTCTCCTCAGAACAACATTTTCTTTTAGACCTTTCAACCACTAGTCATTTATTTAATCAGTGGATAGGAACATGCTTTAGATCGAAATCGTGGATACGTACTGCTTGATCATTTCTATTAATTTAAAGTCCTTAGTATGATTCTATTGTTTATATAGAAATACCTCACTAACTTCGTTTGATATTGTTGGAATATGAAATGCGGAAGCGAATCAAAGCAAGAACAAGACTAAAAAGAGAAACTTTAATTTTATGTGGAACCCTACTCCCTAAAGAGTGGGATGAAATCACGGAAGAACCGTCACAAAAGGCTAATTTTCTATTCATCTATCTCAAATGTTACAATTCGTGTGGGGCTCTTTATATAGTCCCACCAATGTGACGGAAAGTCACCACTCCAAAATGTGAGACTAAACATAACCCACATAAGATCATTATTCAACAGATATTTTACATTATATGTATTACTAATCTTTTGTGTATCTTGGTAGTACATTTTCTTTGGAAAATGATCAAAATTCATTTGTTCGAAAGCAGAGAGATGGGCACCTGATGCCCGCATCAGAGCTTCAACACAACACACAAACAGCCCAAACAAATGAGGCTGCAACCAGCAAATACATAATTAAAAAGTCTAGAAGCCCCCGATAAATAATACAGCTGGGAAATTAGTCCTAGGGCCAAAACAAACTAGTAAGATTTGACAGCGTTTTAAAGGATCTAACAAAAAAAGGAGGTGTCAACGGTCGATATCTGAAGGGGTGGAGTTTTCCGCAAGAAGGGAGGATTGATCAAATAATACATAATCGACCATAGGTGGAAGGAATGTGTCTTTTCTTTCCTTTTTTAATAGATCCTAAACCCATTCTTGCCTCATGCAGAAGGAAGAGATGGCGCCTACGTTTGATCTAAGTCCATCATGGCACTGACATGTAGTCAGGGAAATTCTGACCTACCCTCAATCGCACTTGCTAATATAATTGACGTGAATTAGCTATATAAGTCAAGCACTGGACTTCCTCAAACCCCCGAAAAAAAATGACAGTATGTGCTTAAAAAGTATACAACAGGTTCTGGTATGGTACGATGGCAGCCGCACAAATCAACGTCCACCACGAGAGAGAGAGAGAGAGTGTCCAGATCATGGAAATATCATTTAGTTTAAATTATAAGCCCAAAGGTAGATAAACCTGCTCCCACCATTGACTTGGGTGAAGCTGAAGTGGGATCATCTCGAGTGTTCTGCTGGTCCTCCCTCCCCCCAACCACCGACGAACTAGAACAAGAAAATGCCATCCACTTCCAGCCAACAACCCAACCATCAATATGAATGCTCCTCTTGCAATCCTTTTCAGGTCTTAACTATCCGTCTGTCGCATTATAATCAAGAAGGGGCCCCTGGCTGGCTTACTGGTGGAGTAAGATTTGCAGTCGAAGTTGGAAATTTGGAGTCAGTGGAAATCCAAGGTAGGAATAGCCATCCACTAAGGATGCAACCGGATACGAATATGTACATATCTATCCTCTAACGTATATGGATACGTTAACGGATATACATGTGGATACGGATGAATATTATGCCAGAGTTTCCAAAGCATGCCTTAAGATGGGGATACTTCGCCAGTAAGTCAGCATCTGCTTCCTATGTAACCTTTCACCAACGATGGCTGCTTTATATAGAATTAACTATGGTTGCTTTTGACAAGCTAAGTCATGGCAGTATGTCAATTTTTCACAATTTATTACATGATGTGGGTCTAAAATATACTTCATGAAGCTTGAGATGTGAAGCACCTATGCATTTCTGACAAGTACATTGTAACTAGTAAGTTAAAATGTCGACCATGGTATATATAACACGGGGGTAGCTTGCTTTTGAGACCAAACCCTATCAAGCATGGATGAACAACTCTATTCATCAAATTCTTATACATGAGAGGAGCATTTATGAGCCAAAATCGCATCACCATGAACCATCAGTGATATCTGATATAGAAAGCAGGCTTCTAGCACACCCATGTACTTATCCCTCAACTAATGGTAACTGATGCTACCCATGGTGATCTACTCAAGCACGCAAATTGCTTCTCTGGCAGCTCTTGCAATTGCACTTGGAGCACTCCGAGCTCAATAGGTGCCATATGCTATGAAGGAATGGAGATCACGAACTATGTGTCATTCAATAAAGTAATCTCTAACCCAATCTCTCTCTTCAGTGGAAGGTTGAGTAACTCATCTGGGAATACATCACGAAAGTCTTGTATCACCATGATAATTTCAATCATCCAATCGAAGTCAAATGACTCAACAATATAAGTAAAAAAGTGCATGCATCCCTAATTCAGAATCTTATGTGCATTCAAAGTGGAGATATACTTGACCTCATCATCTATAGTACATCTATCGAAGTTAAAAGTTAGTGTTCCTAGAAGATGGAAGATTGATGTTGTTTCTAAGCAATGCAAGCACGTAGGTATCTCTTAAGCCAGTACATACCTAAGAGGATATAAAAATCCTCTACCTAGATCGACAAAAGAAATGTGAGCATCATGCACCCGCCTATCTACACGATTATGTTCTCAATTTCTTGGTGTATAATGAACAACTAATCTCTTGGGCCCTTTATGTAGTATGGGGACTGAATAGTCGTCGTTGGCTTACCCTACTATGCACTAATCGATGTGTTAGAAACAATGTATGGCTTTTGAATCCTGCTCTTGAGTAGTCACTGTTAGCCATGTGAGCTCGAGGCAAACTATTCTTACAATAAATGTTATTGTAATATGTATATGATTTATCAATAAAAGTTATTGATTGTTTCATTCCCTTTCTGAGATTAAATGAATAAATGCACTATAAGGCCCCCCTATACCATTAGGTTTATGTACCATGGCCATCTTGATGATCATATAGCTAATAATTCATTAATTGAATCATAGAGACTGCGGCTTAGATGAATATGTAAAGAGTTAGATTGAGGACTCATCAAGCACTGTCAAATGATCATCAAGATGTGATCTCCAGCCTGAGTGGGAGATGACAATCCTATCTCTAAAGGTTGATATCTGACCGACCTCTTGATGTGGGTCCTCTACATAGGAATAGAGATTCGGAGGAGTCAGATTAGTTAGGTCAAAGAGTTGACTTAACGAGATCGAGATAACCAAAGTCCTACATCGTAAGCTGTCGTGATATAGGCACACATCCTCTGGCCGGAGATATATGTGTTACTATATGTCAAAGTATGTACATTTGGTAGATCAATAGGTTGATGGACTAATCAAGGTCTATATACTGGTGAGCTGGTGTGCATATAAAGGCATATGAGTAATATGATCTCTCAAAGGGATCATACAGGTTCACTTCTGAACCAGAAGACATGAGCTCACTTGTGAGATATTGGGATCGATAAATTCCATGCATGGTCGTCTCGCTTATGAAGCTTGACATATTTTAAAGGTATGTTGTATTCTTTTGGAAAGCATATGAACGATACCAAATCCCAATGATCAAATGAGATTCATAATGATAAAACCCTGAAGGTGACAGTCTAAAAGAGATCTATAACTCAGGGTTTATTCAAGGTCTTCCAGTAAGCAGGATGTACAGGTATTGGGAATATCTGAGGGTGATGTGATCATAAACGATTGTATAACCATGACGCTTCCATTCCAAGGGAGTGATGAAACATGTTTGGATTTTAGTGACTCCTCTCAGTAGTGAAGTAACTTGATCTTAGTCTAAGTGTTGGACATTGATCTGAATGAGATTCAGATGCAATGAGAATATTAAGTTTACAGACTTGATTTAATCAAGCATCTATGGGAGGTCCGTAAGATCTGAATTTGAGATATGATCTCAATGTCTAAGTCACTATACATGGAACAATACAATCGATGTCCTTATCTTCAAGTATCTGCAGAGAAAGCACACTATTCTTGAAAGAGTTCAAGAATAATTCCTTTGATGAATTATGTATCCAAGCAACAAGATATTGATAATTAAATGATATTAATTGACAAGAATAATTTGAATGAGATTCATATTATGAGAATGATTATCCAAGATAATTAAATGAGATTTAATTATCAAGGAAATGCATAATATGGATAGTACTATCCATGCTATCCATAATATCAATGTAAATTATAAATATGATTTATAATATATTGGAGAGAGAACGTTTGTAAATAATATTTACGAATTGATTGTTAATGTGAATTGGATTCACATTAAGCAATTAATTGGAAATGTAATTTACATTTTTGTTTGGGTTGTGAATGTGATTCACATTTTTTCAATGGCATGATTGAAATATTCGCTAATTAATTTGGAATTAAATTCGTGAATATATTTACAATAAATTTTGTTGCAAATAATTAAAAGATAATGAGATTTTATCTCATAAAATAAAGAAGATAAAAATGCACCTAATAGAGAGGTGGCGTCATCCATGAATTATTCAAGGGTGACGTCCCTTCTTTTTAGGAGGAGGTTTTTATCCTCTTTATTATCTTGTGTTAATTAATTTTATCAAGTTAAATTATATTGATAATAATGCAACATACATTTAATTTAATATAAATTAATAAGTTGTTGCTTCATTAAACAACAATGATCATGGTCATTGATTAAAAACACAAATCAATCTAACGATTGATTTTGTGTCCCATGGATTGTGATCCATGGACTCCCAAATTACTATATAAGAGAGGGAAACCGTAGCCCTTCAATGACACGCATTAAGTTGCTCTCTCTCCTTCTCTCATTCTCACGCCCCATCTCTCTCTAAGAGTGGTCGTCCACTCTGAGTTCTTGAGAGAACTACAGTCGTCACTACGTCGTCGTGCTGTCGGATCTCCTTCTTTCTTGGTGGCTCTAGCACAAGTAGAATACGTCGGATTTCATTGGGCGAAATCAGGAGATTCAAGTCTTGGATCTTCATCGTGGATTACGGAAAACACACGTCTCATCATCGCACCCGCAAGTGCTATCTTCGTGGATCAGACTTGAGTCAGGAGGATCTCTTGCTTTAGAGATCAAGTAATCGCAACCACGCTTCAAGAGGTATTTCTAATACTTTGTGGTTAGATGAAACGATCCAAGAAATATTCTTGGGATCATGCGGTTTCATCATATGATTTAAAAATTTTAAATTCCAATGCACCGAGCAACTATTGCGACTAGTCGCTCTGATCACATTGGATGCAATCATCACGCTTCCGTGATGCGCTTAAGGATTTTCCCATATCCTTCAGGATCACCTTAGTTGACCTGATCAACCATCCCTAATCGACCAACCTCCTTGACACAATTGATCACTCTTGATAGACCATCCTCTTTTCATGACCTTTCAATTGTTATCAAAACCAACTCTTTTGAAAAAGTTGGTTCTTTATGAGACTTTTGATTTAGTATTTAGTGACGGAATCTGACTATATAGAGAGAGAGGCATGCCATGAATTAAACCTACAAATTTGTCAATTATGGGATAGTCGATAAACCTAATCTACATGATCAATCAACTTGAAATAATCGATCACTTTATTTCCATGATCAATCATATTTGTCAAATGTGACACCTTACTCTTCTGGTCACTGAAATTGACAAGACTTACAATCCAAATATGCCCATGATCTCTAATATTCAGCAAACCAACCCACATCAGGTTAACATTTGAAATATATAATGACAACATAAGAAATAACATGAAATGAAATGTAAACCGCAATACCAATATCATTAATAGTAATCATCAAGTCCATGTCCACATATTGAGATACACAAGCAATTATAACAAGTATATCAAAACGTCCCAATAATATCTTAACACAGTGTCTCTCAAAGAAATAGAAAATAATAGAGAATCAAGTAAATTATTTTATGCAATATGCACCATGTCTGATGCAAGCATGTCAACGAGAACCTTGATCTCCTCAAGACGCTACTGTTGCTGCAGCTGCTCAGCTACACCTGTTGGATTCACAAAATGATACTGTTATAAGCAGTTGCCCAATAATGAGACAAACACTAATGCAAGGGTAATCAATGCAGATATACTCAAACTATCTCCGGTGACATATGCAAAATATTGTAAGAAATGAATTGTACCAGGTTATTCAAACTTATATCGGATCACAGATTCCATTTATCAATTTAGTTTTTCAAATAAAGCACTATCTGTTAATTTAAATATTTCCACTCTTTCGTCAGAGTCCACCACATCATATATTGTAAATATTGACATTGGATCAAAGATCATTTCTTATATTAAACAAGCACGTGTAAATATGCAACTTGAGGGCCTCTGCTATGCGGGAACGTAGTAGTCATCTTGCGTAAACTCTCAAAGACTTCTTTTCAAATCAGAACAGGAACAAACCATAACCCAAGTCTCATACTTTAAACCACATCTAGGAAAACATCTCTCAATACTAATATTGAAGTAAAATTGGATGCGACACATTTAATTTTATTCCGAGTATCATGTATACGTGTGAATCAAGAATGCCAACTATACCACCTGCTTACTCCGTTAAGCGACTCCGTATGCAACCAGACTGCTAGGTGCAACACATCACACAACTCGTTTGTTGCGGTCGCAACCTTTATGGTATCTACCTAAGGTCCAATGGTGCATGCTTAATCCCTTGTAGCACCTAACTCTATCTACCTGATTACCGCGTAATTTCTCCCATGGGATGGAAAATTACACGAACTAATATCTATGCCAATGATATATAGGAAATTTGTTCGGTGCAAGGATCGTCATAAATTAAATGTGACCCGAGCGTAGATTTACCACAATAAGACATGTACTAACGATATCCTTTAGTCTAATTTCCATCCCATATCTAATTTGTGAGACGTCCATAAAAAAGAAACAAGTTTCACAATATTCTAGTTTATGAGGGGGGAGATCTGTAAATAAAACAATATCTTATATTGTTAGCAATCTCTAGACTATTCGTAGCGACATCAAAGGAAGGCACTCTAAAATCACGATTCCCTAGACTATTCGCGATGGTGACATCAAAAGAGGTATATTTGTGGGACGTGGTTCAATAAGGTGAATGGAGATCACATTTCGCACGATACTTTCAGAAAGAAGGAAGACCTTATCAAACTATTGGCTGACTCCTTTCTCAGATGAATTCTCTTAGGTACGGGACCAATATGTATGATCGGGCACAAAGTTCTTAGTAAAACAGTTATATGGCGAGCAAAGGAGTAGCGGAGAGGCACAAGATCAAGAGTTGTGCCAGGACATGATATTATTTGGACCAACGAAATTCCTAACAGAGTAAAGATTTTCCTCCGACACCTGAGGAGAGACAAGCTTTGTGACAAGGTTAGGAGGTAAGGATTTTGGGTCTTCAAGATGCAACATGCGATACGTGCGAGATGCAATTGGAGAATTCGGAACATCTCTTCTTTAGATGTGAGGCCTCGAAGAAAGTCTGGAAGGAGATTGCTATCCTCTGGGTGGCTGCGGATGAAGCCTCGAACTTCTGGGAGTCAGTAAGGCGTGCATGAAGCAACTCCTCAGATGATGTCGCTAAACCGTTTGTGGTACTGTGGGCTTTATGGTTGGCAAGAAGTGAACTCGTTTTTTAAAAATTAGAGATTTTATTCGGAAAATGTAGTGTCCCACTGTAGGGCTCTCTTGAATTTTTGAGAGTCCATGTAATGTTTTTTTTTGTAAGTTTTTCTTTTAATTATGTAATGTTTTTGCGGTGACTCCCAACTTGAGAGCTTACCCTCTTTTTTTTTCAAAAATTTTTGTGAGAACATCTCTTTTATAATCATCATACCAATTAATTTTTACGACCTATTATATATATGTATGTAATGTATTTAATTGCATGATAAGAAGGCATAAACTTGTATGACAAAATTTATGTGATGGTATTTATGGTAACTCAATACTATCGTATACTATTAACTGGAGTGAATGAAGCAAAAGGGGAAATGTGAACTGTTGCATACGGATCAAAGGACCTTTCCTTTTTTCCTTCTACGTTAGGTAAACAAAACGTCCTCTCATTTAATTTCTTAACACCACAATTAATTCCATTTTAAAGTTCATATAAGCCTCTCCAAGTTGAAAGCCAACGTGTTAAGACTATAGCAATTATACCTCGATGATTTTAATCTGTTTGGCACGTATTGTTGTTTCCTAAACATTAATTTCAATCTATAGCATACGTTTGTATCAAAGATACTATGACGTCCGCTGGAAATATTGATTGCAAGCAGACTGATTAGGAAATCAACATGTATGTGAGGTGCTAATTTTAAGATGTATAATGGCTTACGTTCATCAATCTCCTGCATATAAAAAAATAATATTTCATCATCGGTATTCTTTATGTTCTCACAGTAGCATAATATTACAACCGCTGCATGTTGATTAATTAGATAGGTCTGTCGATATACATATTAATGAGGGGAGGTAGATCATCATCATCTGGACTTTGTAATATCACGTTTTAATTTTTTTCATCCGTACTATTATGTAGACATTCACCATCATTATTCACGAAATATACAAAATGTCCCCGCATCGATTTTCAAGAAGGAATAAGTTGCATGGAAACTTAATGTCCATGCTAAGATTAGGAGGAGAATTTGTTAAAATCGTGTGAAACCAACACAAGGAGAGAAACTCTCGAGATCTCCTCCCGTATGGAAATTGTGTTTTTGTCACCTGGTAGTAGCGTGAACATGCATACGGAGACGACCTTGCAATCCCCTGTGCGATGATGGTCTCGAATCATCGATCCGAATGCCTTCTCCGTCAACGACAGTAGCTCTCTGGAAAGTTCTCCGACCAAATGGGTGGTGCTCCTGTGAGGGGAGATATGGGATGGTTTCTACAATTTGATATGAAAATAATTGATTTTCGGATCCAGTTCGAATATGTATACAGCTTCCGACCCCTTATCTCAAAACGCATGTCTTGAGCTAGGAAGCTCGGAATTAGACGTTTTTGGGCTCGTTGGAAAGGTTTTGACAAGCTCTACAAAAAATATATATTTTTTAATTTCAGAAATACTCCAAAATTTAGAATGAAAATAAGATGTTTCATACAATTCTTGTTGTTTCTTATCAGATTTGTTTCCTACAATTACATTTTCAAATGAACATCCCCTCCACTATAAATAGAGCACACATCTCAATTCGTTCGAGCCTCTTCAAAGCTCTATTCAAATTGCCTTTCTCACTTTCTATTTCAAGATCACATTTTGAAGTCATTCATCTGCATGCTAGGTTTGCATTTCTTTATTCGATTATAACATGTATTTATGTATCTCATTATTTTCGTTGCATAATTATATTTGAGGTTTTATACTTTATTGTAATATCTAGTTTACTGATGTATTTGTAATACTTGGTGTTTGATCCATGGTGTACAAAGAACTTGGTGTTTTATCCAAGTTGTGGGGAAGTCTTTGGTGTTTAATCCAATCATTTTATAAGTAATTGAGTTATCACTGGAAAAATAACTCGAGATAGTGGAATAGTTGACTGACTTGGTCAATCAGAAATCCTAAGTCAAGGGACCTAGATCATGATTTATACCTAGTGGGGTTTCGACATTAAAATTTATCTCTTATGGTTGCCTTTGTTATGTGGAGTGGTTGTTTATATTTGTGATGATTATCATATGCAGTAATTATTTATTGGTCACAACATTTTATTTAGCAATCCAGATGAACTCACACTGACAATTGAAGAAGAACTTCAAGTTGGAGAAGAATCCCAAAAAGAAAGTATTGCAAATAATTTGTGATGATTCAAGTAGAGTGAAAAGAAGAAAGCACATGCACATGATTAGTTGAATTGGTCAAGTCCCACTCGTTAAATTTCATAATGAGGTAAGTATTCTTTCTTATGACGAACTTTATAATGGCACTTAAGAATTGTTTAGAAAAATTGTGAAGTGTGAAAAGAAATAGATTCTTTGAAAATATAAATTTTTTATCATAAATGATTTAGATAATTTGAGAAAAAACAAAATGAATTATTAGAAAAGGATCTTAGTGATATCAAAATTAAAATTGGTAAAGGAAATAGGCGAGCTAAAAAGAAATATAACTTTTTGCCTAATTTTGGAAGTGAAAAAGAAAAGAAAAGTTTGATAATCATGCTTCTACTTTTAATTCTTCCTAAAAAAGTGTAATAAATTTGGGGTAATGATAGTTATACTAAAATATAACATTGAATGATCCAAAAATCGAAAAGTATTAGAAGAGAAGATTGCATGTACCAATGAATAAGAAAGAAAAAACAACACATGAAGAGACCATATCAACAACCACAACTGAGATGGAACTCACCAAGATCAAAAACTTACTAAATAAAACATCAAGAGTGAATGTTGTCGTCATCAAGAGAATATCAAAATCGGAGCATGTCACGCGACATTAGGTGATTCCTTGCATTTTTTTATTTAAACATGCAACATGCATATCATGCATTGTTGGTGAAGAGCCCTTGATTATAGGGTTTTAAATCATAAGTTAAGGGGTGAGATCTAACTTGAGAGAGCTTAAATAAAAAATAATATTTTAAGATAAAGTTTACACTCACTTTAACCATCTCTTGTCTTTATTGAAATTGGTATCTTTAATAATGTCAAAAGGAGGAGAGTGAAGTTTGGATGAAAAGATGTTTCAAAATCATGCACACAAATTATTTTGTCATCATCGAAAATTGAGAGATCGTTAGGTCATGCATAAGCATGCATGTTTTGATGATAACAAATTTGTGAATTTAACTTGTAGGTAGGTCCAAATATAGATGCATAACGACCTAGAAGATGCTCAAGCTTAACGAGCTCAAGCTAAAAGAAAGAGAAGGAGTTCAACGCTAAGGAACTCAAGCCCAAGCTCAAAGGAACTCAAGCTCAAGCAGTCAAAGATTTTTTATTTATCGATTCATGTGCTTGTAATTTAAATTATAGTATTGCAAGGAATTGCATTATGCATAACTCTTAGATATAGATCTCATAACCTTTTCAGTTTACTATTTCTGTTGACTAATGTCACTCTCATTTAACAATATGTTTTACTCCAATAGACTAAATCCACTTTCCAGTGGCTTGGTTATATACTATGTTTTTCAACTGACGTATATTTTTCATCAGTTGACTAATTCTGGCCAACAAGGTAAAAAACTAGAATGTTGAACCGTGAAGTCTGCAAAAAAAATATTTTTAATTAGCTCAGTCGACTACTTTATTTTTTCAGTCTACTAATTTTATTTTCAACTGAGTAATTTAAATTGCTTTGCAATAATAGTTTCTATCAGTTGAAACGATTCATCTAACTTAAATAACTTCTAGCGGCTACTAAGCTCTTACTAGCCCATAAAGATGACCCTAAATTAGCTTAGGCCAAATGTTCAAGAGCACACACATATTCTTCGTTCTGCTTCAACATTGTGCTTCACTCTAAAGCACTCTCGGAGATTGACATTCATCACAAAAGCATGCTCTTAGCTTCCTAAAAAAGTTTCATTTACCGTGCACTACATTTTTTACTTCTGTATTTGAGGTTTTAAGATATTATACTATTATACCTACCGTTGGAGTTGGCTGCATAATATAACTCATTGTAATATGATTGGATTTCTTGAGCAATCTGATTTACTAGAAGATCGATGCTTTATCCATGTTGAAAATCTGAGTGGGAGACTTTGGTCGTGGTTTTTACCAGAGAAGTTTTCCACATTTAATACTTGTGTCTCTTGTGATTCGATTGATTATTTATTGATCTTGTGATTGATAAATATTTTTACTATGTAACTTTTTTTGTTTGAGTATTGAGTTTTTAGCGATCGGTAAAATTGTTATGATCCACGTCGAACCAACAACAAATATCCCACATTATGAAGACTATTATTATGTTTCGATAAATATTTGAACATATTTTTCTAGTATTACAACATCCACAAGCAACAAAAACTTATACATATAGTTTATATGCTAGATAGTTTGTATTGCTTGGATGCTCTGATTTTTTTATTAATGGTTCGTGCGTACTGATCTACTTCCTTATTAACTAATCTATCTCCATCTCAAATATGATCTCTCTTTCTACATGATTTTCCCCTCTTCTCAGCACGTGTACATAAACATTTAATTAATTCCTATTTATTTCTTACAGAAACAATCTTTTACTTTCAATTATTTTTGCTATATTCTCAAACTAAAAAGAGATATGTTTTCTTATATTTTTTTTAGTGGCAAACATTTTTTATTTTCTTTTATTGTTATATTTTCAAAGTAAAAAGATATTTATATTCTTGTATTTATTTCTAGTGACTTGAAATTTTAATATCATCCAACCAATAGATAATATAGGAAAACTTGAGAGTTGGATTGATACGTATTTTTTTCGATTGTATTAGTTTATCATATTTTTGCAAAAAATAACACTTTATTATTTAAAATAATCACAACTTGAGATTTCATTACCAACTTAACCATTTTTATATTTAACCGTGAAATTTTGATTTAATGGAAATAAAATATATGAAGAAATATGAGAATATAATCAAATAGAAGTATAATCATACAAAGGTAGAAGACCATGAAAACATACAAGGGGTTTGCGAATATTATAATAAATAATACATAATTTATCTAATAGTTACTATTTATTTAAGAAAGTCCATTTATCATAACCGCATGCAAAACAAATCCATAAAAAGCATACAAGTTATCTTTCTTTATGAAGGGATTTTTACCTCACCAACCCTATTTGTTTTAAATTACATGCTCGACCCTATAAACATCCTAATTGTCCTCTCAGTCTCATAATCATGCTCCATTTAACACCATGCACCGAATCATTGATTTGACCCTTTCTTGAGTCAACCTGAGTTAGCCAATCATGAGTTAATCTAAAAATACAATCTAGTAATCCTATCACTTTCCACCCTCCTTACTTCCCCCCCATCTTCTTATTCCCTCTAGATTCAATTCTCCAAATCAATGACAACAGTCTGGGCATGAGGGGGAGGGAAGACGGAGATCCTGAGCGAGAAGGGTTGGTGGGACGAAGCTCTCGACATGAGGATTAGGGAAGACAGAGGTCTTGGGCAAGATGAGTTGGCGAGCTGAAGGTCTGGGCACGAGAGGGAGGGTGGCCATAGGTCTAAGTGTGAGGAGGAGATTGGGTGCGTGGAGGTCTGAGCGTGAGGAGAAGGGAAAGGGGGTTCAACGGTCGATATGAAACCCCCCTTTAGATCAGACGTTGGGTAATAAAGGGAGCCACCTCATTTTAGGGAGGTTCGATGTGCTTGCTTGCTTGGAAGATTTCTTTTGAAGCTTCTTAGAAGGTTGAGGACTGTAAGAGCTTTTTTGTGTGCTTGTTATAACATCCTAGACATTGTGCCACATTTAGTAATCACAAAAGTGTGGCAGTAGTTTATAAGTAGAATGGACTACTACTAGACAACCCATGCTTAAGCATTTTGTGTTGTGGTCAAGGGATCCAGTTAAGCCCAAACCTAACAGGTTGTCTAGGCCAGTAATTCCCCAATAACGGATCAAGTCCAGAGTCCAGAACATTATAGATGGTATCAGAGCATATTCGTTCTAATAGTGGAATGAGCTACCAAAGAGGTGGATCCATGCCTGCTATAGAATTAGGAGGAAAATTCTACCCAAGAGGTGAAGATGCCACTATTATTGAGAATAGATCATGAACCATTGCATAGCGAGGATGTTGCGAATATAAGTGAGAATGATTGTAGCACCCCCAAACATTAATGTACCACATCTAGTAAATCACAAAGTGTGGTAATAGCTTATAAATAAGAGGGGCTACTACGAGACAACCCGTACTTAAGCATTTTGAGTTGTGGTCAAGGGCTCCAGTTGGGTCCAAGCCCAATAAGTTGTTTGGGCCATAATTCTCTAATAACAGATCGAGTCTAGGGTCCATACATTACCCCTGCTCCATTCACCAGTATTAACTTCCAATTGGCTCTTGATCAGGACTTTGCTTTCAAGATTGGAAAAATTATGAACACATACTTTACAGTCTTCTAGGTCTGATGAAACATGAAGACGACGAATGCATAACAAGGTGGACCTCCCCTTGTTCGTTGCACAGGTGTCATGGCATTTCCATCGGAGAAAGAAGATTTCTCTCCATAATCAAGATCCTGAAGCAGACTATCCGTGAATCCATAACCCAACGTTTCGATTATGAGAGTATCTGAGCATCGGATATCGTGCTCGGGCTTCAAACGAATGGGGTGCAACTACTTGAAGATCGAAGAGGCGTTGTAGGTGATTTGCTTCCTCTCTATCATCGAGGTATAGAGATCATGCACCACGAGGAGGAAGGTGGGATTGGGACAGGTGAGGGAGGTGGATGCGAGGAAGATGGTGAAGGAGGGCATCTTTTGTAAATTTGATAAATGAATAGGGCAATATACGACTTATTTTAATAGAATTCAGTTAAATTTAATGGTTGAATGGAAGGGAGTTAACTACAAGGTCTATTCCATAAGGGTTAACAACTTTATGAGGTCAAGGGATAATAATGATGTTTACAGAGTCGACCATGTAATTTACAAAGATTCTAGAATTCATAGGGTAAACATTTAAAATACTACATTGAGATTAACTTTTTATTTAGTGAACAATGCAAAATCATTTAAAGGATACCATATGTTGGTATAAAATTTCGATTTTCAAAATTCCAATTAATATTTTTTTATTTAAGTTATTATGACACGAGTTTTACTATAATGTACAGAAAATAGGAGCATAATTGATAAATTTTTTTGTTAAGTATCAATGTTGATATTTTTCTAATATATATATATATATTCATTTCCCTTCAAATATTACAAATATTTGGGCATTATTTTTTTTAGATCTGCAGTAGATTTTATCTGATACCCAAGATAACACGTTGGGACAAGATAAGGAACACACAGTTACTGTTTGTCCTCACCTTCCACTGCCGCCACCTCCATCTAAAAAACAAAGAAAAAGAAAGTTTGATACCGAAGCCATCAGTCCCACTGTCTGTCTGTTTTTCTCCCCAAATAAATGTTGTCCAAATAATATTCATACATACTATATATAATATCTGTGATCTGTCCTTATCCTTCCATAAACCATCTATTTCCAGTGCTGCAGTCAAACGCTGATAATGCGAGTGGCATCGATCCCACCACCGCTTTAGTGTGTGGGTGATGGTGTGTATATATTACACACGCTCGCAATGCCATGTGAGTGGCCGAGTGGAAGATTTGTGATGGAGTTTCCGGATATGCTCCACCTTCTGCTCTTGGTTCTTCTCTGCTTCTTACTTCCCCATGCTTCCTCACTGCCGCTGTGCACTGATTCCAGTGAGTTTGACTTGCTTTTCCTGATGCTTGACAATTTTCACGAGTTGGGTATTCTCTATGTTTACGATTTGGTGGTCTTTTGTGATTTGTGTTCTTATAATGATGAGCAGGGGCGCCCTTCACACCCGAGGGGAACTCGTCCTTCTGTGGGTACGTTGGGAGAACCTGCTGCAGCCCTAAGGAGGACTCCGCCATCGAGAAAAGATTCAAATCCATGAACATCTCGAACGCAGCGTGTTCATCGCTAATCAAGTCGATAATCTGCACAGTGAGCTTATCCGAATTTTTGTTCAGTATTTTCCGTTGTTACACTCTCCCCCACCTTTTTTTAAAAGTTGCAGTCGTTATATATAGATGGAAAATGTTTCTAGGAGACAAGATGAAACGAGTGTGTAGTGATTTGTTGGATATTCTTAGGAACATAACATACATCCCAGAAACAGACACACACACATATTCATTGATTTTTTTAGGCATGTCGGTTTTCGAGAAAAATCCGCATAGGCCGTATGCGTCGAATCTTATTCTCCGTGTACGGTGAACATTTTTATATTTAGTTAAGTACCGTGAGAAAGCCTTCTATTTGAACCAAAGCCACCTTTTGAAAAGACGGCTTTGGTGCTGTGCATTGAAGCCACCTCTTCAAAAGACGGCTTCCTGTTCAAATGGAACCTTTGGATCTTGTGTGTATGCACCTTTGGATCGTAGGCTTTGGCTCAAATGGAAGCTACATTTTGAAAAGACGACTTTCTCACGGCATGGCGATACCGACATCGAAACCATGTATAATATCTGTTTCCAGGATTTCGGCCTAAATTTCGGCCGAATTTCGGTCATTTCGGTGGAAATTGTTCACAGATTTCTCGGATTTCGGTGGAATTTCGGTTCATTTCGGTCCATTTCGACTGAAATTGTTCTAGGTCACCATATGTCATGCCTAGGCCACTTATTGATATTCATAGGTACTATTTGGTCACTAAATGAAATTTATAGGTCACTATTTCAACCACCATTGCAATATAAGCCACTATTCCAACCACCATTGTAATAAATAAGGCCATTAAGGGTCCTATTTAAACCCAATAAATATAATGTATATGTTCTCATTCCATCTCACAACTTCACAAGTCACAATTCACAACCTAACTTAAGTCTTGGAGAGCCAAGTTTCCAAATTCCAAGTCTCGTATAACATACATTTTACGATCACAAACTCTACTATGCATTTATTTTGGCATACATGTTAAAATATTCGTGTTTGTGTGTGTGTCTTGTTTTATTTTTAAATAAAAGTATTATTATTCTTTTGAGAATTGATAGAAAAATTGAATGCCAAAATTTAACCGTGTACTGAAATATGAAATTTCACTCTGGACGGTCATTGATATGATGACCGAAATCATTATTTTAAGGTACTGAACATTATAACATCTTATTATAAGCAAAAAAACTTGTATTTGTGCCTCTTTTATTGATTAAACAACATTACAAATCTTAAATTTTGAAAAAAAATGAGTTTTCAAGTCGTTTTCCCAATTTCCGGCCATTTCACCGAAATTCCACTGAAATTCCTTTTCTGGGCTTACCGAAACGAAACCGAAATCCGACATTTGAGGCCTTGTACTTAACTAAATATAAAAATATTCACCATCGCGGCGAATAAGATTCGACGCGTACTGCCTATGCGAATCTAACTCTCCGGTTTTCTACATATTTATCTAGCTTTTGCGTTTGCAAAAAAAACCCCAAGGAAAGTTGAATATGCCTTGCTAAGTGATACACATGCCTGTGTGTGCATATGCGTGCAATATGTTAGAGTATTTGGTAGTGTGCCATGTTGAGTTGTAGCAGGGTAAATGGATCCTGGAGAAGATCTATTTACCCCATCCTGTGTTTAGTCCCATACCGCCCAGTGGTGGGACTTGGAGGCTCTGGGAAGGCTATATAAGGAGCCCCAGACCTCCTGTACTCATTGAGAAAAGCAATAGAAAAACACGCCCCTTAGAGGGCTTCTCTCGTGGTTTCATCCCGCTCCTCACGGAGTAGGGTTCCACGTAAATCCCGCTGTCTTTCTTGTTCTTTATCTTTTCCATGTTCGCTTCCGCATTCTTCATATTTTATAACATGGTATCAGAGCGGGTCGTTCTTGGTTGATTTTGGAGTTTTATTCTTGAAGTTTTTTTTAAGATCAGTCAAGTTTGTTGATTATTGAAGATTCAATTATCATGATCTTATTCTAGGGTTTAGATGTAACCCTAGAAACTATTCTGTGTTCGTTTATCTCGGCGGTTGTGCAGAACTCCAAGTCCATGTCTTATGTCCAGCGGCATGTAGAGAACATGATGCCACATGATGCAAAGGAGGCAACAACCCATCGGCCGTTCAGATCCCAACAAGGGTTGCAAGTGATTTCGAAAGAAAAAAAAACTCCTAATTGCAGATCCAGTTCTTGTGGCAACTTCGCGCAACTCCTCCCACGAGATCGATGCCTTCTCTCCGATTCCAAGTCTCTCCACCGCGCATCCATCGCATGCTGAAGGTCCTCTAGGCGTTCCAGGCGGCTCCACTCCTGCCTGGCCATCGTGAAGGCGACGCGTGGTCTGGCGCGCATCACGCGTGCGCCCCAGCCACATCTTCTCAGGTGCGGCTCCTCCAACCAAGGCGGTTGCATCTCCTCGTCAAGCTCCAACCCTGGTGGTGCCGCCCTCAAGCCCTCGTGCAGGTGGCGCGAGGGGATCTTCCAGGCGGCTGAGGCGGAGCCATCGCGCTCCTCTTCCGCGTTCAATACCTTCCAGGTCTCAGCCAGGCGCGTCGACTCCCAGGAGCGGAGAAGAGCCCTAGGGCTCCAGGTTGCAGGCGACGTGCAACCCTCCAGCGCGCGCTCCATCTCCAAGCCTTGCAGCAACGTGCCTCCTCCTCCCCATGTGCGAGTCCCCATCCCAGAATCCCCACGCGGGGGCGGCGTGCGAAGATAGAGGCGCCCATCGTGGGCGGTGCCTCTTTTTGAAACCCTAAATAGGGTTAGAACCCCAAGGGGTGGCCGTCAGTTAAAAAAAATATGTATTTTTGTTGTAAGCCCAGATGATAGGCCGTATATATATTAAAAAAAAAGGGAGGCAGCAAGAAGTATGGTATGGGCCTAGTAGTTTAAAAAAAAAGAGAGGAAGAGGAGAGATCTTTATTGTAAAGCCCAAGGGGGCAGTTGCAGTTTGGGCCCATTGTGGGCCGAGATGTTTTGTCGAGAAAAAAAATGAATGATTAAAAAAAATGAGAAGGCGCGTACAAGAAAGAGCCGTACGCAATTACAAAAAAATGCAAGGAAAAACCAAAAAAAATGTCAACGGCTTAAAAAATTGTGTTTCAAAAAAAAGAAAAAAAGTGACGGCTTATATTAAAAAAAATGAATGATGAAAGCCGCAAATTTCATGTTTTGGTTACCCCTATTTATCTTGTCTTCTCCCAACTTTGTCAATTTCCGACAAGTATGGGAGAAAGGGGGAGTATATATGTAGAGTCACAGGTCTTGATCCAGATCCAGATTCAGATGCCAGTCTCCAGACCAGCCATATTTTCCAGACTCTACAGATGATCAGTTGTTCAGACTCGATGATTGATTCCGAGTCCAGTTTTCAGACACGCACGAGTGTGCGGTCATTTTCAGATGAGCATATGTTGCCATCATTGTCAGAGGTCCCCATCATTATTCTTGGTTTGTCGGCCAGAGTTTTCATGTGAGCCATAGGGACTCCAGAGTAGAGGACCATTCCCTATGCCATGTTGGCAAGGGTTTTCATGTGGTATCATAAGTACACCGGAGCAGTGCACCATTCTCTGAGCCAGATGGGAAAGACCCAGTTCTCCGACGAGGAGACTTCAGACGCAGTTTCGGACTCGATGGTCAGATTCCGAGTCTTTAGTTGACTCACACTCTAGCCCGTTCGTCCTCCTCACCTGCATGGCATGAGAAGCAACGTCCTCGACTGCAGCAATGTGCGCGTTGGGTTGATATTGTCCGTAGTGTCTTGTAGCGTTAAGTTGAGTTTCTTTCTGTTTGTCCAAGCTGAGCATTGCATGCTCCAGCTTGAGGGGGAGTGTTAGAGTATTTGGTAGTGCGCCATGTTGAGTTGTAGCAGGGTAAATGGATCCTGGAGAAGATCCATTTACCCCATCCTGTGTTTAGTCCCATACCGCCCAGTGGTGGGACTTGGAGGCTCTGGGAAGGCTATATAAGGAGTCCCAGACCTCCTGTACTCATTGAGAAAAGCAATAGAAAAACACGCCCCTTAGAGGGCTTCTCCCGTGGTTTCATCCCGCTCCTCACGGAGTAGGGTTCCACGTAAATCCCGCTGCCTTTCTTGTTCTTTATCTTTTTCCATGTTTGCTTCCGCATTCTTCATATTTTATAACACAATATGTGCAAGGAAAACATGCCTATTTGGTCTTAGGTAATAAATCTTCATGCCAGGTAAATGCTCGAGAGCCTGCGAGAATTGATCTATAAAGTATTAGTTAATTTGTCAGTTGATCTCGACATCGTAGCATGGCATTACTGTTTCTCCAGTGCATTGACTTGAAAAAAAGTTGTTAATTAACTAAAAGAAAGAATCGTGGGTCTCTTTTTTTATCGATGGAGCTCAAGGAGTCCGATAACAAATAGGTAGGAATGTAAGGCAGCCCGGTGCATTAGTTCCTGCTATGCAGTGTCCAGGGAATGTAAGGCAGCCCGGTTCCATTTTGGGTTTACTATCTGGAACCTTACATTGCAATTTTTCCCATTATGGTAGAAGTTGTTTTCTCAACTCAAACTTGTGATCTCCAGGTCACATAGTGATTACTTTTACCATTGCCCAAGCTCCTCTTCTGCATTAGGAATAAGAGAAACGAAAATCCCTTTTTATTCTAATTCAATCCCCTTGAGGTCAAACGTATATACATCATCCATACCTATCTTGGAAGTGATTCCATTTCAACCAGTATTGAAAAAAGAATTATAGTTTTGTTTACCACTCCTTAGTAGGGATCTATATTGTAGAGGTCTTTTCGCAAAGCACTGCATCTCGAACAAAGTTGCAGTCACTGAATATGCCCGTGAAAGTCTTTATTGTTGAGATTTATCTTGTGAAGATTGATTAGTTGAATACAAGTGGAAAGCATTGGTGATGTAGCTAATCTCCCTCCTGCCTTCTGATTGGTTGAGAGCTCGTGGGCTGGATTGCTGAGGTTTCTGTTCCGCCTCCTGCATTCTGATTAACCGAGAGATTTTTGGGTTGGACTGTTAAGATGCTTAATCCACATCTTGCATCCTAATTGGCTGAGAGCTGATGGTGTGAATTGTTGAATGCTTGCTATTCTTTTATTGTACTATAAAAGGAGCCCTGTGACACCAAATATTGTATCCCAACATCATTCAAGCAATAGTGTAGAGAGTCTGGTGTGAGCAAGTGGAGCAGGCACATTGTCGAACCACTATAAATCCTTGTCTTGTGCGATTGTGCGTGCTTTCTTCTTCGATTGTTGTTCTAGTCATGTGGTGTTTGATCGAATTCGTCCCCAACTGGTATCATAGTAAGGTTCGGAGATCAACCTCTAAACAAATAACGGAAGAATCGAATGTCAAGATCGAGAAGTTCAATGGATCGAACTTCGCATTCTGGAAGATGCAGATTGAAGATGTTATATATCAGAAGGATCTCTATCTTCTGATCGAAGAGAAGAAGCTCGGAGTTATGAAAGATGATGAGTGGAAGGTTTTAGACCGAAAAGCTCTAAGAATGGTAAGGCTCAGCCTTGCTCCATTAGTGGCTTCAAATATTGCAAATGAGACGATGACGGTGAATCTTTTCGAAGTTCTTGAAAAAGATGTATGAGAAGCCATCCGCATCAAATAAGGCGTATTTGATAAAGAAGCTTTTCAATTTAAAGATGAGTGAAAACTCCGTAAAGGCTTCACACTTGAATGATCTAAACAGTATCATCAACCAGTTGGAGTCTGTGAAGATCATATTTGATGATGAGGTAAAAACTCTTCTACTTCTTTCTAGTTTACCTAACAGTTGGAATGTTTTAGTTATAACTGTTAGCAACTCCTCTGGTTCTGCAAAGTTGAAGTTAGAGCATGTTATTGATCTTCTTGGAGAAGAGGCACGACGGAAGACGTCTGGAGAAGAACACTCGTCAGGTTCTGCTTTGAATACAAAAGAGAGAAACATGAAGAGCTATAAGAACCAAAAGCATTCAAGGGGAAAGTCAGTAAGAGGAAGATCCAAATCCAGAGATCCGTGGTCTGCTGGAATTGCAATCAAAAGGGGCATTACAAAACAAAATGTAAGGCTCCAAGAAAGCAGAAAGGAGAAAATGATAAAGGTAAGAACACAGTAAATCTTACTGATGATGATGATAGCGATGCCTTAATATGTGTTGCAGATGTTCGAAATGAGTCCTGAATTCTGGACGCAAGTGCTTCATTCATACCACTCCTTAAAGGGATATCCTCCAAAATTATGTTAAAGGTGATTTTAGAAAGGTATATCTGGGAGATGATGAATGATGCAGCATAATAGGAAAGGAAGACATTGATATATCCCAACCCAAAGATGGTTTCTTGAGATTGAACAATGTTAGATACGTACCCAATCTAATAAAAAATCTCATATCTGTTGGACAACTATCAGAAAGTGGCGTGGTGACATCATTCGATTCAGATTCGTAGAAGATGTCTAAAGGATCATTGATCCTTGCTCGAGGTAAGAAAGGAAAATATATGTTGCATCAGGCTCATATGACAAGATAAATGTTGCATCATCTAGGTGTGATGCTAACACTTGGCATAGATGATTTGGTCACATGAGTGAAAAGGGAATGAATATCATGCAGAAGAAGGGAAAGTTGATAGGATTGCAGACTGTTGATCTAGAATTCTGTGAAGATTATATCTTAGGAAAGCATAAGAAAATCAGTTTCACAAAGACTGCAAGAGTACGAAAGATTGTAACTCAGGTACCTTCCCTTGGCATATCTCATTATTTTATTACTTTCATTGATGATGCAACTAGAAAATTATGAATTTATTTATCAAACATAAATCCAATGTGTTTGAGACCTTCAAATTGTGGAAGATCTTAGTTGAGACTAAGACATGAGTAAGTTGAAATGTCTCAAGTTAGACAATGGGGGAGAATACTACAATGAGGATTTTGAACCCTACAATGTTAAAAATGGGATTAGGAGGTTGAAAATAGTCCTAATGAAGCTAAGACATAATAGTGGTGTTGAACGCATGAACAAGACTCTTCTAGAGCATGCGAGAAGTATGAGGATACATGCATGTCTACCCAAGAGACATTGAGCTAATGCACTGAATACAACTACATATTTAATCAATCGAGGTTCGTCTGCTGCTTTAGATGGGGATCTTTCAGAAGAAACATGGACAGGAAAGGAGGCAACACTTTCTCATTTACGTATCTTTGAATGCATAACTTATGTTCACATTGAGCAGGAAGACAGAGAAAACTTTGCCCCCAAAACAAGGAAGTGTACCTTTGTTGGCTATAGTACAGATAACTATGTATATAGATTGTGGGATTTGGAGAAGATGAAGACAGTCAGAAGCATTGATGTCACATTCAATGAGACTTCCTTATATAAGGATGAATTGGTAAAAGAAAAGACAACTGAAGACGCAGATTGTGTGGAGTTTAATGAAATTCCTGAACAAAGTACATCACAGTCAAGTGATAAGAATGTTCAACCCATCCCACTGAATAATCCGCAAACTCCGGTGCTACGGAAATATTCTAATATCATCAAACCCAATGCAAAGTATTTATCTTCCTTGAATTATGTATTATTAACTGACAATGGTGAGGCTGAATGCTTTGATGAAGCTATACAAGGTGAGACAAGGAATCAGTGGGAGTTAGCCATAGATGAAGAGATGAACTCTCTCTCAAGAAATAAAACGTGGGATTTAGTTCCACTACCGAAGAGAAAGAAGGCTCTGCACAACAAAAGAGTGTACAGGGTGAAGGAGGAAGCTGATGGTTCCATTAAATACAAGGCTCGGCTAGTGGCGAAGGTCATTCAACAGAATGCAGGAGTTGATTTCACAGAGATCTTTGCACCTGTTGTAAATGTTTCAATCATAAGAGCAATATTAAGTATTGTTGCACCTGAAAACCTACATTTGGAGTAGTTGGATGTTAAGATAGCATTTCTCCATGGAGATCTTGAGGAGGACATCTACATGTAACAACCAGAGGGTTATGTAGCTACGGGAAAGGAAGACATGGTCTGCAAGCTCAGAAAAAGTTTTTATGGCTTGAAGCAAGCACCAAGATAATGGTACAAAAGGTTTGTTGATTTCATGACAAATAGTGAGTTATGCAAATGTCATGCTGACCATCGTTGCTACCTCAAAAAGCTTGGTATGTCTTACATCATTTTGTTGTATATAGATGACATGCTTGTTGCAGGCTCCTGTAAGGAACAAATAGCAAATATGAAGGCAATGCTATCCAATGAGTTTCAAATGAAAGATCTAGATCATGCAAAGAAAATATTTGGAATGCAGTTTAGCAGAGACATGAAGAACAAGAAGATAAGATTGTCTCAATCAGATTACATCGAGAAGGTACTTGAGACATTTAATATGAAAAGTGCAAAATCTAGTCTAACACCTTTAAGGAGTCACTCCAAACTTTCAGAGGAGAAAGAACCTGTTATGAAGGAGGAGCATGAGTACATGTCAAAAGTACCCTACCAGTCTGTTGTTGGTAGATTGATTGATGTACGCAATGGTTTGCACAAGATCAGACATCTCCCATGCCATGGGAGTTGTGAGTAGATTCATGACGAATCATTGTAAGGAACATTAGGAAGCTGTGAAGTGAATTCTGAGAGGTACCTCTAATGTGACATTATGTTATGGGAGCACTGGCATTTCCATTTGAGGTTTTGTGGACCCAGATTTTGTAGGAGATATCGATGACAGGAAAAGCACAACAGGGTATGTCTTTACCCTGTAGAGTGGATCCATTAGTTGTATCTCTAGACTCCAGAAGATAGTGACCATCTCGACCACAAAAGCAGAATATATGGAGGCAACATAAGCTTGCAAGGAAATGATATGGTTGAAAGGTCTGATGAAAGAATTGGATAAAGAATAAGAAGATTGTCAATTATCCAGCGACAGTTAAAGTGCAATTTATCTTGCAAAGAATTTTGTCTTTCACTCGAGGACTAAGCACATTGATGTGAAGTACCACTTCATTCAAACGTAGCTAGAAGATAGACAATTTAAGTTGAAGAAGATCCACACATTAGAATATTTTGTTGATATGTTCATAAAGTCTGTAACAGTGGAGAAGTTGATGACATATCCAGTTTCTATTGGTCTTCAAGCATAGAAGACAATAAAAAGCTCACACCAAGACTATTGAAGATGTGGTGTGTACCGCAGATCAGTCTTCGAGTGGGAGATTGTTGAGATTTATCATGTGAAAACTGATTAGTTGAATACAAGTGGAGAGCATTGCTGATGTGGCTGATCTCCCTCCTGCCTTCTAATTGGTTGAGAGCTATTGGGCTGGATTGCTGAGGTGTCTGATCCGCTTCTTGCATTCTAATTGGCTGAGAAGTGTTGGGTTGGATTGCTGAGATGCTTAATCCACATACCTGATTAGCTGAGAGCTAATGGTGGGAATTGTTGAATGCTTAGTATTCTTTTGTTGTACTATAAAAGGAGTCCCGTGGCACCACATATTGTATCACAACATCATTCAAGTAATACTAGAGAGAGTTTGGTGTGAGCAAGTGGAGTAGGCACATTGTCGAACTACTATAAATTCTCGTCTTGTGTGATTGTGTGTGCTTTCTTTTTCAATTATGGTTTTAATTTTGTGGTGCTTGATCGGATCCATCCCCAACACTTATAGTTAGCAATAAAGATTGTTTCTCTATTATTGAAACACATTGAAATAGGGAAAAGATGCAATAAGCACAAAAATTAACTTGTCTAATTACAAAATGTAACACGTGTGTTCCAATATTTAATCCTGAGTTTCCATGCGATATTAACTTCAAGGTTGGTTCTCTTGAAAACTAGAAAATTATCGTTTAAGATAGCCCGGAACCTTATCCATCAGTTGCGTAGAATTTTTATCTCTTCCATCAGACGTGGGAGCAAAGTCCCTCGTCCTGAAAAAATCCAACTATTTATTTTCGTTTGATTTAAGCCATGCCCCGTTGGTAATGAGAGTGCACATGTAATTCTCTAGGTAGGGCCTTGCCTTCCGTGCATTTTATATTACTTTACACTCTTCATTTTTCCATGTAGTGAAAATCGATTGTCACCACCCAAAGACGTAATCCAACTATGGGTGAACATTGTAAATTCCATGTTTTATGTGATTGCATCTTTGTGTGTGTTATCCGTTATAATCATAATATCATTTTCTATTCTCCCTTTCTAGGAATGTGATCCCTTCTCTGGTGACTTATTCACTGTTGAATCAAAGATTAGGACAGTTCCGATATTGTGCAACTCCACTGTGTCAGGAAGCACTACTCAGTCAAAGGATTCTACAAAGGACTTCTGTGCACAGGTATGGGACACCTGCAAAGATGTAGAAATACAGAACTCGCCATTCGCACCATCTCTACAGGGAAGTGCTCAAGTGTCGGCCAGTTCCTCTTCCAAACTTACGGATCTCTGGCAGTCAAAGGATGACTTCTGTAATGCATTTGGGATTTCTTCTGGTAATAGATCAGTTTGCTTCGACGGGCAGACAGTTTTAATAAATTCCACTCAGAATCCACCCCCTCCAAAGGGATTGTGCCTCGAAAGGATTTTGAATGAATCTGGCGTTTATACTAATTTCATACCGCATCCTGATGGATCCAATCGCGTCTTTGTGTCGAGGGTGGATGGCAAAATTTGGTTGGCAAATATACCAGAAGAGGGATCAGGTGGTACAATGATGTTGGATGAAACAAATATTTTCTTGGATTTAACTGATCAAGTGTACAATCGTCTTCCACTTGGGATGATGGGACTAGCTTTCCATCCTGATTTTACGTCCAATGGACGCTTCTTTGTTTCGTTCAATTGCGACCAGAATCAGCCAGGTAGTTGCTCTGGAAAATGTTCTTGCAATGCAGGAGTAGGTTGTGATCCCTCAAAACTAGTTCCAGATGAAGGTTCTCAGCCTTGCCAATTTCACTCTGTCGTTGCTGAGTTTACAGCCAATGGAAAATCTTCAGATCCATCTAAGGTATGCATGCTGATTCCTTAGCATAATGCTAATGAGGTCTATTACTTATGTAACCAAGTTCAGCTCAGGAACTTAATGTAGGACATTTGGGCAATTTATAGGCGGCACATGCAAATCCTAATGAAGTGAGAAGGATTTTTACTATGGGGCTACCGTTTTTCAGCGGTAGTCATGGTGGACAGATACTCTTTGGACCTACTGATGGATATTTGTATTTCATGATGGGTGATGGTGGAGACCAGGGTGCTTCTTACGGTTTTGCTCAAAACAAAAAGTCTCTACTTGGGAAGATTATGCGACTTGACATCGACAGCATACCAAGTAAGTGTCAAAGCAAATATATCTTTTGAGACATCCATTTTCTTTCCTAATTATTTTATCAATAATACCTCGGTCTGTCATTTACCATTGTCTGTCAATCCTGAAACCTAATGAATTTTGGTATTGATAATGAGTATATCATTTTGATATATTTTTTAAAAACTGTTCCAAGGGACAGTCTTATCCATTCTCTCCCTCTGGAAGGACAACAAATAAAATGATGGATGCATCCTTGCTGTACTAGTACAAATTGAAAAAAAAAACCCTGAAGGACCATAATGCATGGCCTTATGTGTCCAAAATGCTTTATGGGATGAGATGAAAATATACTCAAAGTAAGAGTTGAACATACACATGAAAGAAGAGTCAAACATCCTCTTGAATGGAGAATAGCTTTGCTTTCCAAACGAGTGAGATCTTGAGTAAGAAGCTAGAAGTGAAATTGTGTGGTGGACTATTCAAATGCTTCCATCCTAAAGACATTTTATGGTTGTTGGGTTTACCTCCATACAGATAATATGCATACGATCGTGTTGTTATGCCTTGAATCTTAACTTGTTAGCAACCAGATACAATTGTGCTCCGTGCATATGTCCTCCATTAGTAATAGTGAAGTCCTACATCCTAAGAATGGGGCGTTTTACATCTTGTATTGGGATGCCCAGAGTTAATCAATAAGTTTGTGTACTAGATAACAACCTTTACTCACACAAATTCTATCAAACTTGAGTTTGTAACTATGCAAAAAATTTGACTGATTGAGGAGACCTTAGATTTGCACTAGATTGTAATTGGTGCCGGAGTTTATCATAGAAGAATGGAATTTTGGGTTAGGGAAGATTTTCTTCCAGCAAGCATTACAAACACGCTTAAAAAATCATACACAAGATAATGCAAGATAAACCCTCCTCTTCTAAAATGATAAGGGCTAATGTGTGTACGGGTGCAATACATTAAGGTGGATTCGACATATCATTGAACTTATTAGTAAGTTGTCTTGGATAGATTATAAGTTTTAATATTAATAACCGTTGAGATATTATTTATATTTTTGTGTTTTATGTATACTCTTTTCTTTTCGTCTCTATTATATAATTTGCCCAACAAGTTTTTTCTCTTATATAAGAGAACCCTATGACCTTATTATAAATCAGTTCATTCTTTTCTCTCCACATGGTATTAGAGTGACGGTCCTACACTGGAGTTCTCATACCCCATGCTCTATCCCCCCTCTCTATCTTACATGCCCCCGCAACACCACATGCAACCATACACTCCAGCACCATATAGACCGTCCAGAGTCGCTACAGGCCACTGTTGAGGCCCCTTAGGTGGTCCTGCATCGTTGCAAGCCACTGTTGAGGCCTGTTGGGTGGTTCTATGTCGACGGTAGGCAGTTCTGCGTCACTGCAGGTCACTGCCGAGGCCCCTAGGTGGTTATGCACCACCACGAGACACCGCCAAGGACCCCTAGGGCCATCGACACAATCCAGGGGGCATCAACTCAATCCAGGGATCCATTGTGATCCCATTCAACGTTGATTCTGTGTTTCTAGTGTTCTTTTTCGGTCTGATTTTGATCGGAGAAGGGTGATTTCAGACCTCTAAATCACCTCTCAGGCCCTCACACGAATCTAAGATTGAAGTAGATGATTGTATGAATCTACATATACAACCAATCCTCTATATGTTCATGTAGACTCGTTCAGATTGGTCTGCTGCTCTAGTTGAGTTCTGTTTCAGCCATCTTCTTTATCATGTCAGAGAGCAAAGGTCATATTTTCTCTTTGTTCAGTGCCTTCAAGGGTCCATCTCCCATTGTCAAGATGGATGGGACTAACTATGAGTTGTGGTCCATACAGTTTTTGACCATCATGCAGTGCAATAACAAGGAGTACATTCTGACATAACCAGAGCTGATAGATAAGATTGGGGTAAATGCTTCGTGGAAGCAAGATGATGCATACGTGTGTATATGGCTTTCTAGGACTCTTGGCATGGAGATAGTCAACGGTATCGTGAATCCACCCACTGCCAAGGCAATGTGGGATATCATGACAACCACATATGGTCATGCGAAGAATGATGTCAAGATTATTCGGTTACAGATTGACATCTTCAAGACCAAATAGAATGATCATCTTCTGCCCAATCTCTACCCTTCGCTACATGACATGTTGAGAAGCTTCATAACTTCATGTTAATGACTACATCTACTAAATAAAAAATAGCGTACAGGAATGCCACGATGGTTGGAGTCTTTCTGGCTGCTCTAGATCCGAGTACAAGGCTACACTCAACTTCTCAGCGGTACACTATCCCTCTCATGGCGGAGGCGTATAGTTACCTTAACAGGATCGTTGTCCCATCAACTGCCACCACATAGACCTCCTTTACAATGACTGCATCTTACGGTAGGGGAGGTAATTCTCAATATAGAGGGCATTGTGCCCGTGATAGAGGAGGAAATCAATGTGGTCCATGCACCTATTGTCATTGTTCTGATCATACAGAGGAGACATGATATCAGAAGCATGGATATCCTGTATCTAATGATTCTAATCGTGCAACTGAGCATATTAAGCCCACTACTAGTTCGACCCCTACTATAGATTCAGGGTTAGATGGTATTGTCTCTCATCCGATAGAGATAATGACTCCCTCTACTAGAGCATCTTCTATCTCTTCAGTGATAGCCTATGCACTTACCAGTTGTCGCATGATAGATATGACAAAGTGGATTATGGATTCTAGTGCATTCCAACATTTATTTGGAGACATGACTCGGTTTACTTCATAAAGATCTGTCCCTCACCACAGTTCATTTACCATTGTAGATGGGACTCGTTCCTCTATTATAGGACATGGGGAGGTCTATTTGATGCCATCCATGCACCTTTAAAATATGCTACATGCACCAGATTTCTTGATGAATTTTCTTTCTATTTGGAAAAACATTAAGGACTTACATTCTTATGTAATTTTGACCCCTCTTCTCTTGTGTTTCAGGACATACACAATTGTAGCTAGGGTAGGGTGATTGGATGTGGACGTGAGCAAGGGGGCCCAACAGACTGGTTCAGTCTCCATATTCCGGTGCTTATTCCATTTCTACTGGATCAGTCTCACCTTACATGTGACATCTACATTTTGGTCACCTTTCTTTGCAGAAACTGTGCCATGTCCTCCCATAAATACCCTCTCGGTCGACTTCCTAGTGTGAGGCTTGCCAGCTTGGGAAGCTCTTATATGTGATCATCACTAGGCCAGACATATCTTTTGCAATGAGCATAATTTATCGGTTCATAGAGTAGCCTAGACAGGTGCATATGGATGCAATTCATATGATTCTGATGTACCTGAAGATCTCTCATGGTACTGAACTTTTCCTTAGCAAAGGAGCATCCTTCGCCGTTACATTATGCGCAGATGCAAATTATGCAGGATAGACCAAGGATATGATGTTTATCCCATGTTTTGCAGTGTTCACAGGGAGCTCTCTGGTGTCATGGAAGAGCAAGAAGCGGATAATGGTTTCCGGATCCAATGCAGAGTCAGAGTACAAAATAATGGCACATGGGCGTACTGAGATGACATGGGTCTGATCTATTTTGGCTGACCAAGCTATTGACGCGCCTCTTCCAATGCATCTCTAATGCGATAACCAGATTACTCTTTTCATTGTCAACAATCCTTCCTTCCATGAAAGGACCAAGCATATCGAGGTCGACCGTCAATACACTCGTGACATGATTCAGAAGGACTTTATCTCTATCTCACTCGTCAACTCAAGGGAACAAACAACATATGTGTTTACCAAGGACCTAGCGAGGGAGATTCCAGAGATATTGTTCCAAGCTGAGAATGATTGATATCTATGCTCAGGATTGTTCTCTTATATAAGAGAACTTTATCTCCCCCACAATAACTAATGACCAAAAGATTCAAACCTGTGGACACAATGAAGCCCGCCTTTTTTGGGGTGGGGGGGTGATTGTAGGAACTACATTTCCACACTATTAATAGTCCCTCAACAACTTGAAAGAAAAAAACATTATCGGTGAACATATAGCTAATAAACTTATATAGCTATGTTCAAGAGTTGATATAAAAAATAATCTTATGCAAAAGTTGACTATTAAGAATCCTTTTTAATATAAAAACTATCAATGTAGTTCTGTTCAGAGTTTCAGTCAAGAAAACATTGATAAAATATAGCTAATAAACAATTATGATTAGTCATAAACAAAAATAAAAGGGTATCGGTAACCACAATCAATAATAAACAATGACCAGTAAAAGAAACCCTAACTGGGTAAGAACTTCTTCACTTTTTCCTTTAGATCTTCCTGATGTTGGACTTTCACCTCTTTAAATCTTTGGATTTTTCACCATGAGCAAATAATTGCAAAAATAAGCAATTTTACTTATAGTTTTCTTAAAAAAACATGGGCAAGGTAGAGGACTACAACCATTATTTAAGAAACAGGGAATTAATCCAAAAAAAGTGACTAAGAGAGAGGTTTAGAGAGGGGATTGCAGGAGACTTCAAAATTACACTAGATTGTAACTGGTGCTGATGTTTATAAAAGAAGAATGCAATTATCGATTTAGTGAGATTTACTGTCATGCAAGCATTACAAGTATGCTGAAATACACACACTTGTATAAGGAAATATATTAAAGACTTTTTGACATAATCAATTAAGTTTTCTTGGATAGATAGTCAGCTTCAGTATGTATAAATAATGACCAAAAGATTCAGACTTGTTGGAAAAACTGATATTCCTACAAAAGGGGGGTGAATTATAGGAATAAAGTTTTCACACTATCAATCATCCTTTTTTATAAACAAAAAACAATATCAATGAAAATCTGAAATTAAATATAGCTAACTAACATTTATTATCAATCACAAGACACATATATTGAATCAGTAATCGCATTAAAAAATACACAATGATTTGGTAGAGTAAACCTCGACCGGGTTAAAACTTTCTCTATATCATCCCGATGTACGATTTTTACTTCAGAAAAATCTTGTAGGTTTTTTCATCATACATACTACTTTCATGGACATAGTCCAATCCCTTTTGCAACAACACCGTCAGTGCACTCTCAAGGTGGAATATCTTTGGCCTCAATAACAACAAAATGTGTTGGACGTATGAGCCCACGACGATCCATTATGCAATAAATGTTATTGCAGTTCACTCCTTAATCTGAAATGAAGAATAACTAATTTGCATAATAGGTCCCTTGGTACAATTAGGGTTATGTACCATGACCATTTTAATAATCATACATTTGTTTATTCAATGGTTGGATCATAGAGGTTGGTGCTTGGATGATATCTAAAGAGTTAGATTGAGGACTCATCAAGAATCATCAAATGATTGTTAAGAAAGGATCTCCGACCTGAGAAGAAGATGGCAATTCTTCTCTAAAGGTTGATATCTGACCGACCTCTTGATGCAGGTCCTGTGCATCAGAATAAAGATTCAGAGGTGTTAGATAAGTTAGGTCAAAAGAGTTAACGTAACGAGATCAAGATAACCAAGATCTATATCGTATATTGTCACGATATAGGCACGTATCCTCTGATTGGAGACATATGTGTTACTTATGTCTGAGTATGTACATTTGGCAGACCGATAGGTTGATGGCCTATTCAAGGTCTATACACTGGCGAGCTGGTGTGCATACAAGGGTATATGAGTAATACGATCGCTCAAAGGAATCATATAGATTCATTACTGAACCGGAAGGCATGAGCTCACTCATGAGATATTGGGATCAAATTTCACGCATGGTCGTCTCACTTTGGAAACTTGACTGAATTTATAGGTATGATATATGCTTTTGGAAAGTATATGATCGATACCTAGGTATGATATATACTTTTGGAAAGTATATGATCGATACCAACTTTCCATGATCAAATAAGAAACATAATGATAAAACCTTGAAGAAGACATTTTAAAAGTGATATAAAACTTCGGGTTTATTTTAGGTCTTCCAATATACAGGATGTACGGGTATTAGGGATACTCGAGGATGTTGTGATCATAAATGATTGTATAATCGTGGTACTCCATTCCGAGGGAGTAATTAAACGTGTTTGGATTTTAGTGATTTCTCTTAGTAGATGAGTAATCTTATCTTAGTTCAAATGTTTGACATTGATCTGAATATGATTCAGATGCAATAAGAAGATTAGATTCACGGCTTTGATTTAATCAAGCATCTTTGAGAGGTTCCCAAGATCTGGATTTGAGATATGATCTCAATATCCAAGTCACTATACATGGAATATACAACCGCCCTGACCTTATCTCCAAGTATCCGAGGAGAATGCACACAATTCTTGAAAGAGTTCGAGAATTGTTCCATGAGCAATTTTATTTAAGCATTAAAAAATTGGACAACTAAAAAAGATTTAATCATCACAATTAATATGTGGATAGAGATATCTAAGATAATTAAGTTGAATTTTATTTATCATGGATACGATTAATGTGGATAACACTATCCACAATAATCATGGATAATGTAGATATGATCCACAATATCCTGGAGATAGTTAATTCTGAATGAGATTCACAATTAATATGTTAATGTGAATTGGATTCACATTACATAATTTAATGTAAATATGATTTACATTAAATATTAGTTGGAAGAAATTAATTCTCAATGATCAATGGTATAACTGTAATTATCACAAATAATTTGGTGATAATTCAATTATTCAATTAATTAATATATTATATAATTAATTTTTAATTCATTCCACCTCAGAGTGGACGTCCATGGGTTGTTTCAATCATGGTGGATGTCCACCATATTTTTAGTATATGGATGATCTCTTTTAATTGTCCTCCATTTATTGATTAATTGTTTTAATTGAGTTAATTTGGAAACTATTTTTAAATTATCTTTTTGTGTTTTCTGTGTGTTTTTTGTAAACTAAAAGGAAATACAACTCAATCTTAGCCATTGATTAGTAAGAGCACATGGATTGAGATCCATGAAAAGAAACACAAATCGATTTAAACCATTGATTAGTGTGAGCATATAGAGTGGGATTCATGGACTTCCATAATGCTATAAAAAGAGAGGCCAACCCTAGCCCTCTGGACACAAGTTGAATGCAATTGTTGCATTAAGAAACACTCTCTCTATACACGTCCACTCTCTCTTTCCACAACCTTGGTGGAGATCGTGATCGTCGTCCTGTTGCTGTTGTGCCGTCGGACTAATCATTCAAGGAACTCGATCTTCGTTGGTGCCACATGCTCGTGAAGAAGATAGTGATTTTGTGTGACGAAATCAGGAGGTTCCTTGCTTGGATCGTTGCTCGGGATTGCGGGAAGCACGCAACTCATCATCACGCCCGCAAGTGCACTCTTGAGGCTTCTTCCTTTAGAACTCTGAGGATCATAACCGCGCTTCAAGAGGCAAGCCTAAACTCGTGTGATCTTGATGAAGCGATTAGAGCGAATCATGTGGTTTCATCATTTAATTTTTTTTTAAATTCCGCTGCCCCTTGCAACTAGTATGACTAGTTTCCCTTTATCGTATTTGATGCGACCTTTACGCTTCCATGATGCGCTAAGGCATAAACCTTAGACTTCAGAATGATGCATCAAAGAGTTAAAGATAGGGATGTCCATGGTACATATCCCTATTTGTATTGAGGGACCTTATTATTAGTGCAAATGTATGATGTTGTAATTCAGATACTGGAGCGAAACAAATTGCAATAACTTTTATTGCATAATAGCTTCCCATGAGCTTACATGTCTAACATCATTAGCTTTTGTAGCTCAGTCGAATTAGGAAAAAAACACATCACAAATTTCCTACAATGTAGTTAGGAGTCTTATGTATAACTTGGCATGCACATAATCAGACATTTCTCATGATGTAAGAATAGCATATTCATGGGAATATAAGGAACAAGCATTGACATGTAGTCAAGTGATTTTTTGGGTATCTGAAAGGAACATATTATATTTACCTCATCTAGGGAAGTGATTCAAAAGTTTTGGTTGTTGGATATTCGAATTTAGATTCTTAGACTATGCTGCTGATGTTGATAGGAGGAGGTCAATAAAAGCTCACGTATTTACTTAGGGAGTTATATTATCAATTGAAAGACTACTTTACAACATGGCATCAAATTTCGTCGAATTTCGACTAAATTTCGGTTGAATTTCAATTTCAACTAGTGATCGAAATTTGATAGAAATAGTCGATATCTGTGCCTTGAGGGGGATTGATAAAAGAAAATGTGACTGAAACTGTAGAAATTTTGGTAGAAATGTCGTTTCGGTCGGTCACCGATATGGTGATCGAAACCAATATTTAAGGCCTTGCTTTACAACCTTCAGTTACTCTGGCTATTATGAAGGAAAAATATATGGCTTTGATGAAAGTTGTAAAGGAAGACATGTGGTTGAAAGGCTTAGTTGGAGATGTTGGTCTATTACATGATCGTGCTATCATATATTGTAATGGTATTAGGCGCAATATGCCTATCCAGGAATCACATGAATCATTGGAGACCAAGTATATTCATGTCATGATTCAATCATTTGTTTAGACAAGAGGATCATGGTAAAGAAGAGGATCATGGTGAAGGTTAGAACAACAAATAATCCAATTACTTGTTCACGAAATCCTGGAAGTAAGTTCAAATATTTCTCGATCTTACTAAATTTCGATTGCTGGCAATAGCCCCGTAGAGGGGGAATGGCGATGGAGTTTATCTATTGTTGTTTTTCTATTAGAGGATTCGAGTCAATGTGAAGATTGTTGGGATGCCTTCAATCCTAAACCTATTTATTCAACTCAATATATTTTTAGCTCATGATGTAACCCCCTGCGATGTTGGCGGGTGAAACTCACCATCCAAATAGGGGTCTCACTTTGCATGTTATATTGGGATTCCTGTATTTGTTGTTTAGGGGGATCTTTTAATATGCGGATGTTATATATATAGGGACCCCCTTTAAATGATGTATGTGCTCACCATTTCTATGGTAAGTGATCTTGATCTAGCAATATCTTATTCAAAAAAGTATTTTAGTCATACTATGTTATTTTGAATTTGAAATTCATTTAATAGTGTCAATTACTATTTTAAGGTCATTTAATTTTAGATTTTTTGTTAATACCTTTATTGTCAATTTACAAATGCATTCCCAGTGAACTAGATTAATGCATTTGTTTGTAAACCCGGATGAGTTTTATGGAGAGTTTTTATTTAGGTTTGTAAATTCTGCAATATGTTTTTTTACATTCTAATTCAATTGGTTTTAGTAAAATAAGTATTTTCATTTGTAAAATTTATAACATCTTGTACAATAAATTCCATGATTGCAATTAATTTTTACATCAAATTTTCCTATATTCTTTCAAAGTAACATGTGTGAGTTTTTGTAATTTTTACATACCGATAGAAATAGTTGATATTTGTGCCTTGAGGGGGATTGACAGAAGAAAATGTGATTGAAATTGTAGTAATTTCAGTAGAAATGTTGTTTTTGTTGGTCACCAATACGGAACCAATAATTAAGGCCGTGCTTTACAACCTTCAGTTACTCTGTCTATTATAGAGGAAAAATATATGGCTTTGATGAATGTTGTTGGAGTATTCGTTGTATGCGCCATATGAGTTGTAGAGGGTAAATGGATCCTAGAGAAGATCCATTTACCCCATCCATGAGTTTAGTCCCACATCTACCAGTGGTGGGACTTGGAGGCTCACGGGAGGCTATATAAGGAGCCTCAGACCTCCTGTAAATATTGAGAAAGTGCAATGCATAACATGCCCCTTTGAGGGCTTCTCCCGTGGTTTCATCCCGCTCCTCACAGGGCAGGGTTCCACGTTAAATCCCGCGTTCTTCGTGTTCTTTATTCCTTTTACCATGTTCTCTTCCGCATGTTCATTTTCTAACATGGCATCAGAGCGGGTTCGATTCTCGAGATTTTCATATTCTTATTTTTGTTCGAGAGTTGATTATATTGTTTAGTTCTTGAAGACTGTTTTTATGAAGATCATGTTATTCATTCAAGTTGAAGGGTTTTTTGAAACCCTAGTTCTGCTCGTTGCATCTCGATTCTCGAGATCTTTCGGAGGCAGTGATCTCCTACCGCACCACTCAGTTTCTAGCGAAGCCCTTGCATGCCTTTCTCTAAGGCAAGGACGTCTAGGCAGCGTCACATCCCAAGCGGCGATGAAATACTCCAACATCTCTGTTCAGCATCTCGTAGGCTATTCCAGGCGCAGCCTCTGTTCAGCATCTCCGCGACTAGACCTAGCCGCAACGATCTCTAATCAGGCGAAGCCTCTTCGACGGTGGCCCCTCTTCAGATCCAGGCCGGGCGCGCGCGTTCCCAGCAAAATATCCCCATTGATGGTGCCCCTAGTCCTCACACGGTCCAGGCGAAAGAGCATCTCCAGATTCCCGAGGCGAACCCTAGCCAGAGGCGCTACTCCTCTCTCACAACACTGCAAGATGAGCTCTCCCCTGAAGTCCAAGGCGCAGGCGACATGAGACCTCCTGCTGAACCTTCGGCTCCTTTCCAAACCATCAGGAAGATCTCCCTTCCAAGGTGACTCACATCGCGGCACGCCCAGATCGAGCGAGGCATGCACCCAGGCAAGCGCGCGGGCACAATCTTCCAGCGGCACAAGCGGCGAACTCCCTCCCAGTCTGCGACGCACCGCTGCACCAGGCGGCAGGCGGCACACGATCACCGCATCTTCGGCGGCATTGCGGTGTCGCTTTCTTCAAATCGAAGGTAACTTCCATCGGCCCCAAGAACCCAAGGCGTACCTCTCACGCCCTCCTCTCCAGATCGCCTTCGCAGGTAATGATGCTCCAGGCCCCAGGCCGCGGGCCCTTGCCGCCAATCTCCTCATGTGACGGCGCCCCTCGAGCCCCCTCCTTTCAAGCCAAGGTGGCGCAACGACTCTCCTACGCGAGGACCCCATGGGGGCGGCATTCGAAGGGGTGAATCCTAAGTAGGGTTGCCAATATTTGAGGCCCTAAGTGGGTCGTGCCCAGTTGTTTAAAAAAATGAAATGAGCTGCAGTATTAAAAAAAGGGGTTTGAAAAAAAATTTAAAAAAAGGCGCGCACAAGAAAGAAAAAGCTGTACGCAAATTTAAAAAAATGTGATTGCTTAAAAAAAGAGAAAAGGAAAAAAACTGTAAGAAATTCTTCGAGTATGTTTTATTTTTTCCTCATTTTTCATTGCCTTCTCCTAACTTGGTCAACAATTGTCATTTCGACTAGTATGGGAGAAAGGGGGAGTATGGTGTAGAGTCACAGGTCTTCTTCCAGATTCAGAGATCTCCAGACCATTCAGTTGTTCAGACTCTACAGTTTTCAGATGAAGATTCTCCATGCGCAAGATTCAGAATTGACATTCATATTTCGAGTCCACATGTGTGATGCACAGTTGATCAGACTCGACAGATTGGTCAGAGTCCAAGTTCGAGACACTCCATGTTTGAGAGGCCCATTTTGGAGTTCTCCAGAGAGACTCATTTTTAGACACGCATATGTTTGCGGTCATTTTCAGATGAGCACGTGTTTACCATCTTTTATAGTGGTCCCCATCTTTTCTTGTTTTGTCGGCCAGAGTTTTCATGTAAGCCATAGGGACTCCAGAGTAGAGGATCATTCTCTATGCCTTGTTGGTAAGGGTTCATGTAGTATCATAGGTACACCAGAGTAGCACACCATTCTCTGTGCCAGATGGGAGAGACCCAGTTCTCCGACAGGGAGACATCTTTTAGACTCCATTCTCCAACGACCGTGGACTCCGACGAGGATTGCACAACCACAACCCTTTTCAGTTCGACCCTTTTCAAAGATGGAGCAGTTATCCACATATTGTGGCGGGCCAGAGTACTCCGACGAGGAGACTCATATCCAGTTGCAGTGACTTTGACAGGCGCAGTTCATAGCACATGCTCTCCAACGAGGAGATGCAGCAGACTCACACTCCAGCCCGTTCGTCCTCCTCACCTGCACGGCATGAGAAGCAACGTCCTCGACAACAATAGTTGTGCACGTTGGGTTGATATTGTCCGTAGTGTCCTGTAGCGCGAGTTGCGTTTCTTTCTGTTTGTCCAAGCTGAGCATTGCATGCTCCAGCTTGAGGGGGAGTGTTGGAGTATTCGTTGTATGCGCCATATGAGTTGTAGAGGGTAAATGGATCTTGGAGAAGATCCATTTACCCCATCCATGAGTTTAGTCCCACATCTACCAGTGGTGGGACTTAGAGGCTCACGGAAGGCTATATAAGGAGCCCCAGACCTCCTGTAACCATTGAGAAAGTGCAACGCATAACGTCCCTTTGAGCTTCTCCCATGGTTTCATCCCGCTCCTCACGGAGTAGGGTTCCACATTAAATCCCGCGTTCTTCGTGTTCTTTATTCCTTTTTCCATGTTCGCTTCCGCATGTTCATTTTTTAACAGTTGTAAAGGAAGACATGTGGTTGAAAGGCTTAGTTGTAGATGTCGGTCTATTACATGATCATGCTATCATATATTGTGATAGTATCAGGCGCAATATGCCTATCCTGGAATCACATGCATCATCGGAGGCCAAGTATATTGATGTCATGTTTTAATCATTTGTTTATACAAGAGGATCATGGTAAAGAAGATGATCATGATGAAGAAGGTTAGAATGACAAATAATCAAATTACTTAAAGGAGTAAGTTCAAATATTTCTCGATCTTAATAATGTCGATTGCTGGCAATAGCCTCGTAGAGGGGGAATGTCGATGGAGTTTATCTATTGTTGTTCTGCGATCAGAGGATTCGAGTCAACGTAAAGATTGTTGGGACACCTTCAATCCTAAGCTTATTTTTTCAATTCAATATATTTTTAGCTCATGACCTAACCCCCTGCGATGTTGGAGGGAGAAACCCACCATCCAAAGTGGTTGGAGGGCAAAACCCATCGAAACCCTGAAATCAAAATCAAGAGGATCGAATGTATTTTCTAAAACCCTAATCAATTTAACGTAAAATAAGAGAATGAATAAAATTTTACAATTACATTAAGATCAATAATAGGATGGCTTGCGTACGAAATCACCATCCATCCTCTTTCAGCAACACGTCCGTCAGGACATGAACCTGTGGGCATGCACTTCCCATCGCGTCGTTGCTCATCGTCCATTTCCAAACATCCGCAACTGTCGTTGGGGAACAACGCCATAGAACCCGCACGTTGTCCTTGAGGTTGCTGCCTCAACACGCATCATGTACATCTCCCATCATACGGCTGCTCGCTTCCCATCTCCGAATGCGCGTCGATGCCCTTGATGGAATTTAGGTTTTGAATGGGAAGACACTGATGGAGATAATATAGGGTTGGCATGTGCTATTACATTTTGTATTTAGGTTGTGCTAATGACTAAAATATAGGTTGTGCTAATGACTAAAATAGGTTTTTAGACATTAAACTAATAAAACTAAAATGTCATTAATCACATCCACACAATTAAAAATAACCTGACTAGGTAGATGGCTCACCATGAAAGTAAGTCCCCACCTCATTTGAAGTTTTTTAAAAATATCCTGACGAGGTAGATGGCTCACCATGAAAGTAAGTCCCCACCTCATTTGAAGTTTCTTCTATATATATATATATATCTTGTTAGGGGTTGGGCTTTTCCCCACCTCATTTGAAGTTTCTCCTATATATATCCCGTCAGGGGTTGGGCTTTTCTGTATCCTTTGTTATGCTATTATCCCATCATAGAGAGAGAGAGATCCATTATTTCTGTCGAGGATGTATCCCAATTAAAAGTGAGCTTTGTACATCTTGTGTCGTAATTGTTTTGTGCTTGCTTAACAGTGTGTTTGATTGGCTTTGGATCTTCAAGCATCAACAAAAGTGACTTATGTGATGACAAGAAAGCAATATCGAAGAAACAATTAATGAACCACATATTCCTGAATTATCACATCGTATGCATGTATCTAAACAAAATTATTGGGAACCAAAGAATGGACTCCATGGCTCCATTCAAGGTACTATGCAGGGAAAAAACCCAAGGGTCAATGGAAACATCGAGTTGTATCCCTAAAGACGCAGCTGTAATGGATTGTTGATTGAATGTTAGGGCTTGGACATACAACCCAAATAAGAGCAAGAAAAGAGAGGGTACATAGCTGAAGGAAAGAGTCCACATAATAAGTACAAACCGGATCTTATCAAAGAAGAGGAGTTCTTGAGCTGAGAATAAATCAATCCTCAAGCCCTAACAGTTGATATTGAAAGAATCCATGGTAGACATTTAGTAGAATGAGGATGCGGATCTCGCCTTTGCTATGACATCATTTTAATGAGGTTACTAATGGAATTTTGGTGAGAGAGAGGGTCCCATGATTTCTACAAAGCTTCTAAAAAATGATTTCTACAGAGTACAAGATTGCTTGATCATGAAGGGCTAATGAGATACTCCGAGGGGTCACAGTTCCATCATATTCTCAAAGCTAGTACACTATCTTTGAATCCTTATATCTAAAGGAAAATCATAGAAACCCAAAGAGAAGGCCCAAAATGCTTACATATGCTATGCATATTGCACAAATTGTAATCTGACACTCTGTTAACGACAAAAATAGCAGAGCAAGTTAACTGCCAGCTAGTGCTTATTTCATTAAACTGGTTTTCCATCTTCGTGTTGGATTTGTGCACAAACAAAGCAATCACATGACACATGCCTGAGTAAATGAAAAAAGACGCGAGCAAAGAGAGTTCCACTATGTAGATTAAAAGAGTACAACAGTACAAACCATGAAAAATTAGCATGGACTAACTAACTAACCAGGAGAATGTGTTTTCCAGGTTAATGAGTTTCAGATCATAAATGGGTTGCATCAAATCGTAAATGAAATGTTAGCATTGAAAGAACAAATGACAAATTGGATTGTCCATCTGTTTTTACTTAACGTGTATGCTTTATTTATTTAAATATTGGTTTTCTGATATGTACTTCTGGATACTCTGGAGATTCATATTCATTTTATGGACATCTACAGGTTCCAAGCAAATAACTGAATTTGGCCTTTGGGGTAATTACTCAGTCCCCAAAGATAATCCATATGTAGATGATGGGCAATTGGGACCTGAAATTTGGGCCTTGGGCTTAAGAAATCCATGGAGGTGCAATTTTGATTCGGAAAGACCTTCATACCTTTTCTGTGCTGATACTGGAAAGGTAAAGACAAGCTTCTTTTTGCTTGAGTGGAGTTTCATGACTTTTCCTACTTATAGAAAATGATAGAATCAATAATTGCATACACATACTTTCCTCGATAGTCTTTTGTTCCGTGCTCATCTGACAACCTTCTTAGAAAATACGCTGCCAGAATGGTGGCAAAGAACTATGTTGGTGATCACACTTAAATCTGCAGTGAGGGTTGGTATTGGTTTTAATAGTTAAAATGTGCTGGCTTTAATGGCTGTTTGAATACTCTAACACAGTTATTAAATAAAATACGATGGTATTTTGTCACAAGTCGTATAATTGAAGAATGGATGAAATTTATTGTTGTTTGTTAGATTCTTGATAATGTTGAATAGATGATTTCTTGACAAGTTCGTTTACTTTTATTATAGAGGAGAATTATACACAAATTATTCCAAAAATAATATTCTAACTATTCATGAAAACAATGGGCTCAATTATGATTTTTCATCAATTCTATTTCAGTTTACTTACTTTAGTCCAATTAGGGTCAATTAGGGTTTGTTAGGATTTTAATCACTTTATTTTAATCTTGCTCTCTTATATAAAGAGGCTAGTAGGTCTTCTTATATTAGAGGCATTTGAGTTCAGCTGAATAGCGAGGTTTCGAGTCTTCTCCATCACCTCTTCTCCTCATCTCCCCTTTGTGCATCTCCATGCCTTCTCCTCCCCCAAAACGCACCCAGCCGGTATGATCTCCTCCAAATTTCTCTACCCAAAAGTCTGGTTCTCACGTGGCATATCAATGAATTCCATGTTATTACCAATGGGAGTCGTACTCTTAAAGAAATGAGTAAAGTGGCTATAATGGGACATATTAAAGGGGTCCCTCTCCCAAAGGTACTTTACCAAAAGGGTAAAGATAGAGGAAAACAACTAAGGAGCGACTTATCTATTAAAGAGTTACAAAAGTAAATTACAATTTGGGTCCCCATCTATGGGTCCGATCCCAGAATGGGTCCCGATCTTTAAATTGTAACGATTCGGGTCCCAGGACCATTTAGGAAATGGAAATTTTGGGGTTCATGACGAATATGCCCTTGTTGGGAAGGGAATGGAGGTTGGGTTCCAACTTTTAAACAAGGGCATACTTGTCATTAGCCCCAAAAAGTTCCTTACATTAATGGCTATGGGACCCAAATCGTTACAATTTAAAGATCGAGACCCATTCTGGGATCGGACCCATAAATGGGGACCCAAATTGTAATTTACCCTACAAAATTTGCAACTACACCCCCTTCCCCAAACAAAATACCAAAGCAACATGGAAAGTAGGAAAAGGGTAACATATTCTTGGGTCAAAATGAGATCTATTTGTCACACACTTCAACTCTAAGGTTAACCAATTCGTCAGGAAATAATTTTTCATAGCGGTAGAGAGATAATGTAGCGTGGAATCGAAAAATGGTCATAATTACGATTTGTTGTCAATTCTATTTCTTTTTACTTATGTCTAATAGGGTCAAATAAGTAGGCTTTGTTAGGGTTTAATCAGTTTATTTTAATCTCCCCTCCTATAAAAAAGGGCTAGTAGGTATTGCATCAGAGGTAAGTGAATTCAATTGAAGAGGAAAGTTTGGATCTTCTCCATTACCTCTTCGGATCCTCCTCCTCTCCCATTTGTGCATCTATGCGCCTTCTCCCTCCCTAACCCTACGCAGTTGCAGCGATCTTCTCCTCCTCTCCTCCTCCAAATTTCTCCACCCTAAAGTTTAGTTTGTATAAAAATAAAACTATGAAAAAAATCACTAAGAAAATATTGTGTTGAGGATCATATTGTAGCTACAGAAAGGATTGAGAAGAAGCACATTGCAGAGACAAATTATTTACATAAAAACCATACAAAGGGGAAAAAAATCACAGGGCACACCAAACCTTAATCTCCCTCACATGAGATTAAGGTTTGCTTCACTTGAGTATTTAAATAATAGGGGGTATGAGTACAATATATAGAGTTGGGTAAATAGTTCCTTATCCAAAGATGCAATTACCCAACAATGTATACTCAAACTCAACACCATCCTCAAGTTGGGCATAAATGTCGATCTTGCCCAATTTGCCTACATTAAACTCAAATTGCATTGTAGGCAACCCTTTGTGAAGAGATCGGTTATTTGATCATCACATTTCATATAAGGAATGTGCAACTATCGTGTATCAATCTTCTCACGTATAAAATGTTTGTCGATCTCACATGCTTTAACTTATCATGCATACAAGATTGTTGGGTAGGTTTATTGCAGCTTTGTTGTCACATAACATCTTCATTAGTATATTAACTTTGGTGCTTGATGAATACATGATTCATCGCCTTTATTCTTTCATTTTGGCTAAAATACTTGGTAAAATACATGTAAATATTCACTAATTCTCAGTAATTAACATTCTAATAACACTTGTTGATATTAAATATTTTACACTTATATTATCTAAAATAAAATAATAAAGAGAAAAAAGAAAAGAAGGATGTAGATATGAAATATGTACAGACTGATCCCCCAAGACCAGGTCAATATTGACTTGGTCGAAAAAATAAATAAGTAGGGGAAGATAAGGATCCTAATTTATAAAAATGTTAGAAAATCAAGATCACAAAAATACATCAACACATTTTTTACCTTGTATATATGTTCACCTATTTTATTTATCATTCACAAAATCTCAAACAAAAATATTTCCTTCACGAAAGTTGTTTATAATTATATATAGGGATATTTACACCCATAACCCTGAGTAATTCCGTAATTACCCCAGGTACCCAAGATAATCACGAATTACACTCTGGACCTTGAATAGTGCTTAACTCTTGCATTCATAACCTCGGGTTAATTGCCACCTAATTTTCCGTTAACTATAACGGTAACCGTTAAGAATTTTACATTTTACACCCAAGTTTCTCTTTATTCATGAATGACTCCTCCCCTTCATCCCCAAACCTTCGACTCCTCTCACCGGAAGCCCGACCCCCACCTTCCCCGACCTCCTTCCCCAAGGGAGCACCGATCCGCCTGCTCTTCTTCTCCATCGCCTGCTGCTTCCGCCGTTGAAGCCACCTGCACCTGTACCCTCCCCCGCACCTGCGGTACCTGGAAGGTCCCCCCCACTCCGCCGCCGCACCTTCTGCCTGCTTCCTGGAAGGGACCCGGCTCCCACCGCAACACCCTCCCCAACCCACGCCCCCCACCCGCACCTCCTGAAGGTCCCCTACCTTCCCCGACCTCCTTCCCCAAGGGCCTCCCGCACCTGCTTCCCCCGCGGCACCCTCCCCCACCCGCCCGCACCTCCTGAAGGCCCGACCCCCACCTTCCCCGACCTCCTTCCCCAAGGGCCCCCCGTACCTGTACCCTCCCCCACCCCCGCACCTGCGATATCTGGAAGGACCCCCGTCCGCCTGCTGCCTGGAAGGGCCTCCCGCACCTTCTTCCCCCGCGGCACCCTCCCCCACCCGCCCGCACCTCCTGAAGGCCCGACCCCTACCTTCCCCGACCTCCTTCCCCAAGGCCCCCCACCCCGCGCGGGCCTCCGCCTAGAGATCCCCCCTCCCCCACACACCTCCGCCTACAGGTCCCCTCCCAGCACCTCCGCCTGCCGCGCGCCTCCACCTGCAGGTTCCCCCCTCCCCCGCGCGCCTTCGCCTGCAGGTCCCCCCCTCCCCCGCGCGCCTTCGCCTGCAGGTCCCCCCCTCCCCGCTCCTCCGCCTGCAGGTACCCCCTCCCTCGTGCGCCTCCGCCTGCAGGTCCCCTCCTCCCCTGCGAGCCTCCGCCTGCAGCCCCCTCCCCTGCGAACCTCTGGCTGCAGCGCCCCTCCCCCGCACGCCTCCGCCTGCAGGTCCCCACCCCCCGCGTCTCTGCCTGCAGTCCCCCCATCCAGGTCGTGCTCTCCCCCCAGGTCCAGGTGCCTCCGTGAAAGATCCCACGGTCTGGATGAACTCCTCTTCCTTCTTTTCTTTTTTTTTTTCTTTTTGATTAATCTCAGCCGTTAGATCACAAATTGGGTTAGATTAACTCAGATACCTGGTTGAGTTAATAAATTAAACTAACGGAAGGTTATGGGTGTAAAACAGAGTTGTTATTCAAGGTCTTAGGTGTAATTCATGATTATGGAAGGTATCCGGGGTAATTACGAAGTTACTCAGGGTTATGGGTGTAAATATCCCTTATATATATCAGAAAAATTGTTTAATATATAAATAAATAACTATGATGAACATAAAAGATGTAAAAGTCAACTTCCAAGGTTCATAACTATTTATATAAAACTCCAAATTGACCAAACTCACTTTTTAACTTTGTTTAATAACTAATACTATTTATTAAAAATACCAAAAAATTATTAGAATAAAACGTGTGAGTTTTGGCATTTGGACCCTTTTGTGTATATATGTACAATATGTATATAACGCTTCTTTGTAATCTATTTAATTATTCGTAATCTCGTTTAACTTAATTATTTTTCTAATGTGTTTATTAAATAATAAAAAAATAAAAATATAATTTAAATTTATTTATTAATAAATGTCAATAATATCAAAACTGAAAAATTGTGAACCTAAACTTCCGAACCTCATAACTCGACCATATGAACTCCAAATTGGTCGTACTCACTTTTAAAGTTCATTTTATAAAATTATCTATCAAATAAAAGTGATTTCACTAAAGTTGAAGTTAATATGCAAAAAGTTGGTTTTGAGACCCTATGGTATAAATTATACAATGTATCTTAATCCTATTCTATTTAATTTTTGTTGTCTTTTATTTTTATCTTACTAATATTTTATTAATGTTATATTATTAATATAAAATAAACATAAAATTTATTAAAAACATAAATTTATTTATATATATACCTATATTATTTATATATGTAATTAATTAATGTTATTTATTTAATTTATAATTTAATTAATAAATTAATAAATAATTCAATTTTTTTATTTGTTAAGTTAATTATTTATTTATTTTAATTATCAATTTAGTTTATTTGCTTTAATTAATTAATTGATTTTTTCTTTCCTCCTTTCCCCTTTTTCTTCCCTGTTTCTTCTTCCGCTCGACGCTTCCTCCTCCGCCTCTCCTTTTTCTCTTTCCTACCAGCTGCCCAATGGCCGACCGTTGTGCCAACTTTGCTGGCTATTTTCCTTCGCCGATGATGAGAACTCCTTTCGTGCTCCCCAAGTCCTCTTCTATTTAAGGAACCCTTAACCCCTCTGATCACGGAGATTCACCATTTCTTCAACTCCTTCCAGAGCTCTGCGAGAGAGAGAGACGTGAGGGTGATAGCCTCGTTACCCGCATTTGGGGTTCATCGACCTCACTGGCAGCCAGACTAGTGAGGAAAATTTATGGAGTCAGAGGTGAATTGGTGGTGGGTAGAGTGTGGTTTGAATCACCGCTTTGGCCGGTATTCGCAAGGTCTTGCTGCTGATTGCACCTAGCTTGCAGCCGAGGGTGGGAGATGGACAGTCTTTCAGATTATAGCGCGATGAATAGACGGGGGAGGAAGCACTCTAGGGAAGATTTCTAAGAATTTTTGCTTTGGCGGTTTCAAAAGAGAGTACTCTTTCACAGGTGGAGGATTTAAGCACATGGTCGTCGGTCTTTTCGTCGGACCTCTCATAACAACGTCTGGAGGAATTTTTCAGGTTACAAGCGGAGATTCCTCCGCCTGAGGTTTTTGCGCAGGACGTCGACCATTTTGCACGGAAGGATGCGAGATTCTCTATGAAGAAAGCATATGAGGAAATGAGGAGAGTGACATAGGATCAGGATTTGGCTCTTTGCCAGGATATGAAGGTGGTTTAGGCTTCCAAGATTTCATGCAGAGTTAAGATATTCTTGTGGTGTCTGAGAAGGGACCGCTTGTGCGATAAAGCAAGGAGGGGGAGGTTGTTAGGCGTGGCGGACACGTTGTGCGACATGTGTGAGGGGATGGTGGAGGACTCAGATCACTTGTTCTTTAAGTGACCGAGATCGGAGCGGGTTTGGAGGGAGGTAGGGATTCCTTGGGTGGAGACCGGAGGGGCAGCGGATTTCTAGAGGTCGGTCCGTGCAGTGGGCAACAACTCAACTGATGATTGTTCCAAGCTATTTGCTATTCTGTGGGCCATATGGGTTGGGCGAAATGATTTAATCTTAAAAAATCAAAGGTTTTATTCAGAAAATGTAGCTTCTCATTGTAATGACTTGTATTACTTCTGGATCTTGCGGTAATGTACTCTAAGGGCCTGTTTGGTTGCAGGGATGACCCAACCCTGGTTACTATTCATAAGGGTACTTCCTCCTCACAGATTACTATTCACCCATCCCAACCCAGTCCAACCCAGCAACCAAACCGGCCCTAAAAGCTATTTAATGATATAGTAACTTGCGGTGACTTCCACATTGGGAGATCACCCTATTTCCTATAAAAAAATGCCTTTCAAATCCTCCTAGTATAAAGCAATAAATGAAATGTTTTTTTTCATATTTTCTTTTATGTGCGTGCTTGATTGGGAATCAATAACACTCTAAGTCGACTTAATGCTTAATTAAAATTTAATTTGTTTATATTACGTTCAATTAAATAAATGGGATGTTTAGGCATGGGTTGTTTTAATGGTTATGTAATGGGCATCTTACAAGTTAATGAAGTGCTCACACTCAACATTTTGAATGACCTGGTCAAAAATATCTTGAGTGTGTGGGTCAAGTTGTACTCTTATAACAAGGGAAAAATTATATTGGTATGCATGTATATATTAATTATTGTAGTTATATAGTGGATCCATACCTGATTGCCTTAATCTTTTTTTTTTTAAATTATATGTATTGCTCTTATAATTTAATAAGATAGAATTGGTAATAATCAATAATCTATTATTTACAGTAACTAGATCTCCCTTAATCGATTAATTATGATAATATAATTCTTAATGATTAATCATCAATTTAAACATGATATGGACTAAGTCATATGATGACATCCATGGTCTCCCGTCATTACGAGAGGTACCATGGCTGTAGATTACAAGGTTGCAAAAGTCGATGGTCGATGCTCGGTCGGTTGGGTCATTGACTAAAAGATTAATCGGTAGTCAGACGACTAATCAGATTTAGTCAGAATTTAATCAGGTTTGAATTTTAAATTATTTTAAATATATAAGTCATTTTTATACATATATTTACATAGATTTTGTAGATTTTTATACTACCGTAATAAAATAAAAGAAATATTTGAACATTAAGCATATTATAATAAGTTTGCTTATAAAAGAAGTAAAACATTAAAAAAATGGTATCTCCAAGCAAAAATTGGTCGATTAGTGTACCTAGTCGGAATTAGTCGGTACTCGGTCAGCCACCCCACTGACTAGACTAGTCGGACCTATTAGTCGGGCCAGTCGGGTGACTTTTACAACACTGATAGATTATATGGCGAAGACATTTATGCAAAGCCATAACTCCAATGTACAGGTGCATATGGATTGCACCATTTCATTTCTCGAAAGTGATGAGTCGTATGCATGTGATACTAATATTGTCCTTCATATAGTTGAGGCTGTATTGGATCGTGTATAGTATCATATATACTCATTGACGATTTGTTTAATTAATAAAATGTCAACACCACCATAGGGGTAGTGGGCATGGGTGTTAAAGACCGATCTGGGAATGTAAGTTGGACTTGCAACATGAAAAGAGTTTCCGCTTATTTTACCATAATTGCATTTTCTCATATTATTATGTGACGAAAGAGGAAAGGAAATACCATATCTCGCTTGAGGTATTTGGTTATCATACCTCATGATTTGAAAGTTGGAAAGTGAATGAACTTTCAAAGTATAAATTGCGAGACAATTTTGATTTAAAATAATTTTATTTTTAACTAAAGTATACTAAATGTTAAAATTTTTGTTTTCAGGGAAAGCGAGAATGCAAAAGCGTATCAAATATAAAGAAATATAAACAATGGAAGAATACTGAGATTTAACGGGGAACCATGCTCCATAAGGAGCGGGATGAAACCAGCAGAAAACCGCCTCAATGGACTGATGTTTATAATAACTCCTCTCTTAAATGTTACAGTGGGTGTAGGGATTCTTATATAACCCTGCTACAATGACCAAATCCCACTCATAGATGATGATATGGGACTAAACATATGGGTGTATTAATTGGACCTTGGAGAAATCCATTTATCCATTAATGACACATACTCCAACTCTCCCTCAAGATGGAGCATGCAATGCTCAGCTTGGACAAATAGAAAGAAATCTCCCACTCACATAATATAAGACACTACAAACAATATCAACGGAACGCATACTCTACTAGCTACATGCTGAAGACGTTACTTCCCATGTCGTGCTGGCGAGGAGGAACTGAAGGACTAGAATGCCTATCGAGTATCCTTATCGAAAAATGTATGCTCTATATTGTACATCATTGAAATTGGAATGAGTCTCCTCGTCGGAGAACTCTGTCCTACAATTGTGTCATCTCTTTGAAGGGATAAACTTGAGAAAGCTATGGGAACATCCTTGTCGGAGTCCATAGTCACTGGAGATGGATGTTGAAACTAGGTCTCTCAAACATTGGCTCAGAGACTGAGATCTCTTCTCTGGAGTCTGTACAGATCTTTGCGTATCGAACCTCTCACATATGTGGTCCACATGAAAACCCCGAGCCCACCAGATCAAGAGTATGTTGACCTCTCAAACAAACTGTCGTACATGTGCACCTCAAACTGGTAGAATCGGAAATTTGAACTAGAGAACTTTGCATAATACTCTCCCTTTCTCCCATACTTGTTGAAATATGACATCGATCAAGTTGGGCGAGGAAAATGAAGATGGGGGACCAAATCCAATAAAATGTTCTTTTTCAACTTTTTTCCACTAAGACGTTCCTATTTTTTCAATTGGTTTTTGTCTCTTTCTTTTTTTCTCAAATCATTTTTTACGTACGGATTCTTTTTGTACGATCACCCTTTTTTAGTCGGTTTTTCATTTTTTCTCAACTCTTGGCCTCCCTTTTTTTTCAAAACTCACGGCCTAAATTGACCCAAAAGTTGTAGCCCTCCTTTTTTCTGGTTTAAGCCCAATTAGGCTAAATCACTAACCACCTTTCTTTTTCTCTTTTTCTTGCACGACAACGCAACTATGCCCTCCTTCCTATTTTTAATCAGAGCTGGGCTCTGGATGGGCCATTACATTTTTTTTCAAAAGAGAAAAAAGGAGAAATTAGGCCTCTTGGCCCTCTGATGCTATTTAGGTTCCTCTTGTAGGAAGCCAGCTCCCATCACCTCCGACGGGTCTTCTGCTTGTGAAATGGGGTTGTCATCGCCGTCAATGGATGGAGAGGTGAAGCAAGCGTGGAGGTGGTGTCCCTGAGATTCTGGAGTCATGTGAGGAGCTGATTGCATGAGTACTTACACTGGGAGGATCAGCGATATAGCCTGGACCTGGACTCTAGAGAGGATATGCACTGGGTTGTTAAGAACCCATTGTTGAGAGGGTTGATCTTTCACGTATGGTGGACTTGTGGCCTATAGTGAGCCCGCGACTTGGAGATAAGGTGCATCTCGTGGAAGCATCATCGTGGGAACAGATGCCCCTTTTTTGTTCCCCGGTTCTAGGCCTGGAACGTTGAAGAAGGTAAAGCCTTAAGGGGCTTCTTCCTTGGATAAAAGTTGGCCTTCCCACATAGGTGCTCTCATGCGTAAAGAGAACACAATCAATATCATAAATCATTAATTAAGGAGATAATAATTATTTGAATAAAATTATTAATTCTATAAATCATAAACCAATTAAAATTTGAATTTGTTGAAAGAGAAATTTGAGGAGATAATTTGTCTCTAATTTCTCATGGTAGAAAACCAACATGGAGAGGAGAGAATTTCTCTCAAATTTCTCATGTTGGAGAGAGATAATTAAGGAGAAAATTGTTTTCTCTTTTATTATCTTCCACTAATTTAAAATTCAATATTCAAGTCATATTTAGAAGATATAACTAATTGCAGATAAAGATGGAGTAGAGAGACTTGCTCTCTACTCAATTTCAGCATGACCGTTGATGAATCTCCATTTCATCACCTTTATTCTTTCATTTTGAACTTACATTCCTATCTAAATGCATGTATACATCACTAATTTATCAAAATAAACACATGATAATTTGTATAAAATACTGTATAATTATGATATTTTATTCCAAAATTAAAGAATAAAGGAAGAAAAGAAAAGAAATGAGACATCGTAGGTATTGAGTGACCCTAGACCCCGAGACCCAGTCATCATGATGACTTGGTTGACAAGGAATAAAGTAGGGGGATGCAGGGCAGATAAATTGTACAATATATACATAAGAACCCTAACTATTCTTGCTTAAGTAATTAAGTTTTGGCACCTATTTTATTATTTATTATATGTACCACAAATCAATATATTTTATACATAAAAGTTGTAGATAAAAATACAGAGAAAATACAAAATTGAATTCATAGAAAAATAACGCATAGTGTACCCCCACACAAAGTAAAAAGTCAAAATAAAAATTTCGCAGATCTGTATCTTCTCCATACTGCATCAAAATGGACTAAAATCACCTTTAATTATATATAAATTTTAATAAGCTATTTAATGAGGGTTGTTTCATTTAATTTGGAGCTAAGATGCAAACTTTAGGTTTTTGGCCATTATTGTGGAATATACTTGTATATTTTTATTTAAATATATTTATTCTTTATAATTTTCAAATTATTTTATTTTTATAAAACTATATATATATATTACTTAAAACATTTGTAGATAATTAAATTAAAATAAAACCATCAAAATAAATCAAAATAAATAATGTATACTAATATATTAATGAAATATACTTGTATAGACCTATAATGTATATATACATAATTAATTAAGTATATATAAAAATTCAAAAAATACAATAAAAATATATAAATCCATATAAGAAGGAATAAAAAATATATAAAATAACTGTATAAAATAATAAAGTACAGGACAAAATAAAAATAAAATACCAAAATGCATGTATTTATATCTGTGTTTTTTACATGTAAATATTAAATTGTAATAAAATGTCTCATAAAAATAAATAAAAATATGTATAAAATACCACATTTAATCACAAACAATTTTTATGTTTTAAGAAAAAAAATAGTTAAATCATTTACTATTTGTTTTTTAGTTTACCAATAATTTCTCCCTGGGATTTTTCTGTCCTTTTGTTGACCTAGGTCAACTGCCTCCTCCACCTCCTCTTCTCTGACATTCACCTCGAGCACCTCACTTTTCACATTTTCCCCAAAGACTCTAACGATCAATTTTCCTCACGCCTTGAACATCTCCAGAGCCCTGACATCCGTGAATCTTGCATCATCTTCAGGTACGACTGATCTCCATCGAGTCGATTAGATTCTCCATAGAAAGTTGCCTCCGCATCCAGCCTTTAAATAAACCTCCTCTGCCATTCTTCCAATTTTAATCCCTCCCCCGTCGGTCTTAGCCCCTTTGATCTACCCAAAACTCTTCATCTTGGTGACAACAAGCGAACGAGAGGATCTGCAACGAGGATAAACGGTTGGAGGTAGTGATCCAATACATAGTCGGAGGTAGCTACGATTGTTTTTACTTCATCAGTCTATGACCGACTTGAGGCCTTGTTCTTCCGTCCTTAGGTAATTTTCTTAGTCTCCTTTTCATTCATGCATTTAATTTTAGGTTTAATATTGTCGTTGGTTTCAATTTCCAAAATCCCCAAATCCTTGGAGCTCAAGCTCCAGGGCATATTCGTGTGATCCGATCGTCCAATTATCCTCGTTTTCACCCCACTCGACTGCCTATTGCGTTCTTCACCGATTCCACTAGTTTTCTAGCCCAGGTCCATCGTGGATCAGGGAGTCGAGGCTCCCTCCGCCTCCCTTCATCTAAGCCCCACCTTCATCCCATTCCATGCCTTTTTTGCTTAACCCCCAGCTGAGGAAGTAGCCCTCGAGCTAAGGAGTTGTTTGGTGTAGGTTCGCGACTCCCAGGAGGCTTTTGGAGATTGAACACTTGGAGCAATTCCAGGTGCTCAGACTTCGTCTGAGTGTTCGGAGCTCTCCCATCATCTTCAGAGCTTCCTACTGCATGCGGAGGAGCTCCAGCAAGCTGCTAGAGCTGTCAGCGAAGAGATCAGCCACCTGAGTAAGGAGAAACGCTAGATCGAAGTTCATCGGCCGATAGTTCTTCAGTGTTATTCGTCTGCCCTCGCGAGCCGTCTAATCACAGCCACGCTCTAGATCTAATCTGGAGTATCCTTCTCGAACGAAGCAGTGCCCATCCCCAGCCATGCGATCTTCCACGTGGCATCCATATATTGTTCGGATCCAAGAGTTTTAAGTGGTATAATTGCGCAGACCCCCTTCGCTCTTCATTATTTCAAAAAAGTTCTGTAATATTTAATTTACATTTAAAACTTTGTGAACTATTTACATTTAAGCCCTCTTGACTCTTCGATATTGCATTTAAGTGTAGTGCCAGGTCACCTCACGTGGACCCCCACGTGAGTGGGTATTTTGCTACTAGGCACCCTCGATTATTGTATTTTGTATTAAGTACTGGAAAATCAAGTTTACGTTTAACATTTGGGTTATTTTTCATATGAGCCCCAACCTTTTATTTTATTTGCAAAAATACCCCTGTCAGCCTGAATTAATTTTATTTATGTACTTCTTATTAATTTAAAATAGCTCCTGTGCTCTAAAAAGTCTCAAAAAGTAAGTGTATTTGTGTGATTGGTTTCTTGTTCACGCTATTATTTTTCTTTGCCATTTTGCATGTATTTATTATTTGTAAAAAATAATTTAAAGCTATGTTATTTCTTGTTTGACTAAAAAATAAAAAATATAAAATCTTTTGTAAAAATTCCAAAAAATTAGCTACTATTTATTACCTTATTTTCTAACTCCAAAACAAAAATCGCAAAAAATTATCAAAAGAAACTCTTAAAATTAGCAAATCCTTGCTAATCCTAAACAAATATAAAATATTTCCCCAAATCCCAAAAATATAGTTTCTTTTCCATATATATATATTCAAATTGATTTTGAGAAAAGTTGAGACCATTTCCTATTTTAATTCTCAAATCAATTCAACACTATTAAACAATCCATGTTTTGCCTTATTTCTGAATTTAGAAATACAAAATTTTTGCAAAATCCTCCAAAATCCATTAAACAGAAAAATGTTTGAAAAAACATAAAAGATTTTATTTGTTTTTTTCCCATATTTTTATCTATATCTATATATAATATACCTTATATTTCCTATATATACCTATTTATGATTATATATAGAACATATTATTATTAATTTATATTATTACTATCAATACATTTTAAAATATTTTAAAAAAATAAAAAGAATGGTTCTTTTTGGTTATTTCCTAATTTTGGTATAAGTATTATGTATTTTATACTATATATTACTTATATTGTATATATACCTTATATACATACATATACACATATATATTATATATTATAAAATAAAAAAGAAATTTAAAAATTTAAAAATTTATATAATAAAATAATTATTTTATTTTATTAAAATCCCACATGCATATTGATTGATTTTGTACATATTTGTATGCACCTGCTTTATTTATTGATTTAAATAATACATGCTACGATTCGTGTTTCTTGTGTTCGACTCCTGCTTGCTTGTCCTCTATACACTTGTTTATAGGTCATAATAAATTTTGATTCACACATTGATTTCATTGCTTGATTCCTATATTGTCTGGGTCGATTGTTGATTTAGCCAGAGGTCTTCGTGTGCTGTCATCACAACGATTAGTGGTCCCGCCTTGTGTGGACCACAAGAGATAGTTTTTTTGGGTATTTCAGACATCCATATAGGCGGACTCCATTTTAGCCTTCTGTAGCCCTATAAAAGTAGGACTTGGGTTATCTTCTAAATTAATTGAATTTCAGTTACCATCAAGTGCTCTCTAGCTCTAAAAAAGAAAGAAGAGAATAGAAAAAAAACAACCTTCTTATTTTCTCCCCTTGATCATGCCACATATACACCCCAAAAAACCCCTTGGTTGTCCACCTTATTGCCTCTCCTCTCCGTTGGCTCGGCCAATTGCAAGAGTATCTACCTTCTTCTCCATTCTTCGTGTACGAGTGGAAGCACATGATGTCGTGAGATGAAATCTGGAAGCAGAGATCATTTTAGATCTCTTTTGATGTAAGACAACTTGGTGGAGAAGACTCTCAAGTTTGCAGGAAGTACTATGAGTCATCATCATGTCCACAAATGCAAGCGTTCATTGGTATACGACTCAAACATCAAAGGTATTCGTCTATATAGTTGTGATCTTGCAAAACGATGCGGAAATTATTTCCATTTGTAATCAATTTTTTTTGTATGATTGCATTGGTGCTCATACAATAAACACATTATCGTTTATTCCGTGTTTCCATGATGTGCGAGGTTTAACCTCCCTTTCAATTTATCGCGGTGGCTCATTTGTCAACGTGTGGCCCTCCTATCGGTTCCTTCTCGGAAGCATAATGGGCCATGGATTGTCGTAATGTCTCAGCCTTATGGACGAAGGTATTTTAAAGGGGCAATGGGGCCATTCTTTGGCAAGCAAGGGTTATTCTCCAAGTGATAATATGGGTGTGGAGGAAGAGAGGTGGAGGTGCGACTCAGAGCACGAGCCTTGAGCGAAGTTGATTTTTGTAGACCCTGGCTTGCCACTGCATTCCCACAAATAATGCCAAATGATGGACCTTTGATTGTCGTGTAATGCAGCGACGTGCGGTCCAATGTTGAGAATTTGTATAGAGCAATGAGAGGAGTCAGAGGACCATCTAATACAAGAACACCATGTCCAACGTTGAGAATTTGTATAGAGAAATGAGAGGATCATCTAATACAAGCAGAACACCATCTTACGATCGCCGTGTATGAGGATGAAAATGTCAGGAATGATGACCCTGTCCTCTTATCGGCAGTTAGGTTTTCCTTTTTCTGCTAAATGGAGGGGTATGTACAATTTATTTAGGATAAGGAAAATGGATGCACATACAAGGTCCATTTTTCACCCATTTTCATAACATAACATCTATATATATTATGTACAATCCCAATCTATTTTAAATGTTTACAGTTATGTAAGTTATATATATGGTTGCATCTCTCCCTGATTGTAGATCTCTCTTCTTTTTCCATGTTAATGCATTTTTCTGGCAGTTGGATACAGCATAAAGGACCCCAAAATATGAGCATTGAGGGTCATTGTGTTTTGTTCTACATTGTTCAAGTGGAAGACTGACAATATCTGCGGAGTTAGACATGCTATTCTCCTCCGTATTCTATCTTACTTTTACTGATATAATTTGCACTTTGCAGGACACCTATGAAGAGGTAGATTTGATTACAAAAGGTGGCAATTATGGATGGAATATCTATGAGGGCCCTCTGCACTTTTCATCTGCCAGTCAGAATTCGACACCAGCCAACCTAATATTCCCTATAATGGGATATAAACACATCACACAATCCGCTTCTATAATTGGAGGCTATGTTTACAGGTCCAAGACCGATCCATGCATGTTTGGAAGGTTAGTCTATCCAAGCTTCTGATCTTGATCATCATGTGAAAACTTTGCATCTTATTTCAACATTTACTTGCGGGTGCCAGGTACTTGTACGCAGATCTTTATGGAACATCTATGTGGACTGGCACGGAGAACCCTCCAAACAGCGGGAACTACACAAGTGAACTTATCTCGTTCCGCTGTGCCAGCAATTCACCAATCAAGTGTGACTCGGTTGCTGACACTCCCCTTCCTAATGTGGGATACATATATTCATTCGGGGTGGATAATAAAAAGGATGTCTACATCCTCTCAGACAAGGGGATATACCGAATTGTTCGTCCAAGCAGCTGCAACTACACTTGCCCAATCGAGAGTCCTTCCATTGCACACAGCCCGGCACCTGGGAGTGCACCTTCATCTGCGCCATCGATGCAAATTTCGCAATTGACATCCGGGATGCTCCTGCTCCTACTATTTGCACTGAGTTGCCTTTTGTAGTCGAAAGGGGAGGTACACACATAAATGAACTGTGATGAGGTTACTATCTGTTTCCAACATGTCAGGGAGCTTCTCTTCCGATATTTGCAAGTTCCTTCCTGTACCTTTATTGCAAATCAAAATGTATGTTTTTCATTCGGAATGCTTTAGAACTTGCTTAAATGTTCCCGTGATTTCTAGTCTGATAAATCTGGAGCTGACCAGTACTGTATGCACCTCCAGTAGCTGTATTCTTTATGGGACAAAATTTCCTGCAAGGATCGAATCGTGGTTCAATATCACTGCAAGTTTGGTAAGTGGATCTTAAAATCAACCATAGACGCAAGAGTTCTTACCATGGAAAACCATCTCATATGAGAGTAACAATAATTTTGAGTTGACCTCGATCATAATCAAGTTAGTTTTGTGTGAGGGCTTATACTGTTGAGGGAAAAACTAGAGAGAGCTCTCTTATATAGGAGAAAAGCTCTATGGGTAAATTACAACTAAAAGACTTGATAACATAAATATTGTAATATCACCACAATATCTTAACACTCCCCCTCAAGCTGGAGCATATATATCTATCATGCTCAGCTTGGAACAACAATGATGAAAAGGATCTCTAGGCAAAGCTTTTGTAAACATATCTGCAATCTGATCCCCCGATGCAACATAGGATGTTGAGATAAGTCCCTTCTGGATCAAATCGCGAGTATAGTGACAATCTACCTCGATGTGCTTTGTCCTTTCGTGAAATGCAGGATTGTTAGCTATAAATAAGGCTGCCTGATTATCACAGTTAAGTTGCATAGGAAGAGGTACGTCGATCGTTAAATCGGTGAGGACAGATTTGACCCACGTCATCTCAGCACTTCCTTGGGCCATAGCTCTATATTCTGATTCTGCACTGGGTCGAGCAACGACAGTTTGTTTCTTACTCCTCCATGAGACTAACGAGCTACCAATAAATACAATAAAGCCTGAAGTAGACTTCCTGTCATTCGGACATCCTGCATAATCCGCATCTGCACACCCTGCAACTTAAAGAGACGTGTCTCTTTTAAACAAAAGACCTGCATCTGGAGATGACTTCAAGTATCTCAGAATCATAAACACGGCATCCATATGCGTCTGCCTGGGTTGCTCCATGAACTGACTTACTTTATTCACAGCGAAAGCTATATCAGGCCTGGTAATAGTGATATACAACAATTTTCCTACCAGTTCTCTATAGCGTCTCTTATCTACCTCCTCAGACCCATCATCATGAAGCTTAACATTAGGATCCATTGGGGTAGTCGCTGGTCTACATCCTGTCATTCCTGTCTCAGATAGAAGATCAGTGACATACTTCCTCTGTGTCATAACCATACCATGTGGACTTCGTGCAAATTCCAGTCCTAGGAAGTAATGAAGCATACCCAAGTCCTTGGTAACAAACTGATGTCCAAGGAAGTTCTTTGCTGCCTCAATTCCCTGTACATCATACCAGTGATAACAATGTCATCAACATACACCAAGATGACTACAATACCTCGCTGATCTCTCTTTACAAAGAGAGTATGATCTGCTGTAGATCTAACAAACCCCTTCTGTTCCATTAATTTCGAGAGCTTCTGAAACCATGCCCTCGGACTTTGCTTAAGGCCATAAATGGCCTTATGAAGACGACATACCATACTGGACTCCCTCTCAGCAGCAAACCCAGGAGGCTGCTGCATGTAAACTTCCTCCTGCAAATCACCATACAAGAAAGCATTTTTTACATCCAACTGGAAGAGAGGCCAATCTCGCACTACCGCAACAGAGATAAGAATCCGTAAGGTAGAATGACGTGCCACAGGTGAGAATGTGTCATGATAGTCCATCCCATATGTTTGGGTGAACCCACGAGCAACCAATCTGGCTTTGTAACGATCAACTGTACCATCGGCACGCTGCTTCACAGTAAATACCCATTTGCTACCAACAATCGACGCACCTGGTGGAGGGTGAACAACACTCCAGGTACCACACGATTGTAATGCTGCCATTTTTTCCTCCATGGCCAAGCACCACTGGCTATTCTGCATGGCCTCCTGATACGAGCACGTTAGCTGTACGGCAGACAAGCCCACAACAAAATGCTGAAAGTCTTTGGATAGATGCTCCAAGGACACATGAGAATCAAAGTCCAACCCATATTTGGGGTTCAACGTACGAGCTCGCTTCGGCCTCCGTAGTATAATAGGGATATCCAAATCATCAATATTGGCCGTAGAAGTACTATCGAACGCCTGAAACTCATTCTGTGCAATCAAATCAGCCGTGCCATCAGAAGAACTCAAATGATCAAGACATACCTCGGACGTGCTGGGTGATTGAGGAGGCGCCTGAGCCGGAGGCCTTCGCTGGTAGACCTGTGGAAAGAATATAGGAGACGACGGAGATGGTGGTGGCGGCGACGGTGGTGGTGGTGGTGATGGAGATGGTGATGGAGGTGGAGGCATATAAATCTCTTCACCATCCTCCGAGGAAGCAAGCCTGTCACCTGTTGGTGAAAAATACATAATAGACTCAAAGAAGGTGACATCAGCACTGACGTAATACCGTCGTCGAACAGGGTCAAAGCAACGATAGCCCTTTTGGGTTTTGGAATACCCAACAAACACACATTTAACTGATATGGGGGAAAGCTTGTCAAGACCAGGAGAGAATTGATGAACAAACGCAACTTATCCAAAAACACGAAGCGTAAGCGAGAAAAGATCCTTCTCGGAAAACGCAATCAAGAACGGGACCTTTTCCCCTAACGCAGAAGAAGGCATAGGATTCACAAGGTAACAAGCAGTTAGAACCGCATCTCCCCAATAGAAACGAAGAGCACGACTCTGAATCAAGAGAGTCCTGGTGACATCCAATAGATGACGGTGTTTCCTCTCAGCCACCCCATTCTATTGAGAGGTATAAGGACACGACGTCTGATGCATAATACCTTGAGATTTAAGAAATTGAGAAAGTTGAGAAGTACAGAATTCTAGGGCATTGTCTGAGCGTATATACTTAATTCTGGCAGAGAAAATGTTTTTAACTTCATTAATAAACGACTGAATAACAGGACCAGCATCAGACTTATTTTTGAGAAGAAAAACCCAACAAAGCCTAGAAAATTCATCAACAGCCACAAGATAAAATCTGTGCCCCTGATGATCAGAGACACGACTAGGACCCCGAATGTCAAAATGGAACAACTCAAACAGACTATAACTACTTGGACTTTGACGACTCTGGAAAGATGACCAGTGGTGCTTCCCAAGCTGACAGGCCTCGCACTGGAAAGTAGAGCGAGGAGAAATCTGAGGGAGAACATGAACCAGCTTTTGCAAAGGAAGATGACGAAATCTCAAATGCCACATATACGGAGAAACAGACCCAGTGCGTAGAGAGGATGAGACACCAGCATATGAAGACTGCACAAGTCTGTAAAGACCCCCTTGCTCACGGCCAGTTCCAATCACTCTGCCTGTAAGTATATCCTGAAACACAAGAGCAGATGGATCAAATATAGCACGGCAATGTAAATCTTTGGTGATTTGACTAATTGACAACAAATTCATTGAAAATTTAGGTGCATAAAGAACATTAGAAAGTCTCAAAGGTAGGTGTCAACTGCACCTCCCCCTGACCAGTGATGGGGGAATACGTCCCATCAGCTATCACCACCGATCGTCCAGATCGAATAGGATGAAAAACACTAAATTGACCTCTGTCACCACAGAGATGGTGTAATGCACCTGAATCCATGATCCATTCGGATATATCCGCCTTGTAACACGTAGTAAAGGCAAATGCAGTACCTGTAGTGGATGCTGAAGCTGAAGCTGAAGCAGCCACCTCTGAGGATCCTGAAGGAGAACTAGTAGATCCAGATGTGCCAGGCATAATCTCTCTCAGTCTTGCTACAAACTCATCAAACCTCTGATCAGGTAAACTCCCAGTCTGATGTGTCTGCTCTGCAACTCTGGATGAAGCTGGAAACCCATGCTTAGAATAGCAGGTTTCCTCAGAATGACCTGTCCTGTGACAGAAAGTGCATGATCGACCTCGACCACCACCTCCTCTACCACGGTTTGAGCTGCCTCGTCCACGATATGCTGTATGACTGCCTCTACGTGAAGCTGCCATCGCTGAAGATGTCTGTTGTTGTACTGTACTACCAGAGGATATGGACAGTCTGCTCAATCTCCGATATGCCTCCCCCTCGGAGGTATCGTAGCATCAGTAAGGATCTGGGCACGAGCTGCATCATACTTCGGATCTAGGGCTGCAAGGAATACCCCAGTCATCACAGAGTCTCTATATGCTTTAAGCTATTCTGGTGTAGCTGTCAAAGGTATGTACCCGTGCAACCTCTCGAACATACCCCTCAGAGAAGTATAGAGAGTGTGAAGCGAACGACCATTCTGCTTTGACGTGAAAATATCATGCTGGAGCTGGAGGATCTTAGACTCATTCTTTGCCTGAGAGTAAGTCGCGGCAAGAATGTCCCACATAGCCTTTGCAGTAGGCTGGTTGAGAATATCATTGGCTATCTCAGTGGAAACAGTCCCAGATAGCCATACTCTAGCATATGCATCATCTGCCTCCCATGAGGCGTGTATCCCAGTCTTGTCACTTGGCTCCTCTGTAGTGAGGATGTGCTTTTTGCCATTACACTGCATAAAACTCATGAACTGCATGGCCCACAGTTCATAATTGGTTCCATCCATCTTGGCAATGGGTGCGGAACCTCTGAAGGCACCCGAGGATGGAACATCCACCTTGTTGTCAGACATGATGACAACAATTTCTATAGACTGGGACTACAAGAGGCTTAGACAAAAAATGTCTACTTGGACATAAGTGAAGGTGGTTGTGGACGTAGACTTAATCCACAACCCCTTCCATGCCTTGAAGTTCTTCTTTTCTCTTGGAAGAAGCCGACTCTACTGCTCACAGGTGCACGGGTCCTACGTGAACAAAAGAGAACGGCGCAAGAGACTTGGTAGGGCTACAGCCCAAAATCCCGCGCGAAACAGAGGGCTACAACCCGATCACACGCGAAGGGTGCACAGGGCTCAGGACCCTTGTGGAATCGAGTGTTCGCGTGGAAGGGGCTCGCGCGGAAGGGGCGCAGGAGTGCGCGCGCATGGAGATTGCACACAGGAGGATCGCTGGAGGGCGCGCGCAAGGGGCTTGATCGTGCACACAGGAAGGATCGTGCGCAGGAGATGGCTCTCGCACACAGGAAGAATCACGCGCAGGAGATGGCTCACGCGCGGAGGCTAGGGCTCACGCGCACGCGCATGCCCTGAGAGAAACTGGAAGGCTTCGCGCGCGAGCAGGACTGGCAGGAGGCGGCGGAGGCGCGTGGGGGCACTCGGGCAAGCAGAGGCAGTGCCAGCCGAAGGGCTATTGGTGGGGACAAGAAACTAGGGCTCAGGCTCCGGTCTAGGACCGTCGCTCTAATACCATGTTGAGGGAAAAACTAGAGATGTTTATTATGAAACCCTAGAGCTCTCTTATATAGGAGAAAAGCTCTATGGGTAAATTACAACTAAAAGACTTGATAACATAAATATTGTAATATCACCACAATATCTTAACATATACAAAGTCCAATCTATGCAATACCATAAATCGATGAGGCAATAATAAGAATAGAGAGGAAAAATATCATCGTGATGGTAATTAATCTTCACATGATCATAATCTCTGAGTTGAGAAGATCACTATCCTTCTCTCTCCTGTTTCCTCTCCCAATCCTCCCTTGTGCTTGAACTATGATACTTAAAACCTGTTGAGTATCGTATAAACGGGTATGCAGATCTTGAGAAGGTATCTGTCTCACCTAGTGACATACATGCACCTCTTCCTCTCCCATTTGAGAGATGTAGAAAAATAAACAAAAATAAACAAAAAACTCTTGTTGCAGTGAGCAACAAGGGTCCTTCTTCCCCGTGATTTTTCTCTTCCATCGTTGATGGTTTCCACATAAACCACCATCTTTGTGTGCTTGATTGTCAATGTGGTGTCAGAGCAAAATTTGAGATCGTACATACTGTTGTGTATTGTTTCCTTGTCTTGTCGATGATATGCTCGGTTCAACTTGTATTTGATTCTGCTTGCCTCATGATTTCAGTCTATGCTTGGTCCAGCAAGTGCTCCACCCCTCTTTGAATTAGAGGGCTCTGCCTAGCAGTGCAAAGGCTAACCATATTCCGCCCAACAGTGCTCGGGCCAACCATTGTGGACTCCGCTGTGATTGACGTTTAGTTCTAATTCTCATACATATATTGTGCCTCTTTTCTCATTGGGCTGCAAACTAGTATCTTGAGACATTGTAATAGTGATCAGAGGTTAGTTCAGTTGAGATATCAAGGTCGTGTTGGTGTGTTCCTTTCCTCATAACAACTGATCCAAAACTTGAGTGGATAATTGATAGTGGTGACATTGATCATATGACGGGTGATCCAAAACTGTTCAAAGAATATAAATTGATCTCGGGCAAAGATCATGTAGCCCTTGTTGATGGATCTCATGTCAAAGTTGCGAGAAAAGGAAGTATTTCTATTCTTGATAAATTTGCTATCGATAATGAACTTCATGTCCCATACAACCCTTTGAATCTCTTGTGCGTTAGCAAGATAACAAAAGAATTGAACTGTGAACTTTGTATTTTCTTCCGATCACTGTATGCTATAAGATTTGGTGACAGGCAATAGAACTGGGATCGATTTAGTTTCTCACGGTTTGTATTGTCTACCGATTGGAGTTGCAGTTGCCTTAATGACTTTGATTTAAGAAAGAAAGAACAAGAATGAGTGTGTGCGTCAAGTCATACAATGGCACAAACGCCTTGGTCAACTTCCGATTGGTTTCTTAAAGAGTTGTTTCCTTTATTATTTGAAGATTTGAGCTCTATGGACTTAGTGTGTCGCGTTTGTTTGAAGGCAAAGCATGTGTGTGTAACTTATCTTGTTTATGAGAGCAATACAAGTGAGTTATTTGAGCTTGTTTAATATGATGTTTGGGGTCCCTCTAATATTCTCATTCACAATGGCAACAAGTGTTTTAGTATATTTATTGATGGTTACTCTAGAAACACATTTGTTTATCTACTTCATGACCGTTGTAATGTTGGTAGCATTGTGAAACAGCTCTTCACTTTTATTAAGAAACAACACAGGAAAGTGACTAAATGATTTAATAGCTTTGACAATGCTCATGAATATTTGTTAAAAGAATTAAATGAATGGTTTAATGATAAAGGAACTATTTATGAGACTTCTTGCAGCTATACCCATCATCAAAATGATGTTGCAGAGCAAAAAAAAATGCACATTCTCGAAGTTATCCGAGCGATCTTATTCCAAAGAATTATCCGTAAGAGGTTCTGGGGAGAAGCTATTCTCACTAGTGCCTTCCTTACCAACAGGATGCCCTCAAGACAATTGAACACGGTCACTCCTCAAGAGCAAATCGTTTGTGCTTCCTCCGAAGGTGTTTGATTATGCTTGCTACTTTCATAAATCTGCACCTAATGCAAATAAACTTGGTGCTTGCAGAGTCAAAAATATTTTTTTTGCGTATTCTCCCACTAAAAAAAATGTTATAAATGCTTGAATCTTAAGGATGGAAAAATACATGCGACTAAAGATGTGACTTTTACAGAGCATGACTCATATTTCTCTAAATATTTCCTTTAGGAGGAGAATGGGTGTAATGATGAAGGAGATGGGGAAGATATTCTTTTCTTGGATGCATGTAATGATTCTGTAAGTTCTTTGGGCAACTCCATTCAGAATGACATGAAGACAGAGAATTGGAAGCTTCGTTCTCGCCACTGGCATGAAATTTACAGTGAAAAAGATCATCGACAAACTCTATTGCAAGATAAGGGAAGAGAAACATATCCCAATCTCGTTCAATCCCTGTATGATCCAAGTTCCTCAATTACCTTTGGTAACCCCAACTGTGATATAAAAAAGAAGCCAACGACAATGATGAAGATAAGAAGGTTGGTGATTTGACCATAGATGAAAGGGATTCGGTGGCATAGAGGCATGGACAAAGGGAAATAAAGTCCCCCACGAGATACGTAGATGGCATCAGATACCTATAAACAAATACGTTGGCTACTGGAAACTTAGTAAAAAATAGAAGTGTTTTATAACATATTTGTTTGCATATGTGCTTCGTAGGAATGTTGAATGTTGAAGAAGCTTTTGCCGATTCCTAATAGATTTATGCCATGGAAGAATAAATAAGAGTGCTTAGAAAAAAATTGCACATGGGACATTGTGGACTTCCTTGAATGTGTGCATAGTTCAAAGTTTAGAGATACAAAGTCAGACTTGTAGGGAAAGGGTTTAGTAAAAAAAATATGGTGTTGATTATTTAGAAATTTTTGCCTCTATGGAGAAAATGAATGCGGTGCACATTATTATTTCTCTTGCCATCATTAAGGAATGGAAATTTCATCATATGGATATGAAGAATGTCTTTTGAATGGAGATCTTGAAGAAGAAGTTTACATGCATATGCCATCAATGTATGAAAATACAAGAAAGTGTTGTAAACTAAAAAATGCATTATATGGTATCAAGCAATCACCATGGGCATGGTTCAAGATGATTAGAATCTTGATGATCAGATTGGGCTATCATTAATGAAATGGAGATCACACTTTGTTTGTGAAAAGAAGAACAAATAAACTTTCTCTTCTTCTAGTCTACATTGATCATTACTAGGGATGATGAAGAGGAGATTGCAATATTGGAAGGAAACTTTAGGAGGTGACGGCTCTCTCGAAGTGACTCTATGATGAGCCACATCTTAAATTTACAATACATATATGGGGTAATCGGTAAACGAATCCTAATCGGATCTAAAATTCTGTTCCGAAAGACCATTGATCGGGACGGTCAAAATCCTTTTACGGAATGTAATGAGATCGCAAAACATATCTCGATCAACAAATAATGATCCATCATTTTCAGGCTATTCGAAGTTGCATGCAACTTATATATAGTTGGTGTTCCGCATTTACGCGGTATTATTCTTATCATTTTCTCATATTTAAACATTTATCCACAAAAATAATTTACGGTATCGGCAACATGATTTATCGAAATGGGTAGTATAGTAATAAGAATGCTAATAGTTTTACTTTTCATATAGATTTTTTTGTCCATTATTATTGTTAACTTTTATATCTTGATATAATTTTTTCGTCAACTTTAATCGCATCCATTTTTGCAAACGTTTCAACGATCATCTCATTATGTATGCAGAATACTGATTAGCAAAAAATCTGACGGAGTTGGGAAACTTTTTATCGCAATGTGTAAATCAAGGTTTTAAAAATTGGACCGGACATTGAACCGGTTAGTTTTCGATTTGGTCCAATCGGGTCGGACTGTTGGTCCAAACCGATCGGACCGGTGATGATATCAGCATGATGTTATCATTCCTATCTACTCGGAAAAATCAGACCGGGCTTAATTTAATGGTCAGACCGGTCGAACTGGTTTTTTGAACCGATAAAACGAGATACACATGTGTAAGCATGTATTTATATATCAATGAAATAATCGTTTAAAATGTCAAATCTTTCAATAGAATAACATGATTACCTATTCCGAGTAAAGCTCTGCAAAAGCTGGTCACATTTTCAAGAATTATATATAGATATAATATTGTAATCATTTATTTATAATTACTTATAGAAAATTACTATAAGAAAGTATTGGCAAAATGTATATTCCAAAAAGGGACATAACTTATATTAGAAGTTAAGAAGGGCACAAATAATAAAAATCCCATTATTTCATTATTTAACCTTTATTTTTTTAAAAAAAATTACCAAACCATCAAAATTGGGTTGATTCGGGTCACCCAATTTTTTATTTTCTTTTTTTGAAATTAATTACACAAAACCGGCTGAATCGACCGGTCCAGTCCGGTTTTTTAAACCATGGTGGAAATATTGAATATCTCTTCGGTAAAATAAAATTCAAGTCATTAAATATGATAGATTTGTGCCACATATCCGATGCATTGCAAAAAAGAATACTAGTAACTTGTAGATCTGATATGCATGTTTGTGAATAACAGTGCATGATTTTTCAATTTAAATTTTGTTGATAGGCTGCATTTTTAACCATATTACGATCTCGCAAAAACAGGAGTGATTAGTAAATAATACCCAAGTATATGTAAATATAGAATATTACAGTTTAAAGTGTACCTATGCATTTGTAAAAATATTAAGACATTTTTATCGAGATAATATTGATAATGTTGCATGTATCGAGAAATATACATCTTCATTTTTGTCTTCTTGATTTATAGTAAATTATTCTATTAATTGGGAAAAAGGGATATATATTTTTGTGTGCTTGGTTGTAATGGATTTAATTTTTTTTTAAAATGCGAAGAACTTGTAAAATGATATTTACGAAATTATGTTTCCCTTGGGTGGGTGCATGAGGATATAGAGGGGGGAAATTTAGAATTTTCATCAATCTATACAAGCAAATTAACCTGTATTTTGCCGATAAGTCAATGTAAATAAATCTAGAGTAGCAAACATTTGACCGATTCTTTTCTTATAAATCAATCTTGTATGCATAGTAAAAATTTCTCTATTCCAAAACTATCCACAAGTTAATAATATATGCAATAATTCATTAATATTGTAATCCAGTTCAACATAATGTAAAAATAAATGACAAAGTTGTAAAGTGATATTAGTAGTTTAATCCTAACTTTTAACGAATCTAATACATCGTGGATTACACCATGTATGTGCAAAGTGTATCTGGCTATAAATATATACTATTTTGAAAGGTTATTATTAATTCCTAGCTTTTCAAGTACTTTGAAACACTTGAAAAAAAATGAACAATGGATTCCAAGTCAATGGAACAAAGATTCAAGTATTTATAAATTATAACCACATATTTATAAATTATAAACAAAAAAACTGCATTCAAATTCGTAATCACCTTACAAGCTTAAATATTATCAATCATTTACAATGCTTCATTTTTTGAAGATCAATGTATAAATACAAACCATTATATATGTTCCATAAATCCCCAATGTTTCAAGTTCCACAAGTTGAGTCATACTGTAACTCTGCAAAAATCACTTATATCAAAACTATATTTATCATTTCACTGCCAATATAGTGGTAAGTCATTGTGTTTCAGAGTTTTCAACGTTCCCGCATGTCAACAAGGTGATTACTATATGTTAAAACAGAGATTAGAATTTCTGTGTCTCTCATTAGGCTCTCTATATCCTCTTTATATAACAAGAGGATTAGCATTGGGGTTTACAGGAGGACACCAAATAGGACAAATAACCAAAATATCCTTTTTATATAACTTTATTCTCGACACTCCCCTTCAAGCTGGAGCACATAAATCATACATGCTCAGCTTGTTACAACATTTCTCGAATTGGACCCGTGCTAACGACTTTGTAAATATATCTGCAGCTTGCTCTGTAGATACCAGATATGTGCAAAATCCCGTGGTAGATTTTCTATCTTGCAAGCATCCTCCGTAGTCTACATAAGAATATGCCATAAGGTTGAGGTTTCCATCCTTGCAAAATAATAGTCCTTTCCCAAGAGGTTGCTTGACGTATCGAAGGATCATCATGCAGGCCTCAAAGTGATTTACAGTAGGGGAGTCCATAAACTGACTTAATCTTCCTACTGCCAAAGAAATATCTGGACGAGTAATAGTGAGATCAAGCAGTTTGCCAACTAGGCATGTGTATCTGCCAGCATCTTCTATTGCTCCTTTCTCGAAGATTCGTCCTTTAGGATCCATAAGGATATGCGCCGGCTTACAACCAAGCATCCTTGTTTCTGTCAGCAGATCAATGACATATTTCCGTTGAGACATAACCAACCCATGCCTTGATCTAGCTATCTCAATCCCCAAGAAATATCACAATGGTCCCAAATCCTTAATCACAAACTGTTTTGCAAGGTGCTTCTTTGCTCTGGAAATCTCTTCATAATCATCTCATGTAAGGATGATGTCATCAATGTACACTAGCATTGTTGATGTGCCCTTCGAGCTCCTTTTTATCAATAAGGAGTGATTGGATGATGGCCTTGTGAATCCAATCACATGTAATGCTTTAGACAGTTTGTGAAACCAGGCTCGAGGACTCTGTTTCAACCCATAAATTGCCTTGCGTAAAAAGCATACCTTCTGACACTCCCCTTTTCAGTCGAATCCAGGTAGTTGTTGCATATAGATGACCTCATGAAGATCACCATATAGGAAGGCATTTTTAACATCTAGTTGATGTAAGGCCAATCCAACTGAACTGCGAGAGCAAGGAGAATTCTTACCATGGACAGACGAGCGACTGGTGAAAACGTATGAACAAAATTGATGCCATAGGTTTGTGTAAACCCTTTACCGTCCAATCAGGCCTTGTAGCGTGCAATAGAGTCGTCTTGGTTTTACTTTACAGTGAAGTGATTAACCTGCAAATACGAGGGTCTAAATGTCTCACACAAGGCGGAGACAAAGTCGCTGCGGTGACTCTCGGTAAATCCCGATTAAATCGACAAGTAACCCACGATATCAATCAACAATGAAAAACAAATGTGGAGTTAAAATTTATTATAACTCTACAATAAGTGTGTATAGTGCAAGTATGTGTAGAGTGTTGAACTCAGGGAGCACACAAGATAGATCAAGGCAATCAAGCTCAAAATGTGAAGGTAATGATTTGTCTACCAATGATATTTTTGTGGGTTTTTAATTTTGTAATTTTTATTTGATTTCTGATTTTTAGATTTTTATATTCTGATTTTTAATTTACTGATTTTGTATTTTCTTTTTCTATTTTTATTTTTTTATAAATATAGAAAATTATGTAGAATATATAATACAAGAGAGATACGAAAGAGATCAAAATGGGGAAAGATACTCAAAATACATGAAATAAAGTGTTTTTGTGCATTTTATATTTTTCTACTATTTTTGTGACTTTTCTATATTTTCCCTATTTTTTTGTATTTTTAATGGTAAAAATACTAGAAATTAGTAAACTAAGTTGCTGGCCGAAATTAAAATGAGAATGAAAAATAGCAAACAGTGTCCAAAATTCCTCAAATAAATTTTAAGATGAAGATATTAGAATAGGAAAAATTCAGAAACTGAAATTGTATTTTTAGGATTTTTCTGGAATTTTTAAGATTTTTATGAAGATTTTAGGGATTTTGCAATTTGTAGGCGTTTTCTTTTGAAATTTTTAATGATTTTTGTAATGAAGTTAGAACACACGAAAAAAAATCAAAATATAATATTTTTGGAAATTTTCAAATTTTTTTATATTTTTAGGTATTTTCTAATGCAAATAATGCTAAAAATGCATGTTTTTGAATTTTTATAAATATTAAAATGCAATAAAAATGAAAAATAAAATTATGACATGAAAGTGTAGATACACAGGAAGCTAAGTGAATTTTTTGGTGATTTTTGAAATTTTATAGATGCATGAAATAAATAGAGACAACAAAGAGAAACTACACTACTGGCAAGGGTATATATGTAAATGCCCAGAAGTCCATGGGCCACAGTGCAATTTTCCACAAAATATATAACTACTAAACACAATTCTAGGCCCAAATACAAATACACAAACCCATGGGGGCACACCTGCAATATTTCCAACCCTTCACGTGGTACACACGCGTCTGGGAAGGACCTAAATGCAATATACAAAAATCCCAGGGCCTGTCATGCAAAATATTCAAAAATATTACACGTAATAGCAAAGTTCCTGGACTAAAATGAAATAAACAAACCCCTGGGGGTGCTTGCAAAATGCCCAGTCCCCTCACGCGGACATGCACGTGAGGTGATGTGGACTGGACCTAAATACAATTAATGAAAGTTCAGGGGCCTAAATGCAAATTTTACAGAAATATTTAAACTACTGATGAAAGTTATGGCCTAAATAGAAATACAAAAATAGGTGAGGGTTGAGGTGCAAAATACCCACGCCTAAAATCCTCGTGCGCGATCTGACGATTGGGAAGCAGTCACTTGTCCACGTGGCGCGCGTATAACGCGCGATGATGTTTTGCGGGTGACGGCTGTGATTAGATCTTCCCCAAAGATCTGACGGTGGAAGTGCAAGGAGATCCAACGGATGGGCTTTAATCTGGAGCTGAGGACTGATCTAACGACGGAGAGATGAAGAGAAAGAACAAGGAAGAACATCGACGAAGGTGAGCTTCCCCGCGCTTGATCTCGACCCTCTGGCGACCTGGAAGCTTCAAAATGGCTGAGATTCGGTCTTGCGGGTCTCCTCTTGCTCCTGGTGGCTCCAAAAGACTCCAGCGGTGGCTGGAGCTCTTGCGAGAAGGTGGCGGAGCTTAGAGCTCCAGGAACCTCCGGCGAGAATCAAAATGAGCCCTAGGCTCGCTTCTTGCTTCAAAGACCTACAGGAAATGTGTGAGAGATCCAGGGCAAAATGCCTGGACCCCGCGTGGGTGGAATAACGGCGAGGAGTGGCGACGTGAAGTGAGGTCGGAGCGAGCTCCGGTGTGGGATCTGATTGATTGATCAAATGTACGGAAGTCGAATCTAAGGGTGGCTACATGTTCTTAGGACTACAGGGAAGATGAGGGGGGAGAAATGAGGGGGAAAAAGCATATACCTCGATGGTCAGAACCAGAGGTTGGACCTTAACGGCGAAGGATTTTGCCGGAGGTGGTGGAGCCTCCTCGGGCGTCGCTCGACCAACCTGATGCTCTCAAAAGGAAGCTGTCACCTTCCTTGAGCTATTGGGCGTGAAAACGGGAGCTAACCAGGGATTGAGGGGTTCAAACTTGAATGGGAAAGTTGAGGTGCCATATATGGGGTTGACGATCGAGCTCCATAGATCGAGGTAGAACGGGAGGATCAATGATCCATTCTCCGAGAAATCGAAGGGGCGTGAAAGAGGGATGATCGATGAGCAAAAGTCCAGAAGGAAATTGCACGAAATAGCGCAAGAGCGGGCAGGAAAATTCGACAAAAAATGGTGCAGACCGAGGTCTGACAAGGGGACAGGCGGGGAGGACAGCCAGTTGACCGGCGAGCCAACGTGGACTGTCACCTGGTTGGTCCACGTGGACCAATCAGGAAAAATCCCTGGAAAATGATTAGAAAAATCAATTAAAATTAGTAAATGAATTTATTATTTTTAGGGTTATAAAATTAAAAATATTTGTTATTTTTTGAAGTATTTTATCACGATTTTTATTTATTTTTATGAGGTATAAAAATAGAAGTTACCATTTAAGGCCTATATAGGTATATTTATCTATATGTTTTAATATTTTATTTTTATTTTATGAATTTAATTTATTTATTTTGATTTATTATTTATATATTTAGAATTTTTTTATATACTTAAATATATTTTTATTTTGTTTTTCTGAAGTATTTTGTATACTTAATAAAATAAGAGTATTAAATATACAAGTGTACTTATAGGTATTATACTTATGTATTATATACATGTATTTTATTTTGCATTTTCTTTGAGTTTTTATTCTTATTTTAATATACACATAAATTATAAATAATATTTACAAAATTATAAAAATATGAAATTATAAAAATAACTACGAAACAATAAAATGAATACTTTAATCTGGACATTTATACAATAGGGGTCCAAAACTCAACTTTCAAATCGTAACTCTGAAAAATACGAACCCACCTTCATTAAATAGCTTATGAGAAATTATATACAATTAAAGGTGTGTTTGGTACATTTCGCGTTTTTATTTGAGATATACAGGTCTGGGAAGTTGGGATTTTGGAAACTTATTCAGATCACAACTTTTTGTCTGTACATTATTTTTGTGTGAAATCAATTTTGTATTTTTCTTTATTTAATTATATATAAATTTCATGGAAAGTTTATTTATTTGAGATATAAAAAGTAGAACCAAAAATAGGTCCCAAAATGAATAAAGAATGAATTAAATAAAAGGAATTTTATTGGTATTCTGGCCCTTATCTCCCCCTACTTTATTCCTTGTCGACCTATTCATCTCAATGCCTAGGTCTCGGGGTTTCGGGTCATAAAATAGTTACAATATTTTATTCCTTTTCTTTTCTTTTCTTTATTCTATAAATTTGGTGTTAAAAATTGTATTTTATACATTATTTACACATACCTGCATGAATGCTAAGATGCACTAATTAAGTGTATTTACATGCATTTTCCAGGGTTTTTGAGGCCAAAATGACAGAATAAAGATGATGAAATGTGGATTCATCATGAAGACCCATTTGGAGCCGATGATTTGACTATTTTCCGGAGAATCCACCGGTATCTAAGTATTTCTCGACTCTAGAGCTGACATCTCCTCTTGCATTGCTTGAGACCAGAGGGGATCTGTTAAGGCGTCAATGTGGTTCTTTGGGATGTCAGTGTTTGAGACAGCCTGCGCAAAATTCTTGTAAGCTGGAGTAATCCTGGAGAGGGACACTATTGCAGAGATCAGATGCTTGGTACGATAGATAGATGGACACTGTCGAGCTGAGCAACATAGGCGATCGGGAGGTCCATCGGGTTATCTGCAATGGCATATGTTTCTAGGTTCTGAGTAGGGGAGCATACCTGAGGAGGTGGCACTGGCATATGATCTTAAAGGGGAGATTTCCGCTCTTCCAAGCACGAACTCAAAGGTCCCGGAAAAGCTTTCAGAGGTCTGGAGCGAGCTAAGCGAGCAGGGACGAGAACTAATTTGAAAGTGTGTACTGCTACTGACCTGACCTACCTAGGTGTGGAGGGAAGTAAGTGTGATCATCCTACGGTGAGACTGAGGTCAGAAAAAAGAGCCAGGTTCTTTATCCCGATGGCCTCACGAAGTGGGGGATTTTTAGGACTTGGAACTGGTAAGGGGAAGGTGGGGGCCCTTACAGAGATATTTGGTGGGGGAATATTAGTGGTTGATACTGAGAAATAGGGGATTGACTCGAAGTAGGTGACATCAGCGTTTACAAAGTGTTTACGTAACCGTGTGTCAAAACATCAATATCCTTTTTGATTCGTAGCATACCCTAAAAAGACCATTTGATGGCTCGTGCAACAAGCTTATCTCTACCAAGTGCAGGAAGATGAACAAACGCAGTACACCCAAAAATCCTAGGTTGCATAAGATAGATGGGTTTTCCAGGAAAAAGAATTTCAATAGGGATTTGTTCACATATAGTTGTAGAAGACATTCTATTAATAAGAAATGTATCTGTTAGGACTGCATCACCCCAATAGAGTTATGGGACACTATGATCAAGAAGTAATGTGCGTGTAATATCAAGAATATGGTGATGTTTATGGTCGGCAACACCCTTTTATTTAGAAGTGTGGGGACAAGTGGTCTGATGCACAATACCTTGATTAAAGAGAAGGGCTTGGAAGTCATGAGATAAGAACTCTTGTCCATATCAGAACAGAAGGTTTTGATTGTTCTCCTGAATTGAGATTTTATTTTGATGATGCATCGAGTAATGAAATTATTCGCATTCGATTTGTTTTTCAAAATAAATATCCATGTTACTCTAGAAAAACCATCAATGAGGACAAGACAATAACGATGACCTACACGATCAGGGTATCGACAGGGATCCCAATTATCCATGTGAACTAAATCAAAAATATTAGTAGAATGCTGGTTACTCGAGGAAGGAAATGTAGCACGGTGATGCTTCCCAACCTGACAAGCTTCACAAGTGATAGTAGTCGTGTGGGAGAGGTGTAGGATAAGACGACGAAGCTTGTGAGCTGAAGGATGACCTAAACGCTGATGCCAAAGAGTGGTGGATGACTGGCCTATAGAAGTCCTCGAATAGGCAAACACGACCGATGGGTGTTCAAGGTGGTAGACACCCCCTTCTTCACGTCCCTTACCAATCGTCCTCCCAATCAGTATGTCTTGAAAAACACAAGTAGCAGCATCAAAAATTGCTTGACAGTAAAGCTCCTTACATAATTGGCTAACCAAGAGCTGACTAAAGGGAAATCCAGAACTAATAAAACATTATTTAGCTCAATCTTAGGGCTAAGATGCACATCCCCAACACCTTTAACTGGTGACGATCTCAAATCAATGACCTGAACAGTCTTTCCTTGCTGGATTGTACAAAGTTTCCGGAGAAGGCGTGGATCTCCAAACAATTGAGTGGAGGCCCCCGTATCAATAAGCCCTTCCGAGTGATTATGATGGTTAGCTGAAACAAGAACCGTACTTGTCCAGTCGATGGAAGCGATATCTCATGAAATTGTGGCCTCATTGGGGTTCATCTGCGATAGCCGCTGCATGAGATCCTCAAAGTCTTTTCTAGAGATTTCGATCGTGCCTCTTTAAATGTCTGTAGTAGCAACTCTATTCGATGGTCCTGGACGTCCATGTTTGCTGCAGCACACAGCTTCAGTATGCCCTAATTTGTGACAGAATGAGAACTATATTGGTGATCATCCTCGTCCTAGTGAGTGGCGACCGCAATCTCTGCCCCTGTGATGACCTCTGAAACCTCGTTCTGAAGCCGCGAGAGCCGTTTTTTGGATCATAGTTTCTGTAAAAGGAGTCAGAAGAGTTGGTAGTCGGCACAACGTGTTGGACATGCGAGCCCACGACGAGCCATTATGCAATAAATGTTATTGCGAATATCATTCTCTGATCTGAAATGAAGAATAGATAATTTGCATAATAGGTCCCTTAGTACAATTAGGGTTTTGTACCATGGACATCTTAATGATCATACATCTGTTGATTCAATTAGTGAATCATAGAGGCTGGTTCTTAGATGAATATCTAATGAGTTAGATTGAGGACTCATCAAGTACCGTCAAATGATTGTTAAGAGATGATCTCCAGCCTGAGTAGGAGATGGCAATTCTTTCTCACATAGGATGATATTTGACCGATCTCTTGATGCAGGTCCTCTGCATAGGAATAGAGATTCAGAGGTGTCAAATTAGTTAGGTCAAAGAGTTGACTTAACGAGATCGAGATAACCAAAGTCCTATATCGTATGCTGTCGCGATACATGCATGCATCGTCTGACCGAAGACAGATGTGTTACTATATGTCTGGGTATGTACATTTGGTAGACCATTGGGTTGATGACCTAACCTAGGTCTATATACCGGCACACTGGTGTGCATATAAGGGCATATTAGTAATACGATCTCTCAAAGGGATTAAACAGGTTCATTTACTGAACCGGAAGGCATGAGCTCACTCATGAGATATTGGGAAGAATCAAATTCCATGCACGGTCGTCTCGCTTTGGAAGCTTGACTGAATTTGTAGGTTTGATATATACTTTTGGAAAGTATATGATCAAGACCTAGGTATGATATATGTTTTTGGAAAGTATATGATCGATACCAACTCCCAATGATCGAATAAGAAACTTACTGATAAAACCATGAAGTAGACATTATAAAGTTGATCCAATACTTCGGGTTTAATCCGAGTCTTCCAGTATGCAGGATGTACATGTATTGGGAATACCTGAGGGTGATGTGATCCTAAACGATTGTATAACCATGACGCTTCCATTCCTAGGGAGTGATGAAATGGTTCTGGATTTTAGTGACTCCTCTCAGTAGAGAAGTGATCTGATGTTTGTCCAAATGTTGGACATTGATCTGAATGTGATTCGAATGCAATGAGAAGATTAGATTTGCGTTCTTAATTTAATTGAGCAAAATCTATGGGAGGCTCACGATCTGGATTTGAGATATGATCTCAATATCCAAGTCACTATACGTGGAACAATATAATCGCCCCGTCATTATCTCCAAGTATTCGCAGAGAAAGCACATTATCCTTGAAAGGGTTCAGGATAATTTCATTGTTGATATATGTATCCGAGCATTGATAAAATGGATAATTAAATGTGATTTATTTATAATGAATAATATGAATTTGATTCATATTATAAGGAGAGTTATCTAAGAGAACTAAATGTGATTTAGTTATCAAAGATGTGAATAATGTGAATGCGATTCATATTATTTGGGCACATGAGAATAGAGATCCAAGATGATTAAATGTGATTTAATTATCATGGATATGAATAATGTGGATAGCAATATCCATATTAGTCATATATATTATAAATGTGATTTATAATATATGAGAGAGATCTATTTGTAATTTACATTTCTTAATTAAAGGTTAATGTGAATTGGATTCACATTGGACATTGAATTGAAAATGTAATTTACATTTTATTTAGGGTTGTGAATACGATTCACAAATTTCCAATGGCATGATTGCAATGTTCACAAAATAAATTGGATTTATTTTTGTGAAATAATTTACAACAAAAGTTGTTGCAAATATTGGAGAGAATCATGAGATAATGCAATCTCATGTAATATAGATAGGAGGCTCCCTTCCTAATAAGGAGAGGGGACTGCTACCAAGTCCTTATAGGACTCATAGCCGTCCTCCCCCTTTATGGAAGGAGGCTTGCCTCCTTCCTATTTCTCTAATGGAGATTGATTTGATATAAATCAAATTATATTTAATATATATTTGATTTTTATTAAATTAATTGTTGTTGGTTTTTTACCAACAAAATCTTAACCATTGAAAGAAAAACAAATCAATGAGAGCCATTGGATTTGTGTTGCCCATGGATTGAGATCCATGGATCCCAAAATATTATAAAAGGAGAGGCACCCCTTTGCTATTATTTACACAACGCACAAGAGAACATAAGTCTCTCTCTCTCTCTCTCTCTCTCTACACGTCAGCCCTCTCTCTTCCTCTCTCATGGTCGTCCACCATGGATGCCCTAGAGGGAGTCTTCATCGCCGCAGCGTCGTCGTTATGCTGCCTGATCATTTGCTCGTAGATCTCCATGTCCTTCGGTGCGCCTCGCTCGTGAAGAAGATGTCGGATCTCGTGTGTCGAGATCAGGAGATCTGCCGCTTGGATCATCAACATGGATTACGAGAAGCACACGATTCATCCCTGCGCTCGCAAGCGTCTCCTCCATCGAATCGGACTTGAGACAGGAGGTCTCTTCGTTTAGAGATTCGATCACAACCATACTTCAAGGGGTAATCCTATTACTTGTTTGTGGTTTAAATGAAAAGATCCGAGAAGTGTTCTTGGATCATGTGGTTTCGTCGCATGAAAAAATTTTATTTTCCGCTGCATACAACAACTGGTCTGACTAGTCATTCTTCGTCGTATTCGATATGACGCTCACTCTTCCGTGATGCATTTGAGGATCTAACCATATCCTTCAAGTGGAATCAGATTCAGGTTGGTGGTTTTGGATGCGATCCATAAACCTATGACGACTTGGGTTCATTAGGGTTTGCGACAGTTTTCTTGTATTTCATTTTCACATCTCTGTTTTGAGATTATTTTCGACATTGTTTAAATTGTTTAAACATAATAATTGGATTTTGTTCCCATTAAATAAGAAAACCGTAGGATCTGAGTTTACGTGATTTCGATTCCGTTTGCTCAAGTTATGCTCATTTTAGTGAACATGTATCCACAGTTACGGGAACTGCGAATCTCAACATAATTAAAGAGTTAATTGCGGATTTGAAATTCCTTGAAATATGTGCAAATTACTTGTATTCTGTTACAAATCAAATTAGCAAACTTTAGGAACTTACTTTGCTTAATTTGGATTTAAATTGTTTGAGATATGATATTTTTACTAAGTGAGGGTCACTGCTGGAAATACTTTTCTAATCAAGAACCTAATGATTGTCATTTAATCAATAAGTGAAATTAAATTGTTTAATTTACTGGAATAATTGTGCATAAATATTTGTGAAATATTTGATGATAATTATCCCCTTAAATGACATTGCCTTAACCAACTTTTGATTAGATGTGATCTAGATCACTAATTGGTTACATGATCTACATGATCTACATTCCAACAAATATGTTGCTTGAATAGGATTTGTGATTTGTTTAGCAAATCTCATTATAATGTTAATAAAAATTATTTTAATTATTATTATATGGTATAATTTCGGTTGAAGAACCGATGATCATCTCAAGTACAAAGTGATCTATTTTGCATTATCCTTTCCCGAGGTGGATATGGTGTCTAGTCGGAGAGCATTGGGGTAGCGGGTTGCAACGTATGTGGTCCGTCCCACTCTCGTCGGTACTGGCCATGACAACGGGTAGGGTTAGTATTATGCTTAAGAAATCATGATGTATTTCTAATTATTAAAATTCGAAATAATACATATTTGAGATAATACCATAATTTCAAGTAACAATTAAAATGTTTGTTGGATATTGATTGGATCATTAATTTAATATGATTAGATTAATTGAAATCTAATTAAAATTAAGACACTCTATTATAAATAGAGATGTTATTTTCCTTGGAAGAATTAATCATAATGAATATGATTCATAATGATTAATTAGAATTTGAATATTAGGATCACACAAGTGACATCCATGGTCTCCCGTCAAGGCAAAGGATTCTGTCGCAGAGATTGTATGTCGGAGACGCTTGTCCGAAGTGACAGCTCCTGCATACAAGCCATTTGGATCGGGCTCTTTGCTTTTTGAAGAAGTAAGGACGTATGCGTAGTGACCCCGATATCGAGTCCTTATATTATTGGGGTGATATTGGATTGCGTATAGCAAGTTGTATTCCTGTTGACGGTTGGTTCAATTGATGACAGGTCAACATCGCCTTAGGGGTGGTGGGTCTAGGTGTTAAATATCAAATTGGGAAATGCAAGTTGGACTTGCAAGATGGAATGTGTTCGCGCTTCTTTTTATCTGAGTTGCAGGTTCTCATATTATTGGGATGTAACAAAGATAAGGAAGGAGATCCCAGATCTTGCTTGAGATATAGTGGTAAGTATATCTCTTACATTGAAAGTGATTAAGGGAATGAACTTTCAGTGTTGACAAGGCAAGACAACTTTAATATAAAAACTCCTTAATCAAAGTAAAAATATGTATATATTTTAAATATATACACTTATGCAAATTTCTTATTTCAGATAATCCTTCATTAAACCCACTCAATGTTATACTCAATAATAACCAGTAAAATATCATGGATTGGACTTATGATTGTTGTGCCGAGAAAATCGAGCGGTCGTACGGTTTCACAAGGCGAAACCGTAGTTGATGCGTTGACCACTCAAATATCCTGATTCAAACAACAATTAACCCATAACAAATAAATCAAGCAATGAAAGTAAATGTGCGGAGTTAAAATTTATTATAACTCTACAACAAGATGTGTATAGGTGCAAGTATGTGTAGAGGTCGAACACAGGGAGCAGAAAGGATAGATCGGGGCAAAATTGCTCAAAATGTGTGAATGTGATCAAGTTGTCTATCTATGCTACTTTTTTTGTGGGTTTTTAATTTTATATTTTTTTATTTAATTTTTGAATTTATATTTTTATATTTTGATTTTTAATTTACTGATTTTATATTTTCTTTTTATATTATATATATTTTTTATTTTCTTTTTCAATATTGGGATGTATATATAATATAAGAAAGGAGATGATAGATTAATTATAAAAATATGTAAAAAAATGCTCAAAAATTCAGAAATAAAATATTTTTGGTCTTTTTGTGATTTTTTTACTGTTTTTTGTGATTTTTGGGTATTTGTCAAAATATTTTTGGTATTTTTAAAAGCTAAAATAAAGGAAAACAATGTCTAAATGTGTTGGCTGAAATTAAAATGGAGATATAAAATAATAAATAACAACAAAATTCTCCAAATTAATTTTAAATAAAAGATAACCATACAAAGAAAATTTAGAAACAAAGTTTATATTTTTAGGATTTTTCTGGAATTTTTAAGATTTTTATAAAGGTTTTTGGGGTTTTATAATTTTTATGAGTTTTCTTTTGTATTTTTTAATGATTTTTGTACTGAAGTTAAAAAAAACTAAAATATGCAAAATATCCTTTTTTGGGAATTTTCTAAGATGCTTTTATAATTTTTATGTATTTTATAATGCAAACAATGCTGAAAATGGCTATTTTTGATTTTTAATAAGTATGGAGATGCAATAAAAATGCAATGCAAAAATATGACGTTAGTGAGCAAGTTAACATGAAACTATGATATTTTTTTGGTAATTTTTTGGATTTAATATGATGCATGAAATAAATAGAGAAAACAAGCACAAATAAAAGACCTGGCAGGGGTATAACTGTAATTAGGCAAAATATCCAGGGCACTCATGCAAATTTCCCACAAAATTATAACTGAGATATAAAATTCCTGGACGAATCACTAATAACAAAAATCGTGATGGCCTATGTGCAAAAACTCCAAACCCACGTGTAGAGGCACGTGCGCCTGGCAAGGGCGAATTCGCAATACTCAAAAACTTTGGGGTGAAATATGCAAATATAACAAAATATTGAACCTGCAGAGGAATGTTTGAAGAGTATTAATTAAATACAAAAATGTTGGGCCTATGTTTGCAAAATACCCAGACAATAGGCGGCCACAGACGGCGGATCTTCTCCCACTAATACACGCGGCGCCCTCACGGCCCGCGATGCCCCTTGGGTGCCGATGGCCAAGATTAAAACGTGGAAGGCAGATCGAACGACCAGATCGAGATTAATCCAATGGATGCTGCTCCACAGGAAGATCGGGTGAGGATCCGATGGCAAATGATGGACCTGGAAGAACACACGAGGAACTCGAACTTGGCGAGTTTGGATTCGCCGAAGTTCGAGCTCCCGTGCACCTGGATCCACTCCGACGCCTTCGTTATGCTCCAGCAGCTATGGCGAAGCTCCTAGGTGGCTAAGATGGGGCCGAAGACCACGGAAGAGCCTCCCACCCCTTGAGAACGCTACATCGGACCTGGGAGAATGCGCTTGCTCAAAATCGCCTCCAAATGAGGCTCGTGCGCGTGTACCTGCAAGAGAGGTTAGGCGTGGCCGCGGGCAAAATGCCGCAACCCCCAGGAGGTGCAATGATGTGGAAATGGTAAAGATTGAGTTCGCCGGAGCAAGCTCCGGCGAGATGGTGTAATGGGTGATCGATTGAATGCGAAGCAAAAACGGATAGGGGAATCAGATCTACGGCTACAAAATAAGAAAAAAAATGCAATGAATGAGAAGAAAATGGACCTCGAGCGGTTGGGGAAAACCATGAAATTGGACCTCAACGGCCGTTTGGCCGGAGATGGGTGGTGGAGCGCCTCCTGGCCTCGCGCGACCCTCTTAGATGGTTGGAGAAGGCCCCGTCACGGCCTCCAGTCCAGAACGCAAGAAGCAAGGGGGCGGCTAGGTCAAAGAAGAGTTCAAAGGAAGAATGGGGGCTTTGGGTTGTTTTTGAAAAGATGATGATGGAGCTCCCTTCGAGACGAGGTCACGGGTGGAACATAGATGATCTTCCCGAGATATGTGGTCGGCGTGGATCACGGATAAACAGTGAGCAATTTTCATGAAGGGACCATCTTCCCTCGAGCAACGCAATGATGGCAAAAAAATCGAGAATATTGGGTCACAGGGCATTCTGACAAGGGCGCAGGGCTAGGGCCAGGGAGTTGACTAGCGGGTCAACATCCCAGGCCACCTGGTTGGTCCACGTGGACCAACCATGAAAAAGCCCTAAAAATGGTTTATTAATTTATTTTAAAATAGTAAATGATATTATTTTATCTAGGTTATTAAATAAAAAATATTTATTATTTTATAAATTATTTTATGGTGAATTTTAATTATTTTTATAAGGCTTATAGTTACAAGTATATAAGTATCTATATCTATACATTTAAGTATTTTGTTTTTATTTTATGTAATTAATTTATTTATTTTAGTTTATTATTTTATAAATTTATAGAATATTTTTGTACACTTAAATATATTTTTATTTTATTTTTATGAAGTATTTTGTATACTTAATAATATATAAGTATTATTTATACAGGTATGTATATAGGTATTCTACCTATGTCATTTATATACAAGTATTTTATTTTAAGTTTTCTTTGAGTTTTTATTCTGATTTTAATACACTTACTTATTATAAGTAATATTTACAAAATTATAAAAATATAAATTTACAAAAATAATGAATAAATAATAAATTGAATATTTTAATCTGTACATATATACAATGAGGGTCCAAAACTCAACTTTCAAACCGTAACTTCGAAAAATACGTAACCACCTCCATTAAATAGATTATTTTATGCTATATACAATTAAAGTGAGTTTGGTACATTTCGAGTTTTTATTTGTAAGATACAGGTTTGGAAAGTTGGAGTTTTGAAATCTTATTCAGAACATAACTTTTTATCTGTGTATTATTTTTCAGTGAAATCAATTTTGTATTTTTTTTATTTAATTATCTATAACTTTCATGTTCAAAGTTTCTTTATTTGAGGTATAAAAAGTGGCACCAAAAATAGGTCCCAAAATGAATAAAGAATGAGTAAAAAGAATGGGTATTTTTACTGTATTTTGACCCTTATCTCCCTCTACTTTATTTCTTATCGACCTATTCATCTAGATGCCTAGGTCTCGGGGTTTCGGGTCATAAAATATTTACAATATTTTATTCTTTTTATTTTCTTTTCTTTATTCTATAATTTTGGCTTTAAAAACCGCATTTTGTACAATATTTACACAATGATGCATGGATGCTAAAATGCTCTATTTAAGGTTATTTATACGCATTTGCTAGGGTTTTTGAGGCCAAAATGATAGAATAAAGATGATGAAATGTGGATTCATCATCCCCCTATACTTTACCTTTGCTAGTCCCTAGAAAACACTTATGCAATAAGTGCAAAAAGAAAGAAAAGAAAAAGAAGAAAGTTGGATTAAGTTTAATTATCAAACTTGTCTTCACAAAATCAAAGTTTGGAGCTTAAGTCGGACCTTTAGAATTTTAGTGCAGGCGAAACCTTATTTAGAACCGAAATTGAAATCCAACAGCCTCTGAGTATCCCAAAACTTGTTCAAGTCTCCTCAATAGCCAGGTCAGAAGTACTTCAATTCATACGCAAACCCTTACGACTATGAATCTGACTCGTACAGTGTAAGTGATTGTGGCTCTCCCTAATTGAAATGACAAAGAGACCGACTTCTCCAATATGACAATCCAATGATTCCCCAATCCAACAACTCATCCCTCAAGGAGCAGGGTATTCCCTTCTAAGTTCAAGTGGCAACCAGCCCAAGAGGATGGGGTGAAGAGAAGAATGGACAGTAACCAGTGTAGCTACTATCCTAGGATGCAAGACCAGTGTAGTCAAGTCATCCAGCTGCAGGCTCACATGATTTGACTTTGAAGCTCAAGCGTGCTTATTGATTTTACAACATATATACACTCCGACATGTATTTTTATTTTTGTACAAGCCTATCCCACTTTTTTTGGAGTTTTTGCTTTTGCATTTTTTTTGAATACTATATACAACAGCATTTACATAGGGAGTTTTTCCTCTTGAGCCAAGTAGACTATCCCTCTTTTGAAGCTTTATTGCAACCCACGATCTCCTATCCTAGAAACTCATCACTACTGGACGGGTTGGGGTGCACTTCCCTCCCTAGAGCAGGACAAGTGTTTCCACCTGTGTGCATCTCATACCGGCAAATCCAACCCCTTCACCACTCCAACTGAGTTGAGCCATGTGAAAGGTGCAAGTGTCCAAGTTAGGTCATTATCAACAAGAGTCGTGCGTGTGCTCCAAAATACTCTACTTAGGCAGTCAAGAATCCATTGAACCAAGTCCCGTGATCCTCAAAAAATTAAGTCAACTAGACCTGAAGTACCTCAATTCCAGCTCCTATAAGGTTCCTATTAATTAGGTAGATTTAAGTCCAACCAAGCTCTAATCTTCTGATTTTACTCAGACTCGTTCAACTGTCAAACTCAATCCGAAAAATGCAAGTGCTATGAAATGTTATGCAGAAAAATATTTTTGTGATGCAATTTTCAAGAGTTTTGAACTTTTTATGGATTTTTGAAAAGATAAGATGATGCATATGCATTTTTTAGATTTTTCAAAAAGATTTTTCAAGTGCTTTTTTGGATTTTAATTTTGCAAATGTTTTTGGGATTTTTGAAAACAAAAAGTTTTGGCTAAAAGCTAGGTTAAAAAATATGTACACGGGAGTGCTTCTGATATATACAAGAAGTGGATTTTAAGAATTTACAAGGGTAAGTGATCAATTTTATAAAAATATACATAGTGAATTTTTGGTATGATGTATATATTCCTCAAACTTATTTGACACAGATTTTTCAAACACTTTGAAAACTATAGTCCAAAATAATTTTTCAAACAATTTTTACAAACATGTACACACATTTGAAAATCATTTTGCAAAGGATTTCAAATAGTATAGATAGATTTTTCAAAGTATTTTTGCAACCATTTTTTAAACCATTTGCAAATAGTTTTCAAACATTTTATTTCACACACAGAAATATTTTTTTTTCAATCCAACTGTTTTTACAAAGGTTGAAAACATGTAACAAAATGTTTTCAAATAGTTTTCAAAAGATTTTTCAAAAATATTTTCAAACTATTTTTAAAACATTTTGCAAAAAATATTTTCACCTGATTTATTAATCAGTATATCTAAAAAGAATTTGAGGAATAATCACATCTTTTTAATTAAGGTTTTTAATGAATTTTAATAGTAGAATTAGAATAGTTATTAGTAAAAATACGAAAGTACGAGTTATGGCTAAAGTATATACGCAGTATATACGACCCCCCTATACTTAGCTTGAGCTATGTCCTCATTGATCAGAGAGAAAAGAGAAGACATAACTCGTACTGAGTATAGAAAAGTCTAAAGAATAAGGAACGAATGAATGAACGAATGAGAAGTTAACCGTCCCCCCTATACTTAGGATCAAATAATCCTAAGTATAGCAGACTGTACACAAAGCAGGGAGGGTCAAGGGTGGGAATGAACAGATCGTACTCAGATTGTCTCCCCCTATACTTAGGGTAAGATATCCCTAAGTATAGTTAAGAAGAGGAGACATTGGAGAGGATCAAAGAATAGAAGAAACTCGGGGTGCACACCCCCCTATACTTAGGACAAAGTACGTCCTAAGTACAGAAAACTGACGAAAAGGGGTGACACCTTTCTGATAGATAGAGAAGGTAGAAGAGGAAAAGAAGAAAAGAAGAAAAGAGATCAGAAGATAGAAAAGGATGGAGACGGATGTACGCATCACTCCCCCTATAATTAGGGTAAAAGAAGCCCTAAGTATAGGTAACAACAGGAGTGATAAGACGGAACGACGAATGAACACTCGGCTCGTCCACCCCCCTACTTAGGACAAAGTACGTCCTAAGCAAGGCAAACACGAGGATGGGTGGATGAGCAAAACGGGGGAGAGACAGAGGTAAACACGGGAATATACAACAGAGATGGATGTACACGGGATCAAGAAGGTTGAAAGCGAATCTTCTTGCGGGACCGCTGAGGAATGGATCTGGTATGGTGCAGGTCGACATCGGGGTCCACAATGGATGGAAGCCGATCAGGGTCGACAGAGTGAACATCCTCAGGGGCCCTAGGGTGTGAAGGCACAGACTGGTGAGTGGAAGAAGTACGACTAGGTCCGGCCTTAGGAGTCTCGCTGATGTCACGGTGAAAAGGGACAGACTCCTCATCATCGGAAGTAGTGTAATCAGAGTCATCCTGCGAGGTCTCGTCCAGGTCAAACCAAAAAGGAGCGAACTCATCAGTGGAAGTAGTCGAACTCTGTTCGTCCTCAATAATCTCGACCGGATCATATTTCTCATCAAAACGACCGAATTCTCGAATAAAAGCAATCAGATCAACTTCGGTCCGGGTCTCATTAGTATCTAGGTGAACAGGAGCAAACTCATCAGTGAAAGTAGTCGAGTCGTGTCCGTCCTGACAAGTCTCTGGATCTGCCCTCCGCTCAATGGTGTCAATCGTGTAAATCCCGCGGATGTCATCAACACAACGCCAAATCCCAGAAGAAGGAACTCTAAGGTCCATGCTTTCCAAGTCTTCCTCCTTGGAGAGGAATTCTTGGATCTCAGTGGAATCCAATAAGCAACAAAATTCTCTAATAGTCTCGTCAAGGTCATGGTCCTCAGGGTCAACCAAGATAGGTGTGGTCGCATCAGGTGCATGTCTCTGGTCGGTAGTGGGTGCGGTGATCAACACTTCGCTCTCGTCAGTAGGACGAAAGCGAATCTCTCCTGATCCATAACCAATAACGACCCTCGCAGAGGCGAGGAATGGTCGTCCCAGGATGATTGGAGAGTGTTCCCCTGTGGAGGTCTCCATGGGCAACACGACAAAGTCAACATGGTAGCTCGTGCCCTGAATCGAAATGACGGCATTTTCAAGGATACCCTTAGGCCTCTTGATAGATCCATCAGCAAACTGTACGATCATCCTGGTTTTCTTTAGAGGCCCTAAGTGAAGAGACTGTACCAGCGAGAAGGGTAATATGCTAATCGAAGCACCGCCGTCGAGGAGAGTGTGATCACATGTCTGGTCAGAGATGGTGCAGCTAATGAAAGGTGTGGCAGTGTTCTTTTTCCTAGGAATGGGATGCTGTGTGATGGCGTGGGCAGTGGTCATGGTCAAGATATGACGCTCAGATCTGCTCCTCCACTTTCTCTTCTTGGGAAGAGGAGCAGATAACTCAGTCATGACCTGCTTAAGTGGGGCACGAATGATCTCATGAATAGTAGCCACCACTTCGGGTTCAGTCAACATTTTTTTGAGTTTTTGGACCTCCTCCATACAAGGGAGGAAGTCAGAATCAGCATATACACGAGGCATGCCAAGAGCAGTCTGTACAACGGCATCCTCGGGGTCAAAGGTGGGATCGGGGTGAAAGATTGTGTGGTCAAAGGTTCTGGCAAGTGGTACCTCTCCTCACAGTCTGACTCGATCATGTGTCTCCCGAAATCTTTTTGTGTTTTAATTTTTTATCATTTTTTTGTGTTTTGGGCGATTGTAAGCTTTCACGAAAATCCTCAAATGAATCCATATCCTCAAAGAATAGAGCATCATTTTGGTTCTTGTTTAAACTAGTAAGGTCGGCAATCCTCGAATTCATATGCTCCATCATCTGATTCAAGGTCTTAAGTGTGGATATCTAGAAAGGTGACTCCAAAATCTTAGGATCGGGTGTGTCGAATGTGGGCGGTGGGTGTGGACAAAAATCACATTCCAGATCAGGATACTCTAGGAAGAGCGGGTTGTCGAAATGTGAGGGTGACGGTGGTGGAAATGATTGGTGAAGTCAAAGTCCGAATCCTGAAATAGTGTGTTGGTCGGATATATACAAAAATCAGGAGCAAAGTCCTCCTGGAAAAAAGGAGGTGGACCGCCTGGAGTTAACGAGGGATCCATAAAATCCGGACAAAATACGCTCCAGTCGGCCATCTCGAAGCAAGAGGAAAATGATAGTCGGGAGAGTACGATGGTCAAGTCAAGAGAGTGAGAAAAAAGGCGCAAATGCGCAGAGGCGATCTAGGATACACACAAGCAAACACAGGCAAAAATCAAACCCTCAGTTCACCTACTCAACTCGGTAGAGACCGTGAAATGCGGTCTTTTTATCTTGTCTGTTTTTAGAGTTAGGTGAGAAGTCCAAAGTTATACAAACACTTAGGGGCTCAATGGGATTTGGGCACTAATCCTTAGTGTGCGCGAGCAAGTAAAAGCGAAGACAATGAGGGGATTACTCGCCCAAGACAAATTTTTCTTATTGGTGGTTTTTAGGGTCAAGTAATATTAACAGTCCCAATTTTATTGGGTTATCACTTTTTTTTGGATTTTTAATAAGAAATGCACGAATCTATCGAGGAGTCAATTTTTACTTGGCACCTAGGTGATCAAAATCAGAGGTAGAGAGTCAGAAAAGCAATGCAAGCGGCAAAACGATGATGTATGCTAAAGCGTAAATGCTCACCTTGTCTCCAGCACTCTACATGCAGGGATGCTCAGCAGAATTGAAACCTAATCTATATGCAAATGCAAAGCCGATGAAATCGCCCTAAGTACAGAAATTGCTATTATCGTGAAGAATCACAAGTCGGTCACCAATCCCCAATCCAAAAAGTCCGGTCTAGACTCACCCCTCCTCTTCTCGACAAATCGAGTTCAGGAGTAGCGCTTGATGGGGTGGGCTAGCGGCACGTAGGCTCGAAGATGATGACTCGACTGTTTAAATTTTGACTAAGTCCAAACACGGCTATAGGTACATGCAAGATATTAAGTGTTTGGCCTTAGTCTATCGCAAGCAATCCTAAAACTAGGGGCTCAATCACACAAAGTAAGGAAAACAAAACCCGAGAAAACAAAGGAAAAAATGCGATGAAAACCGTAAAAGCCGCGGTGAGCCCCCAAGTGTACAAACACTTGGAAATTGGGCCCGAAAGTCCAAGAGTCCGAGTACATGTATTATTACACAATAGGGTCTCTCTCTCTCACTGAAATTACACAAATAAATAATGTGCAAAAAATGCTCAAAAATGTGCTTGTCTTCTCAAATCCTCCAAGCTTCCTTTGATGCTAGGTCGGCAAGCTGACACCGGCTTTACGTGGGTGCGTAGGTGCCTAGGGTAGAGCACCTCCCTCGATCCGCGGTTCCTCGCACAAAGTCAACAAGAGAGGGTGATTAGACAAGTAAAACAATTATATCAAATAAATGAGCAAATGAATAAGGCAAGAATAGGCAAATAATCACAAACACAAGCAAAAAACCCGAACTACGCGCTGTTGCTCCCCGGCAACGGTGCCATTTGTTGTACCGAGAAAATCGAGCGGTCGTACGGTTTCACAAGGCGAAACAGCAGTCGATGCGTTGACCACTCAAAGATCCTGATTCAAACAACAATTAACCCACAACAGATAAATCAAGCAATGAAAGTAAATGTGCGGAGTTAAAATTTATTATAACTCTACAACAAGATGTGTGTAGGTACAAGTATGTGTAGAGGTCGAACACAGGGAGCAGAAAGGATAGATCGGGGCAAAATTGCTCAAAATGTGTAAATGTGATCAAGTTGTCTATCTATGCCACTTTTTTGTGGGTTTTTAATTTTATATTTTTTTATTTAATTTTTGAATTTATATTTTTGTATTTTGATTTTTAATTTACTGATTTTATATTTTCTTTTTATATTATATATATATATATATTTATTTTCTTTTTCAATATTGGGATGTATATATAATATAAGAAAGGAGATGATAGAGTAATTATAAAAATATGTAAAAAATGCTCAAAAATTCAGAAATAAAATATTTTTGGTCTTTTTGTGATTTTTTACCATTTTTGTGATTTTTGGGTATTTGTCAAAATATTTTTAGTATTTTTAAAAGCTAAAATAAAGGAAAACATTGACTAAATGTGCTCGCTGAAATTAAAATGGAGATATAAAATAATAAATAATAACAAAAATTCTCCAAATTAGTTTTAAATAAAAGATAACAATACAAAGAAAATTTAGAAAAAAGTTTATATTTTTAGGATTTTTTTGGAATTTTTAAGATTTTTATAAAGGTTTTTGGGGTTTTATAATTTTTATGAGTTTTCTTTTGTATTTTTTAATGATTTTTGTACTGAAGTTAAAACACACTAAAATATGCAAAATGTATTTTTTTGGGAATTTTCTGAGACGTTTTTATAATTTTTATGTATTTTATAATGCAAACAGTGCTGAAAATGGCTATTTCTGATTTTTAATAAGTATTAAGATGCAATAAAAATGCAATGCGAAAGGCAAAATGCCGCAACCCCCATGAGGTGCAATGATGTGGAAATGGTAAAGATTGAGCTCGCCGGAGCAAGCTCCGGCGAGATGGTGTAATGGGTGATCGATTGAATGCGAAGCAAAAACGGATAGGGGAATCGGATCTACAGCTACAAAATAAGAAAAAAACGCAAGAAATGAGAAGAAAATGGACCTCGAGCGGTTGGGGAAAACCACGAGATTGGACCTCAACGGCTGTTTGGACGGAGATGGGTGGTGGAGCGCCTTCTGGCCTAGTGCGACCCTCTTAGATGGTTGGAGGAGGCCCTGTCATGGCCTCCAGTCTAGAACACAAGAAGCAAGGGGGCGGCTAGGTCAAAGATGGGTTCAAAGGAAGAATGAGGGCTTTGGGTTGTTTTTGAAAAGATGATGATGTAGCTCCCTTCGAGACGAGTTCACGGGTGGAACATATATGATCTTACCGAGATATGTGGTCGGCGTGGATCACGGATAAACAGTGAGCAATTTTCATGAAGGGATCATCTTCCCTCGAGCAACGCAATGATGGCGAAAAAATCGAGAGTATTGGGTCACAAGGCATTCTGACAAGGGCGCAGGGCTAGGGCCAGGGAGTTGACCAGCGGGTGAACATCCCAGGCCACCTGGTTGGTCCACGTGGACCAACCAGGAAAAAGCCCTAAAAATGTTTTATTAATTTATTTTAAAATAGTAAATGATATTATTTTATCTAGGTTATTAAATAAAAAATATTTATTTTTTATAAATTATTTTATGGTGAATTTTAGTTATTTTTATAAGGCTTATAATTACAAGTTTCCATTTATGCCCTTTATAAGTATCTATATCTATACATTTAAGTATTTTATTTTTATTTTATGTAATTAATTTATTTATTTTAGTTTATTATTTTATAAAATTATAGAATATTTTTGTACACTTAAATATATTTTTATTTTATTTTTATGAAGTATTTTGTACACTTAAATATATTTTTATTTTATTTTTATGAAGTATTTTGTACACTTAATAAAATATAAGTATTATTTATACAGGTCTGTATATAGGTATTCTACCTATGTCTTTTATATACAAGTATTTTATTTTAAGTTTTCTTTGAGTTTTTATTCTTATTTTAATACACTTATTTATTATAAGTAATATTTACAAAATTATAAAAATATAAATTTATAAAAATAATGAGTAAATAATAAAGTGAATATTTTAATCTGTACAGATATACAATGAGGGTCCAAAACTCAACTTTCAAACCGTAACTCCGAAAAATACGAAACGACCTCCATTAAATAGATTATTTTATGCTATATACAATTAAAAGTAAGTTTGGTACATTTCGAGTTTTTATTTGCAAGATACAAGTCTGGAAAGTTGGAGTTTTGAAATCTTATTCAGACCATAACTTTTTATCTGTGTATTATTTTTCAGTGAAATCAATTTTGTATTTTTTTATTTAATTATATATAACTTTCATGTTCAAAGTTTCTTTATTTGAGGTATAAAAAGTGGCACCAAAAATAGGTCCCAAAATGAATAAAGAATGAGTAAAAAGAATGGGTATTTTTACTGTATTTTGACCCTTATCTCCCTCTACTTTATTCCTTGTCGACCTATTCATCAAGATGCCTAGGTCTCAGGGTTTCGGGTCATAAAATATTTACAATATTTTTTTCTTTTTCTTTTTTTTCTTTATTCTATAATTTTGGCTTTAAAAACCCCATTTTATACAATATTTACACAATGATGTATGGATGCTAAAATGCTCTATTTAAGGTTATTTATACGCATTTGCTAGGGTTTTTGAGGCCAAAATGATAGAATAAAGATGATGAAATGTGGATTCATCAATGATCCAGATATCGTACTTGCACTTGGACACATAATGTATGTGGTTGCAATGTGCAAGTTCCCTCATAATAATGAGGAATGATAATTAAATAGATAATAGGACTACAAGCGTAGGGTTTGTATGTTTCTATAGTCTTGATCTCTCTCGGATGTACTTTGGAAGCGACATGTCAATGATGATCGCAATTGTCATATATTCCTTATAAAAATCTAAGAATATATTGTACCATACATATGTGCTCTTGACATTTATCATGTATGACATGGTTCATTGCATCATGCAGAATGGTAGCTCTATAAGAGATGATGTATTCAAAATATTTGAATACCTACTTGAACCAATGTTTCAATAGTTTAGATGGATGTAGATATGATGAGTGTCATCGTTCTACTGTCTATACTCTAGTCATTCATGAAGCTTCATAATATTCATATTGCATGAATTTAATGAAGCATGTATAAATGTTGAAATGATCTTACATTGAATTCTTTTGAATTTAACATAAGAGATCCTTATTCTTAAGCAATGGTTGTTTATAGATGAAGGGAACACAGTGGAAGCATGGGTCGGACCCGAGTAAGAAGGAAAGTCAAAGAGTTGACCTACTTCTGTGACTTCCATATGGCATCCAGATAGTTGGATGAATGCCAATACTGCAATGAGTCGATGTATTGATAGTATGACTATCTGGACTATCTAAGATCCTTAGTGAAGGGCTCAGATAGAGCATCAGAATAATCTACATATAATCATTGACTTTGACTTACTTATTTGATAAGATAAAGTCTAATAATTGTAACTCAATCTTCTAACAACACTTGCGATAGGTTGCATATGTTTTAGAAGACTGGAAAATTTGATCTTAAGATTTATAGTTATCCACATGGATATTGATGCAATTGTTGCAACAATCTCTGTTAGATTGATAGACTTGTTAATTTCAGTGGGAGAGCCCTTAGTCTTAGAGAATGTCTTTATGACCTAGATATAAGAATACACTCATTGTTTGTTTCAAAATGTTGGAAATAAACATGAATTCTGAGATAGAACTATCATAAAGAGTCATGATGGATATATTTCAGATAGTAATCTAACATGTAGTGGACTCCACAAAATTAGAAAATTTATGATGGTTCATTAAGATTTTTTAATACTGAAAATTAAAACCTTTATAAGATCAATTGGAGGATGAAGATCATTTGACAATGATCTGGCATCAAGTTTTGGACATATGTCTGTTGATTTGATCAATAGATTGGTAAGAGATGAAACTTTAGAATGTCTAAAATTTCAAAACTTACATACTTATGAATATTGTATTCAAAAGTAAAAATGTCCAATACACCCTTCCTTGGGAAAGGTGTAAGATGTCAAGTTATTCAGGATCTCATACATATTGATGTATGCGGACCATCTATATCATAGTAAACATTATGGATATATGATATCTGTTGATTATTATGTATGATATGGGATTTCTTCTCTTCACTAGAAAACCTTTGGAATGTTAAAAATTTCATTGTTTTTGGTTTAGAACCAAAGTTTGAAGGAAGACAAAATAGATTTGATCTAATCTAGGTAGGCTATACCTGTTAGATGAGTTCAAAGAATACCTTATGGAGATATGAATATCATTTCTATCTAAATCCTCCTAACACACCTTGACTCGATAGAGTTATAGGGAGATACTATTGGATCATGTGTGATATGATTTGATCAATGATGATGTTTAGCATAATTTCCTCTTAGTTTCCAGGTATATATGTAGTAGAGACTACATTATATATCCTTAATGAGATTCCATGCAAGTAAGATGGAATTGAGCACTAGAGAGTGCAGCTTTATTAGAAAAATAAAGGATGGTATTGGATACCTACTTTATGACCTTGAGATTCTTAAAAGATCTCATCTCTAAGAATATAATTCTTAAAGGATGACTCTCTTGAGAATCAAGAAGAAAATGAAGTGTAGGAACTCATTTAATCTTGAGAAGAAAATGAGGCTCCTGAAATCGGGAACTAAAAGGACAGTTAAAGATGAAACACCAATACTTCTTCAAATAAGTTTGAGGATGTATTCCATGTGTCAGTGATCGGATTTCATGTGATGAAAATCCAGAGGATCACAACATGGAAAGATGGATTTTAGCAATGAAAGTCTAAAGTAGACTTCATATACAAGTGTTGTGTATGGACTCTCGAGGATCCACCTATATGGGTAAGACCCATAAAGGTGTAAATGGATCTTCAAGGGAGAGAAGTCAAGATTGTATTCCTCTATGAATACCTCTCTGAGGAGATTCACATGAAGTAGCCCCAGGGCTTCATGGTTGAGAAAAGGCAAGGTGTGAAAGCTAAGGAATCTATCTATGGACTCAAATATGCTTCTTGAAGTTGGACCATAAGATTTGATGAAATTATAAATGTTATGATTTCAGATAGAATCTGGATGAGCCATGTGAAGCTTAGTGGGAGTGCATTTGTGTTCATCTTGCTAAATGTAAATGATATCCTAATCATTTAAAATGATATAAGGATAATAATAAGTGTTTTCTAATCTGGTTGTTCCATAACTTAAGATATGATGTCAAGGATACCTCTTACATCTTAGTTCTGAAGTTGTTCAAAAGTAAAGAGAAGAGGGTATTGGGACCGTCACATCTGTAGTACACCTTGGACATATTCCATTCTTGAAAATTCTAAGAAAGGCTTCCTTCCCTTAAGATTTGGCACTGACCAATCTAAAGGGATATCACCTCAAAGAATTGAGGAAGTGAATGCTAGAACTGCTTGCACTTATGCATCAATTACGAGAAGCTGAGTGTATGCTAGATGTGTACAAAAGCCAGATGTCTGCCATGCAGTGGGAGTATTAAACTGTTACTAATCCAAGTATAGAGATAAAACACTTGATTGCATTAATAAAAATATCTTCAAAGATGACATGACTTTATAGATAGTGATCTCTAAATCTTATATTCAAAAACTTAAGACTTTATAGATAGAGATCTAAAAGGTCTTAACTATGGATACCTTAGGAGATAGAGATCTCCAGGAATAAGGGTATTCTGATAAAGATTATGGAAATACTGGTTATGATAATTATTAGGCTATAGTGTCAAGGACACTGTAACCAACACGATAGAGTATTGGTTGCATAAGATGCAACATTCGCATTAGATGCGAGCAATGTTACTGGGGATATGCAAGTGCCGTAAAAGGACTTGGCGTAGTCTAGCAGGAACAGAGTGACTGATCAGCTTACCTAACTATTTTCTAGATAGTCTATGATTTTCACATGAGTACGGGTTTCAATGATTACCCCATTAATGGCTCTTTGATCTAGTGGGAGATTTTTGGATATGCGAGCCCACGACGAGCCATTATACAATAAATGTTATTGGGAATATCATTCCCTGATCTGAAATGAAGAATAGATAATTTGCATAATAGGCCCCTTAGTACAATTAGGGTTTTGTACCAAGGCCATCTTAATGATCATACACCTATTGATTCAATTATTGAATCATAGAGGCTGGTGCTTGGATGAATATCTAATGAGTTAGATTGAGGACTCATCGAGCACCGTCAAATGATTGTTAAGAGATGATCTCCAGCCTGAGTAGGAAATGGCAATACTTTCTCAATTAGGCTGATATCTGATCGACCTCTTGATGCAGGTCCTTTGCATAGGAATAAAGATTCGGAGGTGTCAGATTAGTTAGTTCAAAGAGTTGACTTAACGAGATCAAGATAACCAAAGTCCTATATCGTATGCTATCACGATAAAAGCACGCATCCTCTGACCGAAGACAGATGTGTTACTATATGTCTGAGTATGTACATTTGATAGACCAATAGGTTGATTACCTAACCAAGGTCTATATACCGGCACGCTGGTGTGCATATAAGGGCATATGAGTAATACAATCTCTCAAAGGGATCACATAGGTTCATTTAATGAACCGGAAGGCATGAGCTCACTCATGAGATATTGGGAAGAATCAAATTCCGCGCACGGTTGTCTCGCTTTGGAAGCTTGACTGAATTTGTAGGTTTGATATAACTTTTGGAAAATATATGATCAAGACCTTGGTATGATATATGTTTTTGGAAAGTATATGATCGATACTAACTCCCAATGATCGAATGAGAAACTTACTGATAAAACCATGAAGTAGACAGTATAAAGTTGATCCAATACTTCGAGTTTAATCCGAGTCTTCCAGTATGCAGGATGTACAGGTATTGGGAATACCTGTGGGTGATGTGATCATAAACGATTGTATAACTACGACGCTTCCATTCCTAGAGAGTGATGAAACGGGTCTGGATTTTAGTGACTCCTCTCAGTAGAGAAGTGATCTGATCTTGGTCCAAATGTTGGAAATTGATCTGAATGTGATTCAGATGCAATGAGAAGATTAGATTTGCGGTCTTGGTTTAATCAAGCATCTATGGGAGGCCCACGATCTGGATTTGAGATATGATTTCAGTATCCAAGTCACTATACGTGGAACAATACAATCGCCCTGTCCTTATCTCCAAGTATTCGCAGAGAAAGCGCATTATCCTTGAAAGGGTTAAGGATAATTTCATTATTGATGTATGTATCCGAGCATTGAGAAAATGGATAATTAAATGTAATTTAATTATCATGAATAATATAAATTTGATTCATATTATAAGGAGAGTTATCTAAGATAATTAAATGTGATTTAATTATCAAAGATGTGAATAATGTGAATGCAATTCATTTTATTTGGGCACATGAGAATAGAGATCCAAGATGATTAAATGTGATTTAATTATCATGGATATGAATAATGTGGATATCAATATCCATATTAATCATATATATTATAAATGTGATTTATAATATATGAGAGAGAGCTACTTGTAATTTACATTTGTTAATTAAATGTTAATGTGAATTGAATTCACATGGACATTGAATTGAAAATGTAATTTACATTTTATTTTGGGTTGTGAATATGATTCACAAATTTCCAATAGCATGATTGCAATGTTCATAAAATAAATTGGATTTATTTTTGTGAAATAATTTGCAACATAAGTTGTTGCAAATATTGGAGAGAATTATGACATAATGCAATCTCATGTAATATAGAAAGGATGCCCCCTTCCTAATAAGGAGAGGGGACGGCTACCAAGTCCTTATAAGACTCATAGCTGTCCTCCCCCTTTATGGTAGTAGGTTTGCCTCCTTCCTATTTCTCCAACGAAGATTGATTTGATATAAATTAAATTATATTTAATATATATTTGATAATTATTAAATTAATTGTTGTTGATTTTTTACCAACAAAATCTTAGCCATTGAAAGAAACACAAATCAATGAGAGCCATTGGATTTGTGTTGCCAATGGATTGAGATCCATGGATCTCAAAATATTATAAAAGGAGAGTCACCCGTTTGATCTTATTTACAGAACACACAAGAGAACATAAATCTCTCTCTCTCTCTATCTCTTTCTCTCTACACGTCAGCCCTCTCTCTTCCTCTCTCATGGCCGTCCACCATGGATGCCCTAGAGGGAGTCTCCATCGCCGCAACGTCCTCGTTATGCTGCCCAATCGTTTGCTCGTGGATCTTCATCTCGTTCGGTGTGCCTCGCTCGTGAAGAAGACGTCGGATCTTGTGTGTCGAGATCAGGAGATCCGCCGCTTGGATCATCAACATGGATTGCAAGAAGCACGCGATTCATCCTCGCGTTCGCAACCGTCTCCTCCGTCAAATCAGACTTGAGACAGGAGGTCTCTTCGTTTAGAGACTCGATCGCAACAATACTTCAAGAGGTAATCCTATTACTGGTTTGTGGTTTAAGCGAAACGATCCGAGAAGTGTTCTTGGATCATGTGGTTTCATCGCATGAAAAAAATTTTAATTTCCGCTGCATAGAACAACTGGTCCGACTAGTCGTTCTTCGTCGTATTCGATATGATGCTCACGCTTCTACGATGCGCTTAGGGATCTAATCATATCCTTCACAACGTGCTGTAAGCTTCCTCCATAGTTGGAAGAGTAGGGGAAGTGACCATCTGATCCCGAGAGGCTATAAATGTTTGATCCAATCCTCCAAGAAAGATCATAGTTGCCATATTTTGTGAATGTTGTCGTTGCGTGGGACATGTGGATAGAGGGGAACACACGTTGTAGCTTGCAACAAGAAATTTGAGGTCGAGAAATATTCTAATAACGGACGCCCGTTTTGACGCATATGCATCAAATCATGAAATGATTGATACATTTTGGTAGAGTTTTTGTTCTATCCATAGGTGGCTAAAAAGGATTTCCACATGTCGTGTGCACTATCATAATAGACCAACTCCTGGGCGATCCTATCAATAACACTGACCATTATCCACGAGCTTACCATGCTGTTATCTTTGACCCATGTAGCATATTTACTAACTTTGATGGTTGGTGCTTCTTCGATAATGTTGTGTTCTTTATCATAGCCTCGAACAATCATCAGGAAAAGCTGAGACCACATGGCGTAGTTGGTGGCATCTAATTTTGGAATTGACTCAAATGAGGGTATTTTTGAATGACCTCCTCCATCAACCTCTGATGTAGCGACCGCAGATACCATAAGTGCTCCCGCCGTCAATCTTCAGCGAGATTCTAGTGCACTATACCCTATTGCCACCTGTTTTGCATGTTTCAATCGTGTCTCTCTCCTATTATATATATTTTTATATTATATTACAACCCACACATGGTACATATGAGTGTAAAAAAAAAATGGTGTCAGATTCAGTTGTGTTGACGTCAGATCCGGCACAATCAGTGGCCAAACTTGTGGAGCCAGATCAGGATCATCCCATGCAGAATTTGCAGTTGCTGGAGAGGGAAGAAGACTTGGGCGCTTGAGGTGGGGCTTTAGATGATTGCGATTGTCTGGACCGGGGCATCAGGTGCAGGGCACATGAGCCTGGAAGATGGCTGGAGCGTGGAGTGCCTGGAGCAGGGGCGTGGAGCGCTTGGAGCAGAGGTCTGGGGTAGGTCGCCTGGGGTTGAGGCGTGGAGCGCCAGGGGCTGTGCGTCTGGGGCAGGTAGCCTGGGGCGTGGGGGTGAAGGGCGGCTAGTTTGAAGGTTGTCTGGGGCTTGGGGCGTGAGGCACAGAGTTGGAGAGGCATGCTTGGGTGAGAAGGTCGCCAGGGTTTTGAGTCTATGGGGATCTAGAGAGAGGAGAGGGAGGGGGAATCGGGATCGGGGATCAGGAGAGGGGAGCGGGAGAGGGGAATTAGGCGTGAGGGCAGGAGCGTGATGGGATGGGAATCAGGATCGCGCGTGCAGTGCTGGGGATCGGGAGGAGGCAGGATCGCACTGGGTTGGAGAGGGGAAGGGCTGGCGCGTGAGTCGTGAGGCGTGGGGATCGGGAGGAAGTGGGGGAAGGCAGGAGCGTGGGGCGTTGGGGATCTCGGGAGGGGACATGCACGGGATCTGGAGGAATCTGGAGGGATCGAGATGGGATGGAAGGTGGGATCTGGAGGGATCCGGAGTGGGGCAGAAGGCATGCTCAAAACTTAGGGCTTTGATACCATGTTAAAACTGAGATTAGAATTTCTATGTCTCTCATTAGACTCCCTATTCTTCTTTATAACAAGAAGATTAGTGTTGGGTTTACAGAAGGACACCATATAGGACAAATACCCAAAATACCTTTTTACATAACTTTATTCTCGACAGTATCTTCGCTCTAAAACATGCGATATCATCATAGTCAAAATCTAATGCTCTCCCTTCTCATAAATGCTCCATCATTTTCATCACCTACATGTCATAGCCCAAACTCTGAGGTGATTATTGCGGGCAATCTTTGAGGTATATTATTTCCCAGTCCAACATATAATCTTCATTTACGTTAACACCTAAATGCTCTCATATCCATCCATGTTACAAAAATTAAAAAGTCACTATAAAACTGTCAATAACAAATACTCTCTAGCTATCAAATATGATACAACACTCATCCATTCAAAACATCCTTCTTGTGAAAGCGTGCCCCTTCCATTGAGTTGTACAAATAGGACTTTTTTGATCAAAAGTCTCTGACAATGATTTTCTTATTTGTATAACTATGAAGAATTTTGCCAATTCAATCGATGTTGATCCTTCCACATCGTAGAAACATTCCATATTTTCGAACTATTCTCCGGTACCCTTTACCATGAAGTTTATAAAATATTGCTACGAACGTAGATCAGTTCCATTTATAGCAATCCAGATAATATAAATTCACATATCATTTAAATTTATCCAAACCAAGAGCTCCATATCATTTTGTAGATTGGTGTGAACAAGAATGGTAGGAGATCGAAATTGCTGCAGTGATGATATAAGAATAGGTACATGAACATGCCAATCATCTGCAGTACATGCTTATGAGCCTCGTATAAAAAATAAAAATTATCAGTGGTATTATATCTCAACTTCATATTCTCCCCCAATATTCATATTTAATCAATCCTTAATTTTATACTTACCAAATCGTCAATCATCTTCTCGCATAAGAAATTGTGTATATCTCGACCTTTGCAATGTCTTTTAAAGGCGAGAAATACGTTGCATTCCATCTTAATTCATACTAACAATGTTGATTTCAATAATTCAACAAATACCCTGTAACAAAATTTCTAAAAACGTGGTAGAAGATCATTACTTGTTTGCTGAATCACATAAGAATGTTTGTATTCTTAACCTTTGACTTTCATATATATAGTTGTAACTAATAAAATTGGGCAGTAGATCACATAAATAATGTTCATATAAAATAAAGCATATTAAAAAAATTAGATAACAACTCATGTGAAGTTTCAAATAGCAATTTGTTTAATCACATATGGTTCGTACGCGTGAACTGACCTTTATACAGCTCCCACTGGTTCACGGTTAGCTATTGTTGATAAAGTTAGTTTTGTTAAGGGTTCGTTTGGCAACAGGGTTACCTTGGGGTATCCCAGTTTACCCTTCTCTTTTCATGGAATGAAATTCTATCATAAAGAATAGTGACATCACATCACTAGGGCTGTCAGGAAAGCTCGAGCTCGATGAGTTCAACTCTGGCTCGGTTCGTTAAGGGCTCGCGAGCCGGACTCAGAACCTTAACGAGCCCGAGCCCGAGTTGGATTTTATGCCTCGTTAGCTTATCGAGTCGAGTCCGAGTTGGGCATTGTTCAACTTGGAAACTCGACTCGATAACTCATTTTCTCTCTTAATAAAAAATTGAAAATATATATACCGAAACTTCTGTTAGCAATGTGAGCCCCGGGCGAACCATTTCTACAATAAATGTTATTGTAATGAATAAATTATCAATAAAAGTTATTGTTTATTTTTCACTCCCCTTTCTGAGATTAATGAATGAATGCACTATAGGGTCCCTCTGTACAATAAGGGTTATGTACCATGGCCAACTTGATGATCATACAGCTGTTGATTCATTGGATGGATCATAGAGGCTGATGCTTGGATGAATATCTAAGGAGTTAGATAGAGGACTCATCAAGCATCATCAAATGATCATTAAGTGATGATCTCCAGCCTGAGTGGGAAATGGCAATCCTATCTCATATGACTGATATCTGACTGACCTCTTGATGTAGGTCCTCTGCATGGGAATAATGATTCAGAGGTGTCAGGTTAGTTAAGTCAATGGGTTGACTTGACGAGATCGAGATAACCAAAGACCTACGTTGAATACTGTCACAACATAGGCATGCATCCTCTGACTAGAGACAGATGTATTGCTATATGTCTGAGTATGTACATTTGGCAGACCAATAGGTTGATGACCTAATCAAGGTCTATATACCGGCGAGCTGGTGTGCATGTAAGGACATATGAGTAATACGATCTCTCAAAGGGATCATACAGGTTCACTTGTGAACCGGGAGACATGAGCTCACTCATGAGGTATTGGGACTGAACAAATTCCATGCATGGTCGTCGTGCTTTGGAAGCATGACATGAATTTGAAGGTAAGATATATGCTTTGAAAGCATATGATCTATACCATATCCCGATGACCAAGATTGAGAAACTTAATGATCTAACCCTGAAGATGACAGTGTAAAAGTGATCTTTATCTTCAGGATGATCATGAGTCTTCCAGTATGTAGGATGTGCAGGTATTAGGAATACCTGAAGGGTGATTTGATCATATACGATTGTATAACCATGACGCTTCCATTCCGAGGGAGTGATGAAACAGGATTGGATTTTAGTGACTCCTCTCATTAGAGAAGTGACCTAATCTTAGTCCATGAACTGGACATTGATCTGAATAAGATTCAGATGCAATGAGAAGATTAAGTCTACGGTCTTGATTTGATCAAGCATCAGTGGGAGGTCCATAGGATCTGGAGTTGAGATATGATCTCAACATCCAAGTCACTATACGTGGAACAATACAATCGCCCTGTCCTTATCTCCAAGTATCTGAGGAGAAATAGCATTGTTCTTAAATGGTTTAAGAACAATTCCATAAGATCTAAGCAAAGAGAATTTGATGATTAAAAGTGTTTTAATTATCATGATGTATGAGAAATTATCCAATATGATTAAATGTGATTTAATTAGTTTGGATAAGAATAATGTGGATAGAGATGTCCAATTATTCATGATATATTATAAATGTGATTTATAATGTATTAGAGAGAGTTACTTATAATTTATATGTGTTGATTAATTATGATGTGTATTGGATACACATTGTGTAATTAATTAACAATATGAATTACATGTTGTTTTGGGTTGTGAATATGATTCACAATTTTTCCATGGCAAGATTGCAATATTCTCAAAGATAATTGTGAATTATTTTTTGAGAAATAAAACCCAAATTATTTTGTTGCAAATAAATAAGAGAGATTACATGGAGATTGCAATCTCCATGCAATCCATGCATGGACGGCACACCACTCCTAATTGGAGTGGGTGTGCGCCTACATGGAAGGCACATGGAGATGAAATCTCCATGTGTCTTCTCTCCTTATTTGTTGGGTTAATTTAGGAGTAAATTATATTTGATTTTGTCAAATATATTTAACCTAAATTTGTTGCTTTTGACAACAACAATCTCAGCCATTGGATGAACATAAATCAATCTCATCCATTGATTTTATGTGTCCCATGGATTGAGATCCATGGATCCCAAAACCCTATAAATAGAGAGGCATACTTGGCTCTCTCTTTACACATGCTATTGTAGCACAAACTCTCTCTCTCTTTCTCATATACACGACAGCCCTTCTCTCCCTCTCTTCTTGGTGGCCGTCCACCTTGGTGGAGAGAAACGTCGACGCCCGCGCCATCGTGCTGCCGCTTCGACTCTCTGCGGTTCTTTGTCTTCTTGGAGTGCTTCACTCACGAAGGAGACGTTTGATCTCGTGCGACGAGATCAGGAGCAACCGCGCTTGGATCAACTTGGATTGCGAGGACACCGCGACTCATCTCCGCGCTCGCAAGCCGTTACTCCGACGATCGGACTTGAGACAGGAGGTCTCTTTTCGTAGAGACTCGATCAACCACGCTTCAAGAGGTATTGCATTATACTTGATGTGGTTATAGATGAAACGATTTGAGAATGGTTCTCGGATCATGTGGTTTCATCGGTTTAAAAATTTTAAAATTCCGCTGCTCCGAACAACTAGTACGACTAGTCGTTCTTCGTCGTATTCGATACGGCGATCACGCTTCCGTGATGCGCTTGAGGATTTCCCCATATCCTTCAACTTCCACATTGAGTTTGATATAAAATAGAGGTTAACATTTTTCTTGCCCAAAAATCTACAGAAAAGAGTATAAAAAAATCAAAATTACAAATGCCATTTACATAATTTAATGTATTAAATGGAACAATGACTCATTAAGAGGTTCATGAGCCTGCTCATTTTGAGGCTCATGAGCTAGCTCAGAAACTCATGACTCGATAAGAGGCTCGTGAGCCAGCTCATTTTGAGGCTTGTGAGCCAGCTCAGAAACTCGTGGCTCGATAAGAGGCTCGTGAGTCAACTCGAACTCGACGAGTTCGAGTTGGTGATCCAGGGCTCGATCCTTATCGAGCCCGAGTTCGAGCTTAGGTTTCTTATCGAGTTCGAGTCCGAGTTGAAGCCAACTCGGCTCGTTGGACTCGATAGACACTCCTACACATCACATTCTTTATTCCAACCCTCTCCAAATCTCATAATCATCCCAAACAACTACTATTGCAATCAGGTTATCACAACCCACCCCAACCCAGCAACCAAACAAACCTTAAAGGTCTGCAGCATAACTTGTAATATGTTTTTCAAATATATGACAAAGGTTTTAAAGTTTCTTTCGATAAAGACTACTTTGAAATAATAAAAAAGACACACAATAAGTTTTTCTTAAAGGAGATAATCACAGAAGCACATTAGACTTAAGTTTGATGACTAATCACTACTAGAATGTACACTTTAATCGGTGGTCAGTAACCACCTACATTAACTTGATCCGTCGAGATAGATGTGTCGAGAAAAGTTGCGCTGCAAATGCTATTTGCGTTGGTCGATTCTTAACCATCGATAAAGCTGATGGCTCAAATATACTAACCGTTGAGAATATGTATCTTACATGGAGTGATAAACTACCACCGAAAATACATTATCAGCGGCTAGGTCAACTACTGATAATGTTAACACCATTACTGGCAGTTATACAACCGACAAGCAACTGCTGCTGTTCAACAACTCCTCTCCCTCCTGTTCAACTGTTGCTGGCGGGAGGGGGGGAGATCTTATGAGAGCCAAAACCTATGGGAGAATGAGAGTATGCATTCTGGACCACATGATCCAACTAGGAGAGAGAAAAGAGAATCATGTGGTCAAGAATGAATGCTCTCACATTTTTTTTGCTCTCATAGGATCACTCCATATATATATATATATATATATATAGGAAATTTATCCAATGCGCATAGGGCCCATTTGAGTTTCGGTGCGCACCATTTGTTGGCCACACACGTGTATTACCAATTTAGTGTCCACACACGTGTAATATGCAAAGCGATGTAACAATAAGTGATATTCCAATTATATCGCGTCCTAAAAAATAGGAAGATCGTTTTGGAAAGAAAACATTCGAATCGATTATTTCTTGCTGAAAATCGAGATCCAAATGCTCATGTCAGTAATATATATAATAGTCAAGTAAATGGTTGTTGCGAGATCAGTAATATCCAAAACAACAGTTAGTAATATACATTCATTGTATTACATGGTGCAGAATTCGGTAATATATATACAATGGACGAGTAAGTGCTTGTTGTGATGTCAGTATTATCCAAACAACGGTCAGTAATACATTCATTTTATTACATGATGCAGATTTCAGTAATATATACACAATGGAAAAGTAAGAGGTTGTTGTGAAGTCAGTAAAACCATAACAAATGGTCAGTAATTTTCATACGTTTTGTTACTTTGAATAGAATTCAGTAATTTAGAGATGATACTCAAGTAATATATATACAGCTATCAAGTAAATTATTGTTTGTGTTCAGTAATGTATATATCCATGTCTTATATCAAATGTTCAGTAATGTGTACGATTCTCAAGTAATAGCTACTATGAGATCAATAATAACAAAGCAATGGTTAGTAAGTCATGGGCATTGCTCAAGTAAGAAAGTAACTATTTGCTAATGCAATGCACATTACATCGACAATGGTATTACTAACCATTTGTTATGTTATTACTGATCTCACAACACACATTTACTTGACCATTTTATACATATTACTAAATTCTGTACAATGTAACTATTTGGAAGTAAATTACTGATCATTGTCTTGATATTACTGATCTCACAATAAGCATTTACTTGACCGAATTATATTTATTACTACCATAGCGTTTGGATCCGCGTGGAATCATTTATTTGAATTGTTTCTTTCCAAAACCGTCTTCCAATTTTTAAGGACGTTGTATAATAAGAAATATAAGATTTTTTAAATACGACGTAGCCTATAATTAGAAATATAATTATTGTTAATACACGTGTATGGCCCAGAATGAGTGCTCATTGAAATGCTAATGAGCCCTGTGCGCATTGGATAAGCCCTATATATATATATATATATATATATATATATATATATATATATATATATGAGAAACTTCAAATGGTTAGGGGTCTCACTAATATTGTGTTGAACCCTCAATCTCATACTTCTATTTTGGATCTCACGGCTGGAATTAATGATACATTAACTAAATTAATTTAATGGCTGAATACCCATTTTCGTCATTGTCACATTCTAAATATAGAATGTGACAACCATAGATCCTATTTTTATGGTAAGTCATTATATTATATCCATTATCTCTCTCTCTCTCTTGATTGACGAAGGCACTCCCTCCGTCCTCTCTCGTGATTCACTCGCGTCCATACCGCCCACCCGCTCTCCGTCAGGGCACGCTCCACCTGCGCGTCCTCCAACGCTGTGCCTCGCCGCCGACTCTGAAGCGTCGACCGCCTCCGGCAACTCCAATGGCGCAACCATCTTCGTGTGGCCGCATCATCTCGCTCCGCCGCCTTTGAAAGATGCCCCTCTCCGACCACCTCGCGCCTCATCGCTACAGGCGGCCAGCGCCGCCGAGATCTCCACCCGTTTCCTCCCTCTTGATTGTTGAAGACAACGACGACGGTACCCCTTCCCTATTCGGAGGCGAGGCGTGGATTTACATTGTGATATAGTTATTTTACATATATGACATTCATATTTACATTTGAATTGTTTTTTTACAAATCCTGATGTTTGTTTACATATTTATTATTTTGCAGGTTCTTACAAAAGAGGGAGATTCCATTACATTATCGTATAATAATTTTACTTAACTGATATTCGGATTTACATATTTATTTACCCTTTTTACAAATCTCAATGTTTTTTTCTCTATTTTGCAGGACTCGAAAACATGTATGGCAATTGAACTTTAACGCAGTGGAAAACATGCGTGAATTTTACAAAGGAGGGAGATTCAGTTACAAAGATTCATAGATTTTTTACAAAACAAATACACAATTACAAAAAAGTTGAAGCTTACAAAGAGGAAAAATAATCTTACAAAAACTCGCTGGAATTATAAAATGAATGTACAAATTTTACAAAACTGATACAACCATTTACAAAATGAAATTACAGTAATAAAATGAAATCATTAATGAAAATTTACAAAGAGTAAAATATATTTTATAAATACCCGTTTTACTTTATAAAGCTGTGGTTGATTTCAGATCGTTTGGAACAAAATCGGAAATTAATCAATAAAGGCATTTGTGAAAATACCAAATCGAGAAAAGCTTAGAATGATAATTTGAAACCAATAAATGAAACTCGAAATTAATGAAATCAATTTGACGAAAATGCCCTTTTGGATGAGGTTTTTGATGCAACCGTCAGATTGAGATCTGAGGAATCTGCTCGATGGCTCAGCACAATATCAGTGAGACCCCACCTCATTTGAAGTGCCCCCTATATATATGTATGTATGTATGTATGTATGTATGTATATATGTATGTATGTATGTATGTATAGGAGAAACTTCAAATGAAAAAGGGACTCACCAGTATTGTGGTGAGCCTTCAATCCCATCCTTCTATCTTTGATCTCACGGTTGGATTTATTGACGCATTAATTAAATTAATTTAATGATTAGAAACCTATTTTGGTCATTTCATCACATTCTAAATATAGAATGTGACAACTATTTCACCAAATCCGACGCCTCCCTCCCTCTTGCTCTCTCTCGATTTGTCATCTTCCTCTCTCTTGAGTGCCGCTCCTTCCTTCTTTCTTTGATCGAGGGCAGTGGCGGCGTTCGTCTAGGCAACAGAGGAGGCATTATTGATGGTTGACGGAGCACCAAGCTCCTGGCAGAGGTTCTCCTCCACGCAAAGAGCGGGTGATGTTTTTTCTCCGATGAGGGCTCCTGGCAGATGGGTGGGGCTCCTGTGGTTGGCGGAAACAATGGAGAAGGAGGGTCGAGCTCGGTGGTGGTGCTGGCAGCGATGGCGAAGAGGCTTTCAACGAGGGTTGTGAGGTTCCTCCAGGCGAAAGGGGGTCGATTGGTGGATGTGCAATGGTAATGCACAGATTTAAATTGTTGTTTGATAATTTATATAATTGATCTTTGGATTTACATATTGATTCACTTTTTTTACAAATCTCATTATTGTTTTATCTTATTTTTGCAGAGCTCTCCGCGGATTTTACAAAAGAACGTGATGTAGTTACAAAAATCTCACACAAATTTTACAAAATGAATATATACATTTACAAAAGAAGACCGGAGTTTACAAAGAGGATAATTACTCTTACAAAAACTCATTGGAGTTTACAAAACGAATGTACCTATTTACAAAACAGAATACCAATTTTCAAACTAAAATGTGAAAAACGAAATCATTAACGAAATTACAAAAAGAACATACATTTTCACAAAACTTCACGGGCATTTACAAATATATGGTTTAACCCAATTCATTCGACCCAAAATTGGAAAAAGACCAGTAAAGGAATGATTCAAAAATACCAAATCCAGAAAACATTAAATGGTAATTCAAATCCATTAAATGAAATTCGAATTTACAAAAAAATGGGATGACGGAATTGCCCTTTTGGACATGATTTTTGATGCTACCGTCAGATTGGGATCCGACGAATCCTATTGAAGGCCCACCACAATACAGGTCGATTACAACAATTCTAAGACCGTTAAAATAATGTGTTCTAGATAGAGGACGTAGGGGTCTTTGTTTCTGATGAAATTTGAATGACATATAGGATGAATATATATATGAATATATATGGCAGTATTTTTCAGAAAAGTAAAAAGTGTGGGAATTAGACCCGGGTGCATGTAGAATTACATGCACCTGGGTGCATACTCCCTATCCTCTCTCTCTCTCTCTCTCTCTCTATATATATATATATATATATATATATATATATAATGGGGCTGCCCCCTGGGGGCAGACAACATAGATGTATATTCATCCCTATATCCCTCTTATATGCAATTCGAATTTCGTCACAAACATAGACTTATACGGTCTCCATCGAGATGTTGTCAATTTAACAAATCCTATTACCGTTAAAAAATGACTATTTGGATGGAGGTCATAGGAGTCTCTGTAACTGATGAAATTCGAATGGCATATAGGAGGGATATAAAGATGAATATACATGGGATATTTTTCAAAAAAAATAAAATAAAAACGCTAAAAATGACGTGGGGGCAGCCATGTTGGCTGCCCCAATGGGGCAACAACCCCATTAACACCCCCCCTCTCTCTCTCTCTCCATATATATATATATATATATATGGTTCAAACATATATCATACATTCATTGAATAAAAGTTACAACACATATAACATCAAAAGGCTACAATCACAAAAAAAACAAGTTGTTCCAATACTTTAGACTTTACACCTAGATACTTGAAAAAAGTATAAAGCTAGATAAGATGTGCATCATCATCAGAAGGAGGATCGTTGCCATCACGATCACAACATGGAGGAACAAGACCCCCTCCAGACAACTCTTCGATCAACTGATGAAGTTGATCCATCATCTACATGCTCTCGAGGACTGTATCCCGCAATTGGTCCTTCCTGTCACGTGACCTATTCACCTCTCGAGTCAAGACATCTACCTTTTCTGTCAACTCATCAAATTCCTGAGGTGATAGACCACATCGCTTTTTCCATGCCAACTCATCTTAGTGGAAGGTACTCCACCAAGATTAGCCCATCTAAAGTCTTGTGTAATAGTTGGATAAATGTGTCAAAATTCCTCCTCGTTCAATGATTCTAGAGTTACTTGAGTTGGACTTAATTGAGTGTGGAGAAAGTCGACCATGCGACTATTTTGGATGTCTTAATTAGATAATTACAATTTTAGTTAGTGAAAATGAAGTTAATATTTGGCTTATGTTTGCCTCTACATAGCTCTCATGAATAAAGGCCTTATTACCCTCTTTGTCGGTCGTCTGTCATGTTATCTTCAACAGTCTCACACGATCCATGCTCTCTCCTCCCAACCTAGAAATATCAATACTTCATCATATAGTACAAGAACTATATTTCATAAAAGAGGTGAAGTTACAAGCTTGTGTTTCAACTGATCCAAACTTGTCCTACTCAATGTGTGGGTAGAATCAGGAGCTTTACTCATGTTGACCTTGTTCTTCTCAGATATTTTCTGGATTCACATGGTTAAATAAAAAGTTAATTAATATTTTAAGATACTGATATTTATATAATGTCATTTCCTTGAACTCCACATTGTCTCTGAAGAGAACTGCCGCACCCATTCTGCATGATGCCAATATTTAAATGGATTAGCTCACGCTTTAGCCACATATAGGAACCGGTCGAAATGCTTCACTAGGTTCATACTTTATATATATATATATATATATATATATATATATATATATATATATAGGGGCCCCTTCTAATGAGGTGGGTCTTTCCTGAAATTCAGAAAGTCACTACCAAATTTGTAAATTACGTAACAATTTTGTAAATTTAAACTACATATTGTAAAATACTGACGATTATAAAGTTATGTAAAATATATCATCCATATTGTAACAAACTTTTAATGCCAAATATAGTAATATTTTCATAAATTTTTCATGATATACATATTATATTAATATTTAATATTAAATTTATGGAGTTAGAATGTGTAAAATAAATAGAATAAATGCTTAAATTGACGTGGCTTTCCATGCATCCAGGAAAGGTGCACCTCATTTGAAATATTTCCTATATATATATATATATATAAACAAAGATAAGATATACAATGAGCATATAACCACACAAAAAACAAAAATACGAGGTGGGCACATAGATGCCAAGATAACCTAATATTCTTCCCCTTGGCCCGTATATTACGATGGATTTTGATTTCTCAATGCCAAATCCCCTCATCTATCGTGTGGTCATCGCAACAATAAAAAATATTATGCATACCCAAAAAAATAATACTCATATAAGAAACATATCTTCAACTTATTTAACTTGCTTTTCATATGCATACCTTCATGTCAAAGATCATATCATTCTTTAGTGACCGTGGGACATTCCTAAACTCTGTCATCCTCATGGGGATATGCATCCTCATGGGGATAGTTATCCTCACAGTGAATCTCAATCTGCTCGAAAAAGGGACCATTGTATTCCCCCATTGTCTGCCTACATGGTATCACTACAATACTTATTCTTTCAAACGGCTTCAGCTTGTATAATTTATGGTATTTGGCATGACCTCTCGCTTTTTATTCATGACCTGATAGATAAAAGAATTTATAACTTATTGTAATTTCAAGGGACATTAAGTATTGTCTTTTTTACTCGATGATGATGGGTAGGGTGGAGCATAGGGTAGGGCCAGCCCGAACCCAATCCTGACCTGACCCACCAACATCCAGACTCGATCCGGACCCCATGATTTTATGGGCCTGGTCGGGGCCTTCATTTCCTTGAAAATTAGCAACCAGGCCAGGCACAACCCGAGCTCGCAATAACCTGACAAAATCCACAGGCATGAGGTCCCATTGTTTTCACTGTTCTCAAATCCCAAAATAGTCTCTCCATTCATCCTCCAATCAATGGAGGCTCCATTCATTCTTCCGCTGAAGGTTTTGGTACGGATGTGCACTGAATGTAGCATCCATGCTTTGTTCTCATGCTCGTCCTCTAGCTCATTCTGCATAGAAAAACATATTCAAACCATCCACATTTATGTAGGAGCAGCAATTAATATCAAGGTAATTCAATATAAGAAAATGAATTATGCAACAATTAAAAGAAGTATATAAAGCAAGTAACAAAGCATAAATGCAAATAGATTTCAATGAATTAAAAAGGCTTCACTCATAGTTGCAAGTTAATTAACAGATTCTAGATCTCCATGTATTCTTGGTACGCCTCCTCCTCATCATCATCACCATTTTCATCTTCTCTCGCTCTGTGATCACCTCGTGGAGTTATCTTTATTGGAATTGTCCAACCAACATTTGAATTGTCTAGTACATAGAAAAAGTGATCCATCTAACATGCTAGCATAAATGGTTCTACTTTACCATGAATGGTTCTGATGGACATGTGAGCCCACGGCGAGCCATTATGCAATAAATGTTATTGCGAATATCATTCCCTGATCTGAAATGAAGAATAAATAATTTACATAAAAGGTCCCTCTGTACAATTAGGGTTATGTACCATGGCTATCTTAATGATCATACAGCTGTTGATTCAATTATTGAATCATAGAGGCTGGTGCTTGGATGATATCTAAAGGGTTAGATTGAGGACTCATCAAGCACCGTCAAATGATTGTTAAGATGTGATCTCCAGCCTGAGTAGGAGATGGCAATCCTTTCTCACATAGGCTGATATCTGACCGACCTCTTGATGCAGGTCCTCTGCATAGGAATAGAGATTCGGAGGTGTCAGATTAGTTAGGTCAATGGGTTGACTTAACGAGATCGAGATAACCTAAGTCCTATGTTGAATGCTGTCACAGCATAGGCACGCATCCTCTGACCGGAGACAGATGTATTGCTATATGTCTGAGTATGTACATTTGACAGACCAATAGGTTGATGACCTAACCAAGGTCTATACACCGGCGCGTTGGTGTGCATATAAGGGCATATGAGTAATACGATCTCTCAAAGGGATCATACAGGTTCATTACTGAACCGGAAGACATGAGCTCACTCATGAGATATTGGGAAGAATCAAATTCCGTGCACGGTCGTCTTGCTTTGGAAGCTTGACTGAATTTGTAGGTTTGATATATACTTTTGGAAAGTATATGATCAAGACCTAGGTATGATATATGCTTTTGGAAAGTATATGATCGATACAAAATCCCAATGATCAAATGAGAAACTTGGTGATCAAACCCTGAAGAAGACAGTGTAAAATAGATCTTGATCTTCGGGTTGACCATGGGTCTTCCAGTATGCAGGATGTACAGGTATTGGGAATACCTAAGGGTGATGTGATCATAAACGATTGTATATCCATGACGCTTCCATTCCGAGGGAGTGATGAAACAGGTCTGGATTTTAGTGACTCCTTCCAGTAGAGAAGCAATCTGATCTTAGTCCAAGTGTTGGACATTGATCTGAATGAGATTTAGATTCAATGAGAAGATTGGATTTGCGGTCTTGATTTAATCAAGCATCTGTGGGAGGTTCGTACGATCTGGATTTGAGACGAGATCTCAACATCCAAGTCACTATACGTGGAATAATACAATCGCCCTGTCCTTATCTCCAAGTATCTGCGGAGAAAGCACATTATTCTTGAAAGGGTTCAAGAATAATTCTTTTGATGAAATATCCAAGCAAGGACTTGATGATTAAATAAGATTTAATTATCAAGGTTGAATATGAATATGATTCATATTGTGAAAATGATTACCTAAGATAATTAAATGGGATTTAATTATCAAGGATTAGAGAATGTGGATAATACTATCCATGATATATGTGTATTATAAATGTGATTTATAATATGTATATATAAGAGAGAGAATTTATGTACATAGCATTTGTTAATTAATAGTGTGAATTGGATTCACATTTGTTAATTAATTGGAAATGCAATTTACAAATTAGTTTGGGTTGTGAATATGATTCACATAATGTTCAATGGCATGATTGAAATATTCACAAATTAATTTGGAATTAATTTGGTGGATATTTTTGCAATAATTGAGAGATAAAATAATATAATAAAAGGAGAAATAAAGCCACCAAATTTAGAGGTGGCGTCACCCATGAAAGAGTCATGGGTGACGCCCCTTAATTTTAGGAGGCTATATTGACTCCATTTTATTATGATGATTAATCTCTCAACTAATTTATTTATGTTGAATTAAAAATGTGTTGATAATGTTGCAACATATATTTAATTTAATCATAAATAAATGTTGTTGGTTTTAACCAACAACAATCATAACCATTGATCTTACATAGACCAAGCCTAGCCGTTGGATCTATGAGTCCATGGATTGAGATCCAATGGATCCTAAACTAATATAAATAGAGGGCTAGGGTAGCCTTCCATGGTACATCATTAAGAGTTGTACAAGGTGACAACTCTCTCTCTCTCTCTTTCTCATTCTCGCCCACTCTCTCTCTTTCTCTTCTCCATTAAGTGGCCGTCCACTTTGTGTTGAGAAAAGAGAGACTCTCGGCTTCTTCTTCGACGACTCGTGGATCTCCATCTTCTTTGGAGTTTCTTACTCTAAAGGAAGACGACGGATTTCGTTTGACGAAATCGGGGGAGCCATCGCTTGGATCTTCATCGAGGATTGCGGGAAGGAACGTGACTCATCATCGCGCCCGCAAGTGCATTCTTCGTGGATCGGACTTAAGATAGGAGGATCTCTACTTTGGGATCTCGCGATCACAACCATGCTTCAAGAGGTATTCCTTGTACTTTGTGGTTTGATGAAACGATCCGAGAAGTGTTCTCGTGATCATGTGGTTTCATCTTTAAAGTTAAAATTTTTAATTTCCGCTGCATCTAGCGACTAGTGCGACTAGTTGCTCCGATTGCATACGATGCGATCAACACGCTTCCGTGATGCGCTTGAGGATTCTCAATATCCTTCAAGTGGTATCAGAGCCATAGGTCGAATAAGGTTTTGGATATGATCCATAGACCCTAGACGATTTGGTTCTTGAAAGGGTTGCGAAATTTTTACTGCATTTCAATTTTCGCACCTCTGTCTAATTGAATTTTTCTGTACTGTTTAAAATGTTTAAATACGAAATTTTCAATTGGATTTTGTTTCCCATTAAGCAAGGAAACCATAGGACTTGAGTTTACTAAATTTGGACTTTGTTTGCTCAAGATATGGTTTTTTGAATATGACTATATTCACTGTTGCGGGAACTGCGGATTTGAACGTGATTAATGAGATAATTACGGTTTTAATCTGCCTTGAAATGCGTGAATTATCACTTGGGTTCTTTAATAAATCAAATAGGCAATCTTTGGAAACTGAGTTTGCATTTTTTGGATTTAAATTGATCAAGATAAGTTAATTTTAGTGATTGGGGGTCACTGCTGGAAATTAACAATTTTGATCTTGAACCTAGTGATATGTCATTCAATTATCATGATGAAAATTAATTGTTAATTTTCTGGAATAATTAATGATAAATATTTGTGAAATATTTAAAGAAATAATTATTTCATTGAATGACACTTGCCTAAACCACAATGATGAGATATTAGATCTTGATCATTGATTCATCAACAAACATTGATTTCATGAAAACCATAGTTTATCCTACAATAGTTGTAGGACAACTTTTACATGAAAAACCCTCTTGCTTGAGTAGGATTGGGGATTTGTCTAGAAATCTCCTTATAATATAATCAAAAATGTTTTGATGTATATTATATGGTATAATTTCGGTTGAAAAACCGATGAGCATCTCAAAGTACATGATGATCTATCTGGTATTATCCTTTCCCGAGGCGGATGTGGTGTCTAGTCCGAGAGCATTGGGGTCGCGGGTTGCAACGTATGTGGTCCGTCCCACTCTCGTCGGTACTGGCCATGACAGCGGGTAGGGACTGTATAATACCGGAGACAGACAATGTGTATTTTTCTAATTATTAAAATTCGAATAATACGTACTTTGAGTATATACTTACTATTCAAGTAAAAGACATGTTTGTTGATTAATGATTAATTTAATATGATTAAATTAGTTATATCCAATAAACACTCTATCATGAATAGATGTATATTTCCCTTGGAAGAATTAATTATGTGAATGTGATTCACGATAATTAATTATACAATTTGAATATGAGGTGGAGGATCACATAAGTGACATCCATGGTCTCCCGTCAAGGCAAAGGATTCCGTCTCCAGTTGTTGTATATAGGAGACGCATGTCCGAAGTGACAGATCCTATATATGATTTAATTGGATCGGGTTCTTTGCTTCTCGAAAGAGTAAGGCCGTATACGTAGTGACCCCAATATCGGGTCCTCATATTATTGGGGCGATATTGGATTGCGTATAGCGAGTATTAAGCCTGTTGACGGTTGGTTCAATTAATGACGGGTCAACATCATCTTAGGGGTGGTGGGCCCGGGTGTTAAAGACCGAATTGGGAGATGCAAGTTGGACTTGCAAGGCGGAATGAGTTCCCGCTTCTTTTTATCGGAGTCGTAAGTTCTCATATTATTGGGATGCGACAAAGATAGGAAAGGAGATCCCAGATCTTGCTAGAGATATAATGGTAAGAATATCTCTTACATTGAAAGTGATTAAGGGAATGAACTTTCAGTGTTGACAAGGCAAGACAACTTTGATATAAAAATTCCTAAATCAAAGTAAAACATGTATATATAATATATATACTCTTATGCAAATTTCTTATTTCAGATAATCCTTCATTAAACCCACTCAATGTTATACTCAATGATAACCAGTAAAAATATCTTGGATTGGACTCATGATCCAGATATTGTACTTGCAATTGGACACATAATGTATGTGGTTGCAGTGTGCAAGTCCCCTCAACATAATGAGGAAGGGCAATTAAATAAGACAATAAGACATCACCTTAGGGTTTGTATGTCTCTATAGTCTTGATCTTTCATCGAGTGTACTTTGGAAGTGACATGTCGATGGTGATCGTAATTGTCGAATAATCCTTATAAAATAGAAGAAGATATTTTGGCATACAAATGTGCTCTAGACATTTAATCATGAATGACATGGTTCTCTGCATTATGCAGAATGGTGGCTCGAAAGAGATAATGTATTCAAAATGTTTGAATACCTACCTGAACCTAAGTCTCCAAGAGTTAAGATGAATGTAGATATGATGAGTGTCATCATTCTACTATCTATACTCAAGTCATTCATGAAGCTTCACAATAATCATTTTGAATGAATTTAATGAAGCACGTATAAATGTTGAAATGCTCTTGTATTGAAATCCTTTGAATTCAACATAAGAGATTCTTTGTCTTGAACAATGGTTGTGTATAGATGAAGAGAGCGCAGTGGAAGCATGGGTCGAACCCGAGTAAGAAGGAAAGTCAAAGAGTTGACCTACTTCTGTGACTTCCATATGACATCCAAAGAGTTGGATGAATGCCAATACTGCAATATGTTGATGTGTTGATAGTATGACTATCAAGTCTGTCTAAAATCCTTAGTAAAGGACTCAGATAGAGCATCAGAATAATCTACATAAATCATTGACTCTGACTTTCTTATTTCATAAGATAAAGTCTGACAATTGTATCCCAATCTTCTAATGACAATTGCAATTGGTTGCATATACATATTAGAAGATTAGAAATTTGATCTTAAGGTTTAGTAGTCATCTACATGGATATTGCTGTAATTGTTGCAACAGTCTCTGTTGGATAGATGGACTTCATATTCTCAGTGGGAGAGCCCTTAGTCTTAGAGAATGTCTCTATGACCTAGATATTAGAATACCCCATTGTTTGTTTCTAAATGTTGGAAATAAACATGAATTCTGAGATAGAACTATCATAAAAGGTTATGATGGATATATTTCAGATAGTAATCTAACATCTAATGGACTCCACAAAATTAGAAAATTAATGAATGGTTCATTAAGATTTCTAATACTGAAAATCAAACCTTATAAGATCAATAGGAGGATGAAGATCATTTGACAATGATCTGGCATCAAGCCTTGGACATTTGTCTGTTGATTTGATCAATAGACTAGTAAGATATGAAACTTTAGAATGTCTAAAAATTTCAAATCTTACATGCTTGTGAATATTGTATTCAAAGTAAAATGTCCAATACACCCTTCTCTAGGAATGGTGTTAGATGTCGAGGTATTCAAGATCTCATACATATTGATGTATGTAGATCATCTATATCATAATAAACATTATGGATATGTGATATCTATTGATGATTACGTATGATATGAGATTTCTTCTCTTTACCTGAGAAACCTTTGAAATGTTCAAAGATTTCACAATTTTGGTTTAGAACCAAAGTTTGAAGAAAGATGAAATGAATTTGATCTAACCTAGGTAGCTTGTACCTATTAGATAAAATTCAAAGAATACCTTATGGAGATATGAATATCATTTCTATCTCACTCCTCCAGATAAACCTGAACTCAATAGAGTTGTAGGGAGATACAATTGGATCATGTGTCACATGATTTGATCAATGATGAATTTTAGCATAATTATTCTTAGTTTCCATGTATATATGTGTAGTAGAGACTACAATATATATCCTTAATAAGATTCCATGAAAGTAAGCTGGAATCTAGCACTTGAGAGTGCTACTTCATTAGGAAAATGAAGTATGGTATTGGATACCTACTTTATGACCTTGAGATTCTTAAAAGATCTCATCTCTGAGAATGTGATTCTTAGAGGATTGAGATTCTTGAGAATCAAGATGAAAATGAAGTGAAGGAACTCATTTAATCTTGAGAAGATAATGAGGCTCCTGAAATCGGAAACTAAAAGGATAATTAAAGATGAAACATTAATACCTCTTCAAATTAGTTTGGGGATGTAATCCATGTGTCAGTTAAGTCTGAGAGTGATCGGACTTCATGTGATGAAGCTCCTAAGGATGATGACATGGAAAGATGGATATTAGCAATAAAGTCTAAAGTAGACTTCATATACAAGTGTTGTATATGGACCCTAGAGGATCCACCTATAAGGGTTTGACCCATTAAGGTGTAAATGGATCTTCAAGAGAAAGGAAACCTGATGAGAAGGTAGAGACCTTCAAAGCTCGGTTCGTAGCCATAAGCTACACACCGGAAGAGAAGACATTGCTTGCAATGAGACTTGCTCTTCGGTAACCATTCTTAAAATCATCAGAATATTGCTAACCTTAGCTACACAACTTGACTATTGCATCTTCAGGATGTAATTCAAGATTGCATTCCTCTAAGAATACCTCTCTGAGGATATTCACATGAAGTAGCCGCAGGGCTTCATGGTTGAGGAAAGTAAGGTGTGAAAGCTAAAGAAATCCATCTGTGGACTCAAATAAGCTTCTTGAAGTTGGAACATAAGATTTGATGAAATTATAAATGTTATGATTTCAAATAGAATCTTGATGAACCATGTGAAGCTTAGTGGGAGTGCCATTGTGTTCATCGTGCTAAATGTAGATAATATCCTAATCATTTGGAATGATATAAGGATGATAATAAGTGTTTTATAGACTGGCTATTCCATACCTTGAGATATGATCTCAAGAATACCTCTTAGATCTTAATTCTGAAGTTGTTCAGAAGCAAAGAATAGAGGATATTGGGACTGTCACATTTATAGTATACCTTGGACATATTCCATTCTTGGAAATTCCAAGAAAGGCTTCCTTCCCTTGAGATTTGATACTGACCTATCTAAAGGAATAGCACCTCAAAGAGTTGAGGAAGTGAATGCTAGAACTGCTTGCACTTGTGCATCAGTTACGAGAAGCTTAGTGTATGCTAGAAGTGTACAAAAGCCGGATATCTGCCATGCAGTGGGAGTAGTAAACTGTTACTAATCCTATTATGAAGAAAGAACACTTGATTGCAGTAATAACGATATCTTCAAAGTTGAGAAGGCTATAGAGATAGTGATCTCTAAGTCTTATCTTCAAGAAATTAAGATTTTTAGATGGAGATCTAAAAGGTCTTAACTGCGAATACCGTAGGAGATAGAGATCTCCAGGAATAAGGGTATTCTGATAAGGATTATGGAAATACTGGTTATAATAGTTATTGAGCAATAGTGTCAAGGACACTATAACTTCTTTGACTAGATTGAGTATAGGTTGCATTAGATGCAACATTCGCATTGGATGCGAGCACTGTTACCTAGGGATATGCAAGTGCCGTAAAAGGACTTGGCGTAGTCTCGCGGGAACAGAGTGACTGATCAGCTTACCTAGCTATTTCTAAATAGCTTATGATTGTCACATGAGTGTGGGTTTAAATGATTAGCCCATTAATGGCTCTTTGGGCTAGTGGGAGATTGTTGGACATGTGATCCCACGGCGAGCCATTATGCAATAAATGTTATTGCGAATATCATTCCCTGATCTGAAATGAAGAATAAATAATTTACATAAAAGGTCCCTCTGTACAATTAGGGTTATGTACCATGGCTATCTTAATGATCATACAGCTGTTGATTCAATTATTGAATCATAGAGGCTGGTGCTTGGATGATATCTAAAGGGTTAGATTGAGGACTCATCAAGCACCGTCAAATGATTGTTAAGATGTGATCTCCAGCCTGAGTAGGAGATGGCAATCCTTTCTCACATAGGCTGATATCTGACCGACCTCTTGATGCAGGTCCTCTGCATAGGAATAGAGATTCGGAGGTGTCAGATTAGTTAGGTCAATGGGTTGACTTAACGAGATCGAGATAACCTAAGTCCTATGTTGAATGCTGTCACAGCATAGGCACGCATCCTCTGACCGGAGACAGATGTATTGCTATATGTCTGAGTATGTACATTTGACAGACCAATAGGTTGATGAACTAACCAAGGTCTATACACCGGCGCGTTGGTGTGCATATAAGGGCATATGAGTAATACGATCTCTCAAAGGGATCATACAGGTTCATTACTGAACCGGAAGACATGAGCTCACTCATGAGATATTGGGAAGAATCAAATTCTGTGCACGGTCGTCTTGCTTTGGAAGCTTGACTGAATTTGTAGGTTTGATATATACTTTTGGAAAGTATATGATCAAGACCTAGGTATGATATATGCTTTTGGAAAGTATATGATCGATACAAAATCCCAATGATCAAATGAGAAACTTGGTGATCAAACCCTGAAGAAGACAGTGTAAAATAGATCTTGATCTTCGGGTTGACCATGGGTCTTCCAGTATGCAGGATGTACAGGTATTGGGAATACCTAAGGGTGATGTGATCATAAACGATTGTATATCCATGACGCTTCCATTCCGAGGGAGTGATGAAACAGGTCTGGATTTTAGTGACTCCTTCCAGTAGAGAAGCAATCTGATCTTAGTCCAAGTGTTGGACATTGATCTGAATGAGATTTAGATTCAATGAGAAGATTGGATTTGCGGTCTTGATTTAATCAAGCATCTGTGGGAGGTTCGTACGATCTGGATTTGAGACGAGATCTCAACATCCAAGTCACTATACGTGGAATAAAACAATCGCCCTGTCCTTATCTCCAAGTATCTGCGGAGAAAGCACATTATTCTTGAAAGGGTTCAAGAATAATTCTTTTGATGAAATATCCAAGCAAGGACTTGATGATTAAATAAGATTTAATTATCAAGGTTGAATATGAATATGATTCATATTGTGAAAATGATTACCTAAGATAATTAAATGGGATTTAATTATCAAGGATTAGAGAATGTGGATAATACTATCCATGATATATGTGTATTATAAATGTGATTTATAATATGTATATATAAGAGAGAGAATTTATGTAAATAGCATTTGTTAATTAATAGTGTGAATTGGATTCACATTTGTTAATTAATTGGAAATGTAATTTACAAATTAGTTTGGGTTGTGAATATGATTCACATAATGTTCAATGGCATGATTGAAATATTCACAAATTAATTTGGAATTAATTTGGTGGATATTTTTGCAATAATTGAGAGATAAAATAATATAATAAAAGGAGAAATAAAGCCACCAAATTTAGAGGTGGCGTCACCCATGAAAGAGTCATGGGTGACGCCCCTTAATTTTAGGAGGCTATATTGACTCCATTTTATTATGATGATTAATCTCTCAACTAATTTATTTATGTTGAATTAAAAATGTGTTGATAATGTTGCAACATATATTTAATTTAATCATAAATAAATGTTGTTGGTTTTAACCAACAACAATCATAACCATTGATCTTACATAGACCAAGCCTAGCCGTTGGATCTATGAGTCCATGGATTGAGATCCAATGGATCCTAAACTAATATAAATAGAGGGCTAGGGTAGCTTTCCATGGTACATCATTAAGAGTTGTACAAGGTGACAACTCTCTCTCTCTCTTTCTCATTCTCGCCCACTCTCTCTCTTTCTCTTCTCCATTAAGTGGCCGTCCACTTTGTGTTGAGAAAAGAGAGACTCTCGGCTTCTTCTTCGACGACTCGTGGATCTCCATCTTCTTTGGAGTTTCTTACTCTAAAGGAAGACGACGGATTTCGTTTGACGAAATCGGGGGAGCCATCGCTTGGATCTTCATCGAGGATTGCGGGAAGGAACGTGACTCATCATCGCGCCCGCAAGTGCGTTCTTCGTGGATCAGACTTAAGATAGGAGGATCTCTACTTTGGGATCTCGCGATCACAACCACGCTTCAAGAGGTATTCCTTGTACTTTGTGGTTTGATGAAACGATCCGAGAAGTGTTCTCGTGATCATGTGGTTTCATCTTTAAAGTTAAAATTTTTAATTTCCGCTGCATCTAGCGACTAGTGCGACTAGTTGCTCCGATTGCATACGATGCGATCAACACGCTTCCGTGATGCGCTTGAGGATTCTCAATATCCTTCAGGTTCTTCTCTTATTAGGACTTACGTATCCATTCTTTGTGTCTAACTTATAGCCCATATCTTTAAATACATTGTACCAATGACACTTGAAGAAAACCACACATCGATCATATTGAATCTCATCTCAACTATCTCATTGATTTGGCCATAGTATCCATCACTACCTAGGTTAGATTTTACAAACACCTCGGATAGAGTATTTACCTTTTGTGTTATTTTCTGAGCAATACATGAATTAGTAGCTATTTATAACATACTTGTTGTGCTTGTGAGCGTAGATGAATGGCCTCCTCACCGGTATATCAAAATTTGATATTCAACGATTATCATTTTCAACCTTCATCTATTCCCCTTCTTTCCCAAACCATCCAATGAAATTGTCTCATTGGTCCTTCTAAATTCAACGTGTAAGCATTTCCATTCATTGTAGAATGGATAGACTTCATCCACTTGTTTTAGCACATACAATTGTGTGAATTGTCTATCCAAGGCAGGCATGGATAAGAGAGTCATCTTATTAAATGTGATGCCTTCTACTTCAAAAATAAAGAGGTGATCACCATCAAATTTGTTTTAAGGAGCATCATTTCTCTCAATACATTGAATCGTCGTTCCTCACTGTCGACATACATGATACAAAAAATCACGCATTCCTTAACCAAATACCCCTCAACAATTGAACCTTCTGTTTGGAAAGGTTTACAACATAATCTTTCAGTTTTCTAAGGAAACTCTAAATATGATACACCCATCGATATTGTATGGGTCTCCCGATCCTCACTTCATCTGCCAAGTGGTAGACCAAGTGAACCCTCACAATAAAAAAGTTGGTGGAAAAAGTCATTCTAGATTGCATAGCATCTCCACGATCATTACATTCCATTTCTCCAAAAGGCTTGGGTCGAGTGACTTAGCAGATTCAATCTTGAAAATGTTACCCAACTCGAGAATAGGTTCAATGATAGATTGTAGTAACACGTCATGAATTGCTAGAGGAAAGAAGATCTGCATATAGACATGGTTGTTATGATTTTTGAGGTTGCTTTTTTATTTCCATTTACACACCTTGATATATTTGAAGAGAAGCCATCATGAACCATGATATCCCTTGGAAAGGAAAATAACCGAGATTAATGGTTCAAATGAAGATGATAACGAGCATCCAACATGTCAAAGCCTCCATTATCCTCAGGTATCAAAAGTAAGTGATGATGAATTCCCAACTATTGTAGATATTTGCATGTTTGATAGCGTCCTTTGGAGATTCGGTGAGATTAAACATATCCAGAACATTATCCATGACATCTTCTCAATGTGCATTACATCGAGATTGTAGTGTATGGTTAGATGTTTCCAATATGATAAATTCAAGAAAAATACACCCTTCTTTTTCAATCCTACACCTTGCATATTTTTGGAGTCTTTCTTGAATGTCTTCCCAAGGTAAGTACCTTTCATTTTCAATAACTTGGTCATAATTACATGTCGTGATTGGCGAACAATATTTACTTTCTGAACTTTCTCAGGAAATCTAGCAGACTCACATCATTCTTTTCCAGTGAACTCATCTTTATGTACATTTGTTCTTCCGTCGATGCTATACAGGGAGAAACCTATGATGGACTTAGTAACATATCTTCTTACTCTCATCGAGACAAAGATTATGAGTGTGCTCCATGCGAACAATACAAGGAAGTTATACTTTTGTAACTCACTGGAGAGGTTGCCATATGCAGGAAAGTCATTAATTGTCCGTAATAGTGTGCTACATAAAAGAAATGTTTGATTAGCATGCACATCGAAAGTCTGCACACCATGATGCCATAAAACTTCCGGCTCGTCTATCAGTGGTTGTATGTGGACATCTATTGCATTTCTCGGTGCTTTCGATCATGGAATTAGTAGTGTCAACATTATGAAATTGGGCATCATACACATCCACAGATGAAAGTTGTAAATCACAATTAATACTTTCCATACATAATACGATGGAAAAGTATTCTTGAAAGTATTGAACCCATCGTTTGCAAGATTTAAACAAACATTTCGTGCATCCTCTGCAAATTTTGGAAAAGACATACTGAACAATTTCCACTCTAACAAATAAACAGGGTGATGCATAAGTCCATATTTGGCATGATTTTTTGGGTGCCAAATCATCCATTTAGATGATCTACTTGACATAAATAGTCTTTACAATCTTAGAATTAATAAGAAGTAGCGCAATACCTTACTCGGTATTGGATTTACATGTGAACCATCAACCTTTTCATGATTGTATATAGATGCACCACAATGGGGACATGTGTCCAATTTCTTATAGGCATCCTGATAAATAATCCAGTCATTTAGGCATGCATCACTCTTCTCATAATTATGTCCTAGTTTCCAGAACTTTTTCGTTGCATCTCTCCAACTATTTAGGAATCCAATCTTCGCCTCAAGTAACTGTCTTATTAAATCGAGGATAACATTCATACAAAATGTAGTCACTTTGTGTCTCTCCTATATCTTGAATAACTCAAAGAGGACCTTCTATCTAGGCATCTTGTTTTCAGACACTATTAGTTCTTTCATGTCCTTAAAAATGTGAAGAATTGACCTTTGTCTTCAAATAACTCAGCAAGATCGGGATCATGATCAAGCACATCTTATTCGATGTCTGGTTGATGGAGTTGTTTACTACTTTCAAGCTAAATTTCTACATCCATTGATGATGAGGTCTCCGCAAAATGCTCTCCATGATCCGTCCAAATGGTATAAAAATCCCACCATCCATTAACTAATGATGGTGAGGGTAGGATCCATCTCGAATTAAGCTGATTAATGAAATATCGTTGTTGCTCAAACCAGATTTGAGATCACTGAGAAAGTAATTTAAACCACTAATGAATCAAGCAAGGAAAATGAGTAGGTTTGATACTTTTATTATCCTTGTATAACAACCAGGGTCGAACTCAAGAGCACAATTAAAAACTAAGTAGATGATTCAAAAAACAAAGGACTTTTATTTAACTTTTTAGTGGTTTTTGATTTTGTAAATTTTTAATTTTTTAAATAAGGTAAAAAAGAAAAAATGTACTAAGTCTTCTTTTTGTATTTTTCAATATGTCAAAAATGCTCAGAAAAATAGAGTAAAAATATTTTTGGGATTTATATTTTTGTAGTATTTTTGGGAAATTTGGGGGATTTTCAGAAATTTTTGTAATTTTCTAAAAATCAAATAGTGAGAAAATAAATGAACAATGCACTGGTAGAAGTTTTTTTCAATTTAAAAATAGATAAAATGCTTAAAACATTCGAAAGTAATTTTTTTTTATCAAAAACAGTGGAAAATATCTACAAAAAGGAATTGAAATGAAATTTTTGGATTTTTTTATTTTATATGTTTTAAATAAGTTTTGAGTAGTTTACAATTTTTATATTTTTATAAGGTATTTTTGAGTAAAATGATACATGAGCTAAAATACTATAAAAGGATTTTTTATAGAAAATTTGAGGAATTTTCAAATTTTTAAAATTTTCTAAGACAAGTAGGGAATTTTTCTATTGTTTTTGGATTTTTGATAATTTGAAATGCAAGGAAAATGGTACACAAAAATCATTATGCAAAGAAAAAGTTCGTAGGAGCTTTCAGAAATTTTTGGGGAATTTCAGAGGTGAAAATGATATTTATTCCATCTAATCAAAGACAATGGTTAACAATTGTAAAGTGTGGATCTATGTGTAATTACTTTAAGTTTTAGGGTCAATAGAATAACACATAATTAAAGTCCAAGGTCCACTATGCAATTTGTCTAGACAACACACATGCTACACGTGACTCGGCAAACACTCGAGCATAAATGCAATTAATCAAAATTTTAATTCGTTCGATAATCAGTTCAAAATGCGGGGTAAAATGTGCAAATACACCAATAAAACATGTGAAGCTACACGTGACTGCAACTTGACTGTACTGAAGTGAAAATAGAGAAATACAATGTCCAAAATGCAAAAAGTTTTTAATTTATTATAATTACAATATTAAAATGAAATAAGATAAAGGGAGAGGGCTTGAGTGAAATATACCCTTTGTTGGGGTGTCGACACGTGGCACTACTTGGATCTGACAACTCTGGTTCGACGTGAACGAACTGCTGGGAAGGATCCACTTATGATGAATGGTCCTGACCTGTTGGTACCGCTTCAGCGATGAGTGGCTGGGAATCAATCCTCTAGATGATTGGACGATCAGGGGGTCTCCAAAATGGATGCACGATATTAGAACTGGGAGACCCCCTGATCTAATGGTCGGGGAGGCGTTGGGAAGAACTCGTCTCCAATGAGTTTTGGACGATGATTACACGAGCTTCCGACGACCTCCGAGGATGCTCATATGTGGAAAACGTCGCTGATGGCTGTCAACATTTGTTGGTGCGCTCAATAGGGTCCAATACTTCGAGATGAGTCCTGAAGATGCACAGGGTTCTTGGAGCTTCCTAGATTGATGTGCAAGTATGAAATGATCTTCAGAGGAGGTTTCTTCAGTCTTGGTTCTGCACAAGGGGTTTTGTCAGAGAGGGACTCCAACGATGGGTTAGAGTACCAAATGAATGGGTGGAACATTTATGGACCAGATCTTGCGTCAAGAGAAGGCTCAAGCCTGAGATTTGACCCAATTTGATGATTGGGTTGATGTAGGGTGCATAGTGAGATAGAGAAGTGAATTATGAGGCGTGTGGGGCGTGTGTCGAGTTGAAGTGGACGGTTGATTGGGTGAAATGGATGAGTATATGTGTTCTATACAGAGTGATAGAATCAAGCTAAAACGAACAACCTTGATTTGTAGATGGTACCTATGGGTGAATGAAATCGCTTGGGATGGAGATAAAGGACCTACAGGGTCAGAGCCTTGATGGGGCAGTGCAACCAAAGGTTGAGCTTCTTACGACAAAGCACGAGGGAGATGCCACCAGACCTAGGTCTCACTCGCGTCCAAGCCCTCCCTGCTAGCTCTCTCGCACTATTGTCACTCTGGAAAGGAGGTTGTGAAGCAGCCAAAGATGGAAGGAATGGATGGGGTGCACGATCTTTTATAGGTGCTCCAAGTTTGAGAAGGACCAATCGAAAGCACACAAACCGAGGTATGGATCATGAAGATGGTGCTCGGGCGTGGATTAGGGATCCGTGATGTTTAATCAGGGTGAAGGAGCGAGGGCAAAGTCAATCAGGTCGGGTCGCCAGAATTGGGTGAAGTCTATGTTGAATTCGATCTGAGGAAAAAGGGGGGGGGGCGGACCTGTTTACTGGAGTCAACAATCCCCGGTGGACCAATATGAAGTGGCGTAGAATAGAGATAAATTAGGCTACGCAATAAAATAAGAAAATAAATAAATTAAATTATAAATATAACAGTAAATGATTTTTAAATAATAATGATAAAAATGATTTTTTTTATTATTTTTCAAAGTATTTTTGTGATTTATAATTACTTTTATGAGATCATATATACAATATAGGGTATATACATGTATAATATACCTATATATTTTATTCTTTTATTTTATTTGATTATTTCACATAAATATCCTTTATTTTATATTTTAATTATTTACAAAATTATTTAAGGAATATAAAATGATTTTTATTTAATTTTTACAAATTAAATAAAGGTATTAATTAAATAGGTAATTTGTGCAATATGTATAAGTGTGGCTTTTGTTCAATGAAATTTTGATTTTATTTTGTATTTATAATCTTTATTTTTATCTTGTTATTAGGACTATGTGAAAGTGTTTGAAAATACAACATACACAGATTATGTATTAAAATAATTGAATATATATATATATATAAGTCTAGGTACTATCTAGTTGGATAATATACTCGAAAAGCCAACTTTCACACCATAACTTCAGAAATTATGAAAGCACCCTCATTTGAAAGATAATTTAATTTATAGCCAATAAAGTGATTTTGGAAGAATTTAAGTTCATATGGAACCAGAATTGATCTTTTAAGTTCTCGTTTTGTGGCTTTTTATGAGTAGTATTATTTACAATATGTACAATAGTTCCTTTGCAAATACTTGTATTATTTCGAAAATATTTTTATTTACAACTTTTTTTGATAAAATAATTTGTTTTGAGGTCTTTTTATTAATAAATAAAATATAGGAATGATATGTACATAGAATGCATAGTGATGAATATGCAAAAACCCTATCTCCCCTACTTTATTCCTTGTCGATCAAGTCAATAATTGACCTTCTCTCAGGGTTTGGGTTAGTCTGTAACATAATTACGCCCTTCTTTCCTTTTTATTTTCTATTCATTCTTTTATTTTTGGAAAATAAAAGAATAACTGTAAATAACTATTAAATAGAATTAGTTATTTACAAATATATGTAGTATCAAAGTAGCCCCAATCTCTCTCTACTTATTTTATTTTGCGATCAGGTCAAGGCTTGACCTTCTCTTAGGGTTCTGGTCACTCTGTATTTATTTTAAATACCTCCTTCCTTTTTCTTTTCCTTTATTCTTTTATTTTTGCACAAAAAACATGCTAAATATGCAATACAAACAATTGCATGCAGAATACTATGTATTGTATTTACATGTATTTACATGTTGCTTTGTTAAGATAAATAGCTAAAATAAAAGAATAAATAGTGAGAGTCAGTGATTCATCCGTATTTTGCGATTTTAGACCTGTCAAATTTTGTATTTAAAATTTGAACTTCAAACATTCCTCTACCGTTGAATTAGTTTTTGTATATTTGCAGTTAGACCCCATGTTTTCTATATTTGCTATTTAGTCCATGCCACATCAACTCACGTGATTCCCAACATGAGGAGACATTTTGCAAGAGTGCCCCTAGGGTTTTGATATTTAGTTTTAGTCCAAAAAAATGAACTTAAGGTTTAGTATTTTTGGATAAATTGCACTATAACCCCTGTAGTTTATTTTATTTAGAAAAATACCATCACTAGTATTGTAGTTCGTTTTTGCTGTCTCTATTTATTTAAAATAGCTATTTTTCTCGAAAAATACACAAAAAAAGGATTACGTCCATGTTGCATTCTAGTTTCTGGCCACATTTTTCTATTGCACTTTTGGACCTTTTTCCTATTTTATAAAATGAAAAATATCCTATTTTCGCCCTGTCTACAATAGAAAATACCAAAAAATAAAAAAATTGAAAAATTACAAAAAATGTATTTCTTATTTATTTAGTTATTTTACAACTTCGGACCAAAAATCCTTAAAATTTACAAAAGAAAAACCCTAAAAATTAAAAACACCAAAAACACTTATAAAATATATAAAATTCTCAAAAATTCCAAAAAATATATTTTCTAATTTTAATTTCATATATATAATTGTTTATATATTAAAATTAATTTGGAGAATTTTGATTTTGTTTGCTATTTTTTCTCCATTTAAATTCAGTCTATTCAATTAAACATTGATTTAAGGTGTTTTTAACTTTAAAAATATAAAAAAATTACCAAAATTCTTAAAAATTACAAAATATAAATAATTATTTAAAACCCAAAAAGATTTATTTGTTTTTCTTTGACTATTATTATTATTTATATATATATCCGAGCTTACATTGTATATATACTTTATATATAGCCCTATATTATATATTTTAAAAGAAAAGGAAATAAAAAAATATAAAAGAAAATATAAAAATACAAAATTAAAAAAATTTAAAAATATATAAAACAAAAAAATAGAAATTAAAACGCACAACAAAATTTTCATTTTGGTTAAGTAGTTGAGAAATAAATTGTGCTTGGATTCTTTCTTATCTTGCATGTTCTACTCCCTTGCTTCTTGTGTTCGACCCCTACTTGCTTGCCATTATACATTCTTAGTAGGGTATAATAAATTTTAACTCCTACTTTTAATTGCTTTACTATCTGTGTGGGTTAGTTGTTGAAACAACAAGAGGATTCGAGTGGTCGCCTTAGCGACAGTGAGCCTGATTTATCATGCCATTATTTAGCGACTGCTATTTTCTCACTTTTCGAATGGCACCATTAGTGAGGAGCAACTACGCATAGATTGTTTTTTTCTTGGTTGTGATTATTTGTTTATATTTGTCCTCTATTTTTTCCTATTTATTTGATATTAATTGTTGAGCTACCTAACCTTCTCCTTTTTGGATTTGTGCCAGGAACGTGGATCGAGGGATAAGCTCTTCTAGGAGTGTCTGCGTAATCACGTGAGGTAGCTTTGACCAAGCATCAAAGGACTAGACTTTTTATAGTCAGAGCCATTTTTATTTTATTGTATTTTTTGTAATTCAAGTGAAAGAGACTATATACGTTGTAATAATAATGACTCTCCAGGACACATCACACTTCACAAGGTCCAGTGCCCGAGGGATCGTTCCCTCGGGGGCCTGGGCTTTTTCATGATTTTCTTGCATTTTTTTATTTGTTTTATGATTTTGGTTTCTTATCTTTTGTGTGATTGGGCCCTAACTTTAAGATTCCTTGACGATAGATTAAGTCCAAACACATAATAACCATAGCATGCTCCTATAGTTTACCTTTGTACTTAGTCAAAGATTGAAATGCTTCTTACTTAGTCTTGGAACCACGCGTGGCGAGAGTCCTCCATACAACGCTTGTAGGACCCACTATGGTGGGCACCGAGGAGACTTCAAGACCGAGCCCTTAGGTTCTATTCTCAGTCATTAGCATTGGTTTTTCACGTTAATAGCAATTTCTGAACTTAGGGGCAATTTCATCGGCTTGAATTGCATATAGATAGGTCTCAATTCTTCCTAGCATCTTTGCATGTAGAGAGATGTGGCAAGGTGAGCATTTACCTTTTAACAATCATCATCGATTTGTCACTTGCATTGCTTTTCTGACTCTCTCCCTCTGATTTTGATCACCTAAGTGCTAAATAAAATTAATTCCTCGTTAAGCGCATGCATTTCTTATTAAAAATCTAAACAATTGATAATAATAAAATTAGGACTGCTAATATTACTTGAACCTAAAAAATATCAAAAAGAAAAATCTTTGTGTTTGGGAAAGTGATCCCCTCATTGTCCTCATTTGAAATTGCTCATGTACACACTAAGGGTAGTTCCCAATTCCCATCAAGCCAACCTAAGTGATTGTACAATTTTTGACTTCTCACCTAACTCTAAAACAAATAAGATAAAAAAGGTCTAACTCTCATAGTCTTCACTGAGTTGAGTAGGTGAATTGAAGGTTTTGTTTTGTGTGTGTTTGCTTGTGATTATTTGTGTGTATCCTCGATTGCTTCTGCGCATTTGCATTGTTCTTCTCATTCCTCTTGATTTGACCATCACGCTCTTTCGATCATTTTCTCTTGTTTCGAATATGGTCGACTAGAGTGATTTTTATCCGACCTTCATGGATCCCTCTTACTATCGAGCCGGTCCACCTCCCTTTTTCCAGGAGGACTTTGCTCTTGACTTTTGTATATTCTGCTTGTTGAACAGGAATTTTGCAGAGGTCGTGTTGATTCACAAAGCGAATCAACAATCATTGATTTGACCTCCAGCGAAATCTGAAATTCAAACAGCAATTAACCCACAACAAGTAAATCAAGCAATGAAAGTAAATGTACGGAGTTAAAATTTATTATAACTCTACAACAAGATGTGTATAGGTGCAAGTATGTGTAGAGGTCGAACATAGGGAGCAGATAGGTAGAACAAGGCAAAATTGCTCAAAAAGTGTGAATGTGATCAAGTGTCTATTTATGCTATTTTTTGTGGGTTTTTAATTTTATATTTTTTTATTTGTTTTTTGATTTTATATTTTTGTATTTTAATTTTTAATTTACTGATTCTTATTTTTTTTATTTTATATTTTTATATTTTCTTTTTCAATAATAGAATATATAAAATTTAAGAAAAGAGAAGGATAAGGTATGTATAAAAATAGGTAAAAATACTCAAAAATTAGGAAATAAAATATTTTTTGGCTTTTTATATTTTCTAATGTTTTTGTGATTTTTCTAGATTTTTCCTATTTTTTGGTATTTTTAAAGTTAAAAATACTAGAAAACAGTGAAGAAAAGGGCTGGTCGAAATTAAAATGAGGGTTTAAAATAAAAATCAGTGTCCAAAAATCCTTAAATTAATTTTAAATAAAAGAGAATAAATCAGAGAAAATTTAGAAACTGAAATTGCATTTTTTTGTTTTTCCTTGATTTTTATATTTTTAGGAAGATTTTTAGGGTTTTATAATTTTTAGGAGTTTTCTTTTATAGTTTTTAGTGATTTTTGGTTTGAAATTAAAACACACTAAAACCAGACAAATATATTTTTTTAGGAATTTTCTGAGATGGTTTTATAATTTTATGGATTTTATGATGCAAATAGTATTGAAAATGGAAGTTTTTAATTTTTAATAAATATTAAAATGCAATAAAATCCAAAATAAAAATATATGCGTGGAAGTACAATGCAGCAGGAAGCTATGTGATTTTTTGGGATTTTTTAGAGGTTAATAGATGCATGCAAAAAGTACTAGAAACATAAGGAAACTACACACGGCCAGGGGTATTTTTGGAATTAACAAAACATTCAGGGGCGTGCATGTAAATTGTCCACAAAATATTGAACGTAATTAAAAACTTTCCAGGTCTAATCGCAATTAGCCACAGGTCCGAGGATGCATTTACAAAATTCCCAAAGTCACGTGCACTGTGCACGTGACATATAGGGACAAAACAGTAATTAATAGAAACGATGAGGGCTAAGTTGCAATTTAATCAAAAACATATAACTGCAGATGAATGACTCAAGGTCTAATATTAAAATGCAAAAAGGGCCACGGTAAGGTCGCAAAATGCCCACGACAGGGGGCGCATTCGACGGTGTGGCCTACGCCACTAATCCATGTGTCAAAGCCTAGACGACCGATACCCCTTGGGCTTTGAATGGCCCCGATTAGTTCCTGAAGCCACGATCTGACGACTGGAGTGATTACGATCCAATGGCTGTTGTAGCACGTCAAGAACACTGCAGATCAGACGGTGCGGAGGGCTTCTGGAAGATTACATGAAGAACACGGCCCGTAGCACCTTCAACCGGCTCGATCTCTCTGCTCCGACCTCCAACCGAGCGACTGAGATGCTTGGATGAATGAAGAGGTGACCCCGCGTCAGTTGGAGGAGTCGAACGGGCCCGGGGCTCAGCGGTGGAGCCCTGGAGCTTCAACGTGCCTGGAGCTTCTTCTAAGGCAAAAAGACGAGGTGCGGAGACGTCCCTTGGGTCCTGCAAGAGCCAAAAAAACACGCAGCATCAAGAAGAGACGCAGAATCCAAGGTTTATTGGCGGATGGGAGACGGGTACGGAGTTGATGAAGATTGCCGGAGCCCAAGAGCTCCGGCGAGGTGTTCGAGAGGGAGATCTATACTAGATAGATGATTGAATACCAAAACTATTGTTCGACTTAAAAGCTAGACCTAAGGGCTAATTAAACAGCAAGAAAATAACGAGAAAAATGACCTCAAGAGGTGGCGTACCGCGAGATAGGACCGCCTGGAGCTGAGCTCCGATGATGGGTGGAGCCGGCCCTCAAGGGCTCGCCGCCGCACCTATCTTGGCCGGAGGAGAAACTGTCACCTTCTCCGGTCCAGGGTGCAAGGAAAAGGGGACAAAACGAGTCAAAAATGGGGTTCAAAGGGGAAAGGAGGGTGGCCGGCTCGATTTTGAAAGATGGTCGAGTGGGCGTGAAGATCGAGATGCATCAGGCGACACAGTGATCCAGCGCCCAAGAAAATCATAGGGCGTGAATCACCATCTAACGAGGAAGAAAAGTTGTTTAGAACGCAACATCAAAGGGTGCACGGTGCGCCCTCCAAAAATCCTCGAAGATGGCAAAAAAGCATGGTTCTGACATTCTGACAGAGGAGGGTCAGACAGTTGATCCGTGGTCAACTGTCCAGACCACCTGGTTGGTCCACGTGGACCAACCAGGAAAAACCTCTAAAAAATTAATTAAAAATCATTTTAAATTAGTAAATGAATTAATTACTTTTTGGTTATTTAATAAAAAATTTAATATTTTATGAATTATTTTATTATGAATTTTATTTATTTTTATAAGATTAATAATTACAAGTTTCCTTTTATACCCTTTATAGGTATATTCTTCTAGTATTTTATTACTTTATTTTTATTATGTACATTTAACTTATTTATTTTTGTATATTATTTTATATATTTATAGAATAGTTTTATACACTTAAATGTATTTTTATTTTATTTTTATGATGTATTTTATGTACTTAATAAAATATAAGTATGTATTGTATAGGTATAAATATAGGTCCTATACCTATGTGTAATATACAAGTATTTTATTTTGAGTTTTCTTTGAGTTTTTATTCTGATTTTAATACACATATTTATTAGAAGTAATATTTACAAAATAATAAAATAATAAAATTATAAAAATAATGAATAAATAATAAAATGAATATTTTAATCTGTACAAGTATACAATAGGGGTCCAAAACTCAGCTTTCAAATCGTAGCTCCAAAAAATATGAAACCACCTCCATTAAATAGACTATTTTAAATTATATACAATTAAAGGTGAGTTTGGTGTGTTTCGAGTTTTTATTTGGGAGATACAGGTCTGGGAAGTTGGGATTCTGGAATTTTATTTAGACCATATCTTTTTGTCTGTACATTATTTTTCTATGAAATCAATTTTGTATTTTTCTATATGAAATTATCTACAACTTTCATGTAGAAAGTTTCTTTATTTGAAGTATGAATAGTGGAACCAAAAATAGGTCCCAAAATGAATAAAATAAAAGGTACTTTTATTGTATTTTCGCCCTTATCTCCCCCTACTTTATTCCTTGTCGACCTCGTCATCGAGATGCCTAAGTCTCAGGGTTTCGAGTCATAAAATATTTACAATATTTTATTCTTTTTCTTTTCTTTTCTTTATTCTATAATTTTGGCATTAAAAACAACGATTTATACAATATTTACACAATAATGCATGGATGATAAAATGCCTAAATTAAGCCTATTTACACGCATTTACTAGGGTTTTTAAGGCCAAAATGATAGAATAAAGACGATGAAGCGTAGATTCATCACTGGTTCAACCACAGTTTCAGCCTTCCGATTTTTATCCACATCCACCATTAGATTTTCCCCCTTCACATCCACCCAAGACTGATATGTTGGAGTCACGTCTCATGTTGTCCACACTTGAGACCTTGACCCAGTTCATGGAGCAAATGAATTCAAGGATTGACGACCTTACCTGCCTAAGTAAGAGCCACATTGATGCTTCACGATCTGATGATATGGATTCATTTGAGGATTCTCATGAGAGCTTGCAATCGCCAAAAATACACAAAAATTTGAGAAAAAATAAACATACAAAAAGATCTCGGGAGACAAATGGTAGATTCATCATGTGAGGAGAGGGCATACCTGCTAGATCTTTTGACCACACACTCACTCACACCTTGTCCCATTCCTAACCTTGATGATGCTATTGTACAGACTTCTCTTGGTTATCCTTGTGTAGATCATGATTCGGGTATCCTCCCTTGTATGGAGGAGGCTAAAAACTAAAAAAAATATTGACTAAACCCGAAATGGTGGTCACCATTCATGAGATCATTGAGGCCCCACTTCACTAGGTTATGACCCAATTTTTTTCTCCTCAACTTAAGAAGAGAAAGTAGAGGAGCAGATTTGAGCATCATATCTTGACCATGGCCACTTATTATACCATCACACACCATCCAATTACTAGAAAAAGGAACAGAGCTACACCTTTCATTAGTTGCACTATCTCTGACCACACATGTAATCACACTCTCATGGACGGGGGTGCTTTAATTAGAATCATACCCTCTCATTGGTACAATCTCTTCACTAAGGGCCTCTCAAGAAAACCAGGCTAATCGTTCAGTTTGCTGATGGATCTATCAAGAGGCCGAAAGGCATTCTTGAGAATGCCATCATCTCGATTCAAGGCATGAGCTATGTTGTTGATTTTGTAGTAATGCCCATGGAGACCTCCACTGGGGAGCACTCTCCAATCATCTTAGGACGACCTTTCCTCACCTATGTGAGGGTCATTATCAACTACGAATCAGGAGAGATTCACTTTCGTCCTGTTGACAGGAGCGTTGTGGTCATCATTGCACCACTACCAATCAAAGACCTGCACCTGATGCTACTACACCTATATTAGCTGACCTCGAGGACTATGACCTTAATGATATGATCAGATACTTTTTTTATGTTGGATTCTATTAATATTTGAGAATTCCTCTCAAAGAGGAAGACTAGAAAAGCATAGACCTCAGAGTTCCTTCTTCTGGTACTTGGCGATGAGTTGATGACATCCGCGAGATTTACATGATTGACACTTGTGAGCAGAGGGCAGATATTGATGAGAGTAAGGCCGAATTTGTTCTTTTTCTTTTATTTAGGAATTCAAGCCTTTTGATGAGAATGATGATACGGTTGAGACTTTTGAGGACAAACATTATTCGACTACTTCCACAGATGAGTTCATTATTTTGGTTTTGACCTATGAGAGACCTCACAGGATGACTTTGACCTTACTTATTCCGATGATGAGTTCATCCCTTTTCACTTTGACATCTGTGAGATGCCTAAGGCCAGACCTAACCACACTACATCCACCGACCCGTCTTTACCTTCCCATTATAGGACCAATGAGGATCTTCACTAGGTCGATCTTGATCAGCTTCTGTCCATTGTGGACCTTGATATCGACCTCCACCTTCTCAGATCCATTCGTTAGCGGTCCCACAAGAAGGTTCTCTTTCGACCTTCTTGGTCCTTTGTAGATCCATCTCTTGTATATTCATATTCATTCACCTCTGTCCATCTCCTGTTATGCTCATCCACCCGACTTTCATGTGTGCCTTTCTTAGGATGTACTTTATCCTAAGCATGGGGGCGGGGGGTGGATGAGCTGAGTGTTCTTCCGTCATTCTGTTTCATCACTCTTGTTGTTGCCTCTACTTATGGCTCTTTTACCCTAAGTATACGGGGGTTATGTGTACATCCTTTTCTATCTTCTTCCATCTTCATTTTTCTTCTTTTCTTCTTTTCCTTTTCATTTTTATTTTACTATCAAGAAGGTGTCGCCCCTTTTTGTCAATCTTCTATACTTAGGAAGTACTTTCTCCTAAGTATACGGGGTGTGCACACCAAATTCTTTCATTATTTGATCCTCTCCACTGTCTCCTCTTCTTGTCTATACTTAGGGATATTTTACCCTAAGTATAGGGAGAGACAATCTGAATACAATCTATTCATTCTCACCCTTGATCCTCCATGCTTTGTGTACAATCTGTTATACCTAGGATTATTTGATCCTAAGTATAGCAAGGACGATCAACTTCACATTCATTTATTTATTTCTCCATTCATTTATTATTTAGACTTTTCTGCACTCAGTATTAGTTATGTCTTCTCTTTTTTCTCTTTAATCTATGAGGACATATCTCAAGCTAAGTATAGGGGTCGTATATACTCCGTATATACTTTAGTCATAACTCGCACTTTCGTACTTTTAATAATAACTTTAGCTAAAAATCCTATTAAATTCTTCAAAAACACTTAATAAAAATATGCATATAATTCCTTAAATTCATTTTGTACTTACTAATTAATAAATTAGGTAAAAATATTTTTTGTAAAATGCTTGAAAAATAGTTTAAAAATCTGTTTGAATTTTTTTGAAAACTATTTGGAAATTTTTTTATTAAATATTTTCAACCCACACAGAAATCTTTTGTTTGCAAATTTTTTTCTTTATGTGAAACAAAAATGTTTGAAAAATCATTTGCAAATGTAAGGAAAATCGTTGGAAAAATATTTTGAAAAATCTATATATAGTGCTTGAAAAACCTTTGCAAAATGATTTTCAAATGCGTATAAATGTTAGTAAAAACTCTTTTTTAAAATTAGTTTAGAATATAGTTTTCAAAATTGTGTGTACAATGATTTTCAAATAAATTTGAGGAATATATACATCACATCAAAATTCATTATATATTTAGGTGATCACTTACCCCTTGTAAATTCTTAAAAGCCTAATTCTTGTACATCTAAGATGCATCTCCATGTAAATATTTATACCTAGTTTTAGCAAAATCTTTTGTTTTCAAAAATCACAAAAACATTTGCAAAAATAAAAATACCAAAACACTTGCAATATCTTCTTGAAAAATACCAAAAAATACATATGCATCATCTTTTTTAAAAATTCATAAAATGTTCAAAACTTTAAAAATTGCATCATAAAAATACTTTTCATTGCATTATACATAGCTTTTTCATAGCATTCACATTTTTTACATTGAGTTTGATAATGGAACAAGTCTAAGTAAAATCTGAAGATTGGAACTTAGTTGGACTTTAAATCTACCTAATTAATAGGAACCTTATATGAACTAGAATTAAGGTACTTCAGGTCTAGTTGACTTAATTCTTTGAGCATCAGAAGACTTGGTTCAATGGATTCTTGACAACCTAAGTAGCGTATTTCAGAGCACACGCATGGCTTTTGTCGATAATGACCTAATTCAGACACTTGCACATTTCACTTAGCTCAACTCATTTGGAGAGGTGAAGGGATTGGATTTGCCAGTATCAGACACATACAAGTCGAAACATTAGTCCTCGTTTAGGGAAGGAAGTGCACCCTAACCCGTCCAATGGCGTGTGTGTGTGTGTATATATATATATATATATATATATATATAAAGATATGATAATGTGGGTTGCAATAATCTTCAAAAGAGGGATAGTCTACTAGCTAAAGAGGAAAAAATCCTTATGTAAATATTACTGCAAATAGTATTTCAATAAAAAAAAGCAAAAAAGCAAAAACTCAAAAAAAGTAGACATGCCTGATTGAAAATAAAATGCATGCCAGAGTGTATATATTTGTATAGTCAATAAGCAAGCTTGAGCTTCAATGTCAAATCATGTGAGCCTGCAACTGGGTGACTTGACTACATTGGTCTTGCATCCTAGGATAGGTAGCTACATTGGCTACCGTTCATTCTTCTCTTCACCCCCTCCTCTTGAGATGGTTGCCACTTGAACTTAGAAGGGAATACCGTACTCCACAAGGAAGGAGTTAATGGATTAGGGAATCACTAGGTTGTCACACTGGAGAAGTCAGTTTCTTTGTCATTTCAGTTGGGGGAGACACTATCACATACACTGTACAAGTCAGATTCATAGTTATAAGGGTTTGTATATGAGTTGAAATATTCCGATGTGGCTATTGAGCAGACTTGAACAGAGTTTTGGGATTCTCAAAGGCTGCTGGATTTCAAATCCGATTCCCAATAAGGTTCCACCCGCACTAAAATTCCAAAAGTCCGACTTAAGCTCCAAACTTTTATTTTGAGAAGACAAGTTTGATAATTAAATTTAATCCAATTTCTTACTTTTTTCTTTGTTTTTCTTTTTCTGCACTTATTGCGTAAGTGTTTGCTAGGGATTAACAAAGTCAAGTATAGGGGAGTGATGAATGTCCATTTCATCACCATTATTCTATCATTTCGTCCTTAAAATCCTAGCAAACGCATGTAAATACCTCTAATGTGCATCATTTAAAATTTATGTATGAATACTGTATAAAATACTATTTTTAATGTCAAAATTATAAAGAAAATAAAAGAAAAGGAATAAAATATCGAAGATACTTTATGACCATGAACCTCGAGACCTAGCTATCTTGATGACTAGGTTGACAAGGAATAAAGTCAGGGGAGAAGGGCCAAAAATAGAATAAAATTCCCTTTTAATAATCCCCTATTTATTCATTTTTGGGACCTATTTATTTTTCAATTTTTACACTTCAAATAAAGAAACTTTGTACAAGAAAGTTGTATATAATAAAATTTAGAAAAATATAAATTTATTACATAAAAAATAATATATAGTATACAAGTTATAGTCTGAATAAATTTCCAAAATCTGAACTTCCCAGACCCATATCTCGCAAATAAAAACTCAATATATATCAAAATCACCCCTTTAATTTTATATACATTATAATAAGCTATTTAATAAAGGTGGTTTCATATTTTTTGGTGATAAGACGTGAAAGTTAGTTTTTCAGCCCCTATTGTATAATATACTCGATTAAAATAATCATTTATTTTGTTATTTATTTTTTTATCATTTTATATTTTTAGAATTTTGTAAATATTATTTAGAATACATGTACATATTAAAAATAGAATAAACCTATAGAGAAAACATTAAAATAAAATATGTATCTAAAATACATAGATGAAATACCTATATCTATACTTATACAATAAATATACATATTAATTTAAGTGTATATATTATATCAGAAAAATATAATAAAAATACATCTAAGTTTATAAAAATAATTTATAATTACATAAAATAATTAACTAAATTAATAAAATCAAAACAAAATACAAAAAAAGCATAAAAACATAGATGATTATACCTATATATTAACCACAAAAAGTAACTTGTAATTATATACCTCTAAAAAATAAATAAAAACCATAATAAAATAATATAGGAAATAACAAATTTTTTTATTTGATAACCTAAAATAATGAAATCATTTATTATATGTTAATTATTTTATCAGATTTTTCAGCTAGGCTTTTTTCCTCGTTGGTCCACGTGGACCAACAAGCGGGTGTCAGAAGTTGACCTCGGTCAACATCTCTGACACCCAACCTAGCCTCTGACAACCCTTGTTTGCCCTCTATTCCTCGATTTTTTACAAGCAATTTATTTCACTAAATGGCTTGGATTCCTTCTGCACATTTGTGCCTCGATCATTGATGTTACACGTCCAATTGTCACCTTAGGCCATGGATCACTTGATCGCAGCCTACACTTTGATCTTTGGATCCACCCAGTCATGATGTACGTAACCTTCAACCGACTTCAATCCAAGTTTTGAACCATTTTGTATGGAGCTTTGGCCCCCTTCTTCTTGTGCTTAGGACCGGAGAGGTGATGGCTCTCCTCATGCAGCTGGTAGCAGGTCATAAGAAGGCCAAGGCGCTTCCACCACCACCTCCGGCAAGCTCGTCATTGAGGTATTCATCTCTACTCTTCCAGCCATTGAGGTATCATATTTTATTGCTTTCTAGATCAGTTGTAGCCCTAGGTTCATTCCTGCCTTTTCTTTCTGGTTTTGTGCTCGTTTTAGCCGTAGATCATGCGCCTGTAGTTCGTTGGAGCTGAGCTCCGATGAACCCTTCACTACTTGCTCTGCCTGTTATTTGACCCGAAACCACCTCCATTCGCTTTCACTTCACCTTCTCATAATCCACCACAACCCGTCCACCCTGTTCTTGCACAGAACAGATGATCAGCATCTCCTCCCTCACCGCTCGCTGGAGGGGCTTCGCCCGCACCACCTTCCACTAGTTCTGCACCCCAAGAGTTCCCCCGAGCTCCGATTTTTGCCTCTAACATTTCCCTATAGGAAAAGAACGAGAACGAAGGCTTTTCGAGCCTCATCGAGCTGCAGGTGCATCTCCAGATCCACCTTTGCTGCCAGCCGCCTTTGGTGCTCCTCGGCTTAGTTTGGTACATCACATCAATACGGGAGGTTCCTGGGAACCTTTTTGGATCTCCAATGATGAGGGAGAAGCTCGGAGCGCAAGGATTTTGAAGATTTAAGTTCATCCGAATTCTGATCTTCGTGTGTTCTTGAGCACTCTCCGTCATTGGATCGACGCATGTTCTTCAAGGATAGCAGCTATCATCTTATCCCCATGCGCATCCTCTTTCTGATCATCCACGGGGATCTAATCAAGAGCGTCCAAGGTGAAGCGTTATCGTGGCGTGTAGTGCGGACACAAGGCAAGTGAACAAAGATCAACCATCCGTTCCCGCCGCAGGTGTGGGTATTTTGTGATTTTTGCCCTGCCATATTTTGGATTTAATATTTGAACTTCAAACATTCCTCTACCAGTGAATTATTTTTTGTATAATTTGTAGTTAGACCCCTCTACTTTTTATATTTGTTATTTAGTCCATGCCACACCACCTCACGTGACGCCACACGTGAGGGGACATTTTGCAGGCGTGCCCCTATAGGTTTTGTATTTAGTTTTAATATAGAAAATTGATCTGAACTTTTAATATTTTTGGAGAAATTGCACTATCGACCCTACATTTTATTTTATTTACAAAAATACCCTTGCTAATATTGTAATTTCTTTTTGTTGTCTCTATTTATTTAAAATAGCTATTTTACTCGAAATATATAGTTTCATGCCAGATTTTTATTTTGAAATTTTGGACACTTTTCCTACTTTATAAAATAAAAAATGTCCTTTTACCCTATCAATAATACATAATACCAAAAAATATAAAAAGTTTTTAAAAATTACAAAAATGTATTTCTTATTTATTTAGTTATTATACAACTCCAGATTAAAAATCCCTAAAAATTACAAAAGAAAACCTCTAAACATCGAAAAACACCAAAAACAATTATAAAAATATATAAAATTCTCAAAAATTGTGTTTTCTATTTCTATTTTTATTCTAATTTTCTCTCCATTTAAATTTGGTGCATTTAATTAAACCTTGATTTAGGGTATTTTTTACTTTGAAAATATACAAAAAAAATAAAAAAATTCCTAAAAATTAACAAAAATAGTAAAAAATTATTTAAAACCCAAACAATTTTGTTTCCTTTATTTTGTCTATTATTATTATTTATATATATCTGAGCTTACATTCTATATGTACTCTTTTATATAACCCTATATTATATATTTTAAAGAAAAAGAAATATAAAATATAAAAAAATATAAAAATAGAATGGTAAAAAAATATATCAAATTTAAAAAACAGAAAACAAAAAATAGAAATTAAAACCCACAAAAACTTTTCATTTTTGAGAGATAAATTGTTCTTGGATTCTTTCTTATCTTGCCTTCGCTTCTCCCTTGCTTCCTGTGTTCGACCCCTACTTGCTTGCCATTATCCATTCTTAGGATGGTATAATAAATTCTAACTCCTGCTCTTAATTGCTCTATTATCTGTGTGGGTTAATTGTTGAAAAAATGAGTGGATTCGAGTAGTTGCCTCAGCGATAATGAGCCTGATTTGTTAGGCCATTATTTAGCAACTATTTTCTCGTTTGTCAGTGGGCAAGTGGGTGGCTCATGTAGAGCTCCTCCAACAAACGACGGAGCATGAGGGCATGTTGCTTGTTCTGTGCAAGAACAAGATGAATGGAGGTGCAACAAATGATCAGAAGTTAGAGGGGAAGCTTGAGGAGGCATTGGGTGCGGCGGAGTGGTGAGGAGATAATAGGAATATGTGGGAATAGCCTGAGCTCCGATGAGGGGTGATTTTGATTTTTACGATTAAGATTAAACTAAATTAGTTAAAATAACTTGTCTACTTTTGTTTCTGCTTGACTAATGGGCAGAAATTATAGGAAAACGAGTGGCTAAACTCATCAGAGAACCTCCTCGACGGAAGCTCGGGGCGATGGAGTGAAGAGCTGGATTCGACCTTGATTAGACGCTTGTCTTTGCACCAAGATGAGTTGATCAGAGCCTTAATCAGTATGGAACTAAATCGAAGCTCGGATCTATGGTCAAGAGGCGGAAGAGGGATCAAACTTTGATTTTGGGTGGAGGTGAGTTTTAGAAGAGGTGATGAACGGGATCCAAGGATCGATGTAATGACAACAATGCAACGACACATTCCACAAGGTATCATCTCCACGTGAATCAATGGGGGTCGAGGCATAAAAGTGTAAAAGATATCAAACTAAGTCAATGCTCGGATCGACATGGAGAAAAGAAAGAAGAAGCGGTTAAATAGAGATCTGACACTAGCTGCAGGCGAGTCAGAGGAGTTGACCAGAGTCAACCATCCCCGCCACCTAGTTGGTCCACGTGGACCAACAAGGAAAATACAACCCAAAAATCTTTATAAATTAAATAGAAATCGGTAAACGATTTTAATAAATTAAAGTTATAAAGTAGAAAATGTTTATTATTTTTAATAGTATTTTACAAAGATTTTTATTTATTTTTTAGAGGGAATTATTTACAAGTTAGTTTCAGGGTATATATGTATATTTATATATATTTTAGAGTATTTTATTTTTTTAGTATTTAATTTTATAATTTTCGATTCTTCATTTATATAATTATAAATTGTTTTTCTACACTTAAATATATTTTTATTATATTTTTAAGAAGTAATATTTACATTTAAATAAATTGGTGCATTTAATATATATGTATAGTTTTTGTATATTCATCAATATATTTTGGTATTTCATTTTAATGTTTTCTTTAGTGTTTTATTTAGTTTTAATATGCATAAATATTATAAATAATATCTACAAAATTATAAAAAATAAAATTATAAAAATAATAAATAATAAATGAAATGAATATTTTATTCCGGTATACTATACAGTAGGAGTCCAAACCTAACTTTTACACCTTAACTCCCAAAAATATGAAACCACCTTCATTAAATAACTTATTAAAAGTTATATACAATTAAAGGTTATTTAGATATATTTTGAGCTTTTTCAGAGATATGGGTCTTGGAAGTTGGGATTTTAGAATCTTATTTATATTGTAACTTTTATTTTGCATATTATTTTTGGATGAAATTATTTTTTTATTTTTCTATATATTATTATCTACAACTTTCTTATATAAAGTTTCTTTGTTTGTGGTACAAAAATGGAAAATAAAATAGGTCCCAAAAATGAAGTATTGATGAATGAATAAATGAGGATTTTATTGAATTATTAGCCCTTATCTCCCCTACTTTATTACTTATCGATCTAGTCATCGAGATGCCTAGGTCTCAGGGTTTAGGGTCATAACATATCTTTGATCTTTTATTCTTTTGCTTTTCTTTTCTTTATTCTATAATTTTGGTATTAAAAATAGTATTTTATACAATATTTGTACAACAAAGCATGAATGTTAATTTAGGAAAATTAGAGGTATTTTCATGCATTTCCTAAGGTTCTTATGGCCAAAATGATAGAATAAAGGTGATAAAATATAGATTCATCACACCCCTATACTTTCCTTTATTAGCCCCTAACAAACATCAATAAGTGCAGAAAATGAAAACAGAGAAAATAAAAAGAAAGAAGGCAGATTAAGTTTAATTCTCAAACTTGTATTCACAAAATCAAACTTTGGAGCTTAAGTCAAACTTTGGGAATTTTGATGTGGGCGGAACCTCATTGGGATTTATATTTAAAATCCAACAGCCTTCGAGAATCTCAAAACTCTGCTCACGTCTCCTCAATAGCCTGGTCAGAATACTTCAACTCATACAAAAACCCTTAAAACTATGAATCTGACTTGTATAGTGTATGTGATAGTTGCTCCCCTCAAATAAAATGACAAAGAAATTTACTTCTCCAGTATGACAACCAAGTGATTCCCCAATACCACAACTCCTTCCTCGAGGAGCGGGGTATTGCCTTTTATGTTCAAGTGAGAACCAGCTCAAGTGGAGGGGGTGAAGAGAAGAATGGACGGTAGCCAGTGTAGCTACCTATCCTAGGATGCAAGACTAGTGTAGTCAAGCCATCTAGCTGCAGGCTCACATGACATGACTTTAAACCTCAAGCATGCTTATTGACAATAAAAATTCATATATTCCGTCAGGTATTTTATTTTCAATCTGGCTTATCCATTTTTTTTGGAGTTTTTGCCTTTTGTTTTTTCTGAAATACAATATACATCAGCATTTACATAAGGAGTTGTTCCTCTTGAGCCAGTAGACCATCCCTCTTTTGAAGCATTATTGCAACTCACATTCTCCTGTCTTTAGATGTCTCTTCTACTGGATGGGTTGGGGTGTAATTCCCTCCCTAGATGAGGATAAACGTTTTCACTTGTGTGCGTTTCATTTCGATAAATCCAATATCCTCACCACTCCAACTATGTTGAGCCAAGTGAAAGGTGAAAGTGTCCAAGTTAGGTCATTATCGACAAGAGCTGTGCATGTGCTCCGAAGTACTCTACTTAGGCACTCAAGAATCCATTGAGCCAAGTCTCGTGATTCTCAAAGAACTAAGTCAACTAGATATGAAGTACCTCAATTCCAGCTCCTAAAAGATTCCTTTAATTAGGTACATTTTAAGGTCAAACCAAACTCCAATCTTCGGATTTTACTTAGACTAATTCAATTATCAAACTCAATCTGAATAATGCAAATGCTATGCAAATGCTATGTACAATGCGGAAAAATATTTTTATGATGCAATTTTTGAAGTTTTGAACTTTTTGTGGATTTTTTTGAAAAGAAGATGCAAATTCATTTTTGTATTATTTTTCAAAATAATTTTACAAATGTTTTTGGTATTTTTGATTTTGCATGTTTTAGTGAATTCTGAAAACGAAAGATTTTGGCTAAAAACTAGTTACAAATATTTATACAAGGATGCATCTTATATTTACAATAGTTAGGTTTTAAGCATTTACAAGGGAAAAGTGATCATTTAAATAGGAATAATTATACAATTAATAAATAATTTTAGGGTATGTATATATTCCTCAAACTTATTTGAAAATCGTTTCACAAACAATTTTGAAAACTATAGTTCAAATAATTAATAAAGAATTTTTACAAATATTTACGCACATTTGAAAATCATTTTGCAAAGGTTTTTTAAATAGTATATATAGATTTTTTAAATATTTTTGCAACAATTTTCCAAACATTTGTGAATGGTTTTTCATTTTTATTTCACACAAAGAAAATAAATTTTACAAAGAAAATATTTTATAATGTTTGAAAATATTTAAAAAATATTTTCCAAATAGTTTTCAAAAGATTTTTCAAAAAGATTTTCAAACTATTTTTCAAATATTTTGCAAAGAATTTATTTACTTGATTTATTAATCATTATATATAATAGAATTTGAGGAATAATATGCATCTATTATTAAGTGATTTTCATGAATTTTAATAGTATATATAGTATCTTATATAGAATTTTTAGCCATATTTATTAAAAATATGAAAGTACGAATTATGGCTAAAGTATATACGTAGTATATACGAACCCCCTATACTTATCTTGAGCTACGTCCTCATAGATCAGAGAGAAAAAAGAGAAGTCATAACTCATATTGAGTATAGAAAAGTCTAAAGAATAAATGAATGAAGAAATCAATGAACGAATGAGAAGTCGATCGTTCCCCCTATACTTAGGATCAAATAATCCTTAATATAACAGATTGTACACAAGGCAGGGAGGACCAAGGGTGAGAGTGAATAGATCGTACTCAGATTGTCTCCCCCTATACTTAGGGTAAGATATCCCTAAGTATAGACAACAAGAGGAGACAGCGGAGAGGATTAAAAAATGAAAGAACTCAAGGTGCATACCCCCTTATACTTAGGATAAAGTATGTCCTAAGTATATAGGACTAACAAAAAGGGGTGACATCTTTTTGGCAGAGAAAGAAAAATGAGAAGTAAAAGACGAAAAGAACAATAGAAGAAAAAGATAATTGAAGATATAATAAGTGATATGAACAACTCGGGCAAACATCCCCCCATACTTAAGACAAAGTACGTCCTATGTATCACAATAATGAAGGGGTGACACCTTTTCAGAAGAATAAGAAAGTAAAGGAAAAGAAGAAAAGAAAAAAAGAAAAAAATCATTCAAAGATGTTTTGATTTGCTTTATCTGCTAATGCAGCTATGGAAATATTTGACTTATCATCGTAAATCACTTGGATTGAGTCAACGACAGAAAAAGTAAAATATTCAAGATATGGTTTCAGAAGCTATCCATTGACCACAAATGATTGTACGTCAGCTCAAACCAGATATCATTACGCTTCCATTGTCACGCGTATGCTTCACTATAAATGGCCCAGTCCATTTTCTCTTTAGCTTGCCTAGAAAGATCTATGATTTTGCATCCAAAAACCAAACCTTCTGACCCGACTTGAAGGACTTTCAGCGGATATGCTTGTTGTGCCACTGTTTTTATAGTTGAGACCAATTCTTGCGATCCGGATGCACAACTTTCTGTAAAATTGTCTTTATCTTCATGTTTGAACATTCAGATAATCCTTTGGACTGTGGGTGGTATGGTGAAGTGACATGATGTTCTATGGCGAATTCTTGAGTTAGCTTCTTCACCTCTCTACTATGAATGAAGGATATGGTATAATCTTCAAGCGCTTCACTGAAGCGTGAGCATCGTATCGAATACGACGAAGAACGACTAGTCCAACTAGTTGTTCTATGCAGCGGGATTTAAAATTTTTTCATGAGATGAAACCACATGATCTAAGAACGATTCTCGGACCGTTTCGTCTAGAACCACATCAAGTATAAAGGAATACCTCTTGAAGCATGGTTGATCGAGTCTCTACGAAAAGAGATCTCTTGTCTCAGGTCCGATCATCGGAGAAGACGCTTGCGAGTGCAGGGATGAGTCGCGTGATCCTCGCAATCCAACAAGTTGATGCAAGCATGGTGAACTCCCGATCTCATCGCACAAGATCGAACACCTTCTTCGTGAGTGAAGCACTCCAAAGAAGATGGAGAACCGAGGAACATCGAGGCGGCGGCGCAGTGGCGAAGCATCGACGAGCTTTCTCCTCTAGGGTTTGGTGGACGGCCACCAATGGAGAGGAGAGAAGGGGTGACATGTGGAATAAGAGAGAGAGAGATGTATCTCAATTGCATAACCCTAGAGAGCATGGTATGCCTCTCTATTTATAGGGTTTCGGGATCCATGGATCACAATCCATGGTATACATAAATTCAATGAATGAGATTGATTTATGTTTAATCCAATGGTCAAGATTGTTGTTGATAAAATCCAGCAACTAATAATTTAATTTAAATTAATTATATTTGATAAATCAAATACAATTAAATCCTAAATTAAATCAAACATATAAGGAGATAATCATCATGGAGATAACATCTCCCCATGAAATATGGTGGACGGCCACCAATTCCATATCGGACTTGGTAGCCGTTCACTTGTTTCCATGTGGAGGCAATCTCATGAAATATCATGAGATTGCATATCTCCATGAAAATCTCCATCTATTTTTCCAACAACTTTTGTTGTGATTTATTCTACAAATATAATTTATAATTAATTTTGAGAATATTGCAATCTTGCCATTGGAAATTTGTGAATCACATTCACAACCCAAAACAAAATATAATTTACATTTTCAATTAATTACACAATGTGTATCCAATACACATCAATAATTAATTAACAAATATAAATTATAATTAGCTCTCTCTAATACATTATAAATCACATTTATAATATATTATGAATAATTGGATATTGCTATCCATATTATTCTTATCCACAATAATTAAATCACATTTAATTATATTGGATAATTTCCACATGCATCAAGATAATCAAATCACATTTAGTTATCATTCTCTTAATGCTTAGTTATTATTCAGCTATGGTATTATTCTTGAACACTTTCAAGAATAATGTGATTTCTCCGCAGATACTTGGAGATAAGGACATGGCGATTGTATTGTTCCACGTATAGTGACTTAAATATTGAGATCACTTCTCAAATCCAGATCTCATGGACCTCCCACAGATGCTTGATTAAATCAAGATCGTAGACCTAATCTTCTCATCGCATCTGAATCTCATTCAGATCAATGTTCAATATATGGACTAAGATTAGGTCACTTCTCTACTGAGAGGAGTCACTAAAATCCAAACCTGTTTCATCACTCCCTCGGAATGGAAGCATCATGGTTGTACAATCGTTTATGATCACATCACCCTCAGGTATTCCCAACACCTGTACATCCTGCATACTGGAAGACCTATGATCATCCTGAAGATATAGATCAATTTTACACTGTCATCTTCAGGATTTGATCACCAAGTTTCTCAATCTTGGTCATTGGGGATTGGTATAGATCATATGCTTTCCCAAAGCATATATCTTACCTTCAAATTCATGTCATGCTTCTAAATCATGATGACCACTCATGGAATTTGATCAGTCCCAATACCTCATGAGTGAGCTCATGTTTTCAGTTCACATGTGAACCTGTATGATCCCTTTGAGAGATCGTATTACTCATATGTCCTTACATGCACACCAGTTCGCTGGTGTATAGACCTTGGTTAGGTCATCAACCTACTGGTCTGCCAAATGTACTTACTCAGACATATAGTAACACATCTGTTTTTGGTCGGAGGATGCATGCCCATGCTGTGATAGTATTCAACATAGGTCTTTGGTTATCTCGATCTCGTTAAGTGATTTAGCGAGAATTCGGTGGTCTTAAGTTCCACACAAAGCAGGAACTCAGTCGAAGTGTCGACCACGCAAAATCCCAACTAAAATCAACAATTAACCCACAATCAAATAATTCAAACAATGAAAATAGATGTGAAGTTAAAATTTATTTTTAACTCTACAAACAAGATGTATAGATGCAAGTACGTAGAGAGTTCGAAAACAGGGAGCATGACAGGATAGATCAACATGTGTGTGTGTGTATGAATGTGATATATTGTCTACAAAATGCAATGCAAATGTTTTGTGGGTTTTTAATTATATTTTTTTAACTTTTTTAATTTTAATTTTTGTATTTTGGTTTTCTTTTTCCGATTTTATATTTTCTTTTTATGTTTTATATTTTTATATATTTTTTCTTTTTCACTAATAGAATATATATACAATATAAGGAAGAGAGGGATGACGTATTTATAAAAATAAGGAAAATAGTCAAAATTAGGGAATAAAATATTTTTGGTCTTTTTATAATTTTAATATGTTTTTGTGATTTTTGGGGAATTTTCAGAATGTTTTTGGTATTTTTAAAAATAAAAAAGAAAGGAAAACAATGAATAAATTTACTGGCCGAAATCAAATGAGGAAGGAAAAATATCAAACAGTAACAAAATTTTCCCAAATTAATTTTAAAATAAAGAGAATAAAATGAGGAACCTACAAGAACTGAGTTGATATTTTTCTGAATTTTCTATAATTTTTTAGATTTTTATGAAGATTTTTAGGGTTTTCTAATTTTTAAGGTTTTTGTTTTGAAATTTTTAGTGATTTTTGTATTGACACTAAAATATGATAAGACACACAAAATATATATTTTTTGGAATTTTTCAAAATGTTTATAATTTTTATGGATTTCCTAATACAAATAGTAGGGAAAATGCATGTTTTTGATTTTTTATAGATATGAAATGCGACAATAATGCAATACAAAAATATAGCGTGAAAGAGGGATGCAACATGAGCTTAAATAATTTTTTGAGAATTTTTGAAGTTTCTATGATGCGTGAAATAAATAAAACAAGCAAGCAAAAATGTATGGCCTGACAGGGGTATATATGCAAATAGTTAAACATCCAGGGGCACAATCGCAATTTTTTCCAACAAAATATTACACATAATATTTAATTGAAAGGACCAATCACAAATATCCAAACCCGTACGGGTATAGATGCAAAATACCTACCAAAATGCATGACGTGCACGCGCCTGGGAGAGACCCGACTGTAATTTCCAAAACCCCCGGGGCTCACATGCAAAATTACCAAAACTTTTACTCTTGATACAAAATATCCTGGTCCTAGACGAAATAAACAAACGGCCGAGGGCCTCACTGCAGAAAGCCCCGCGCCTCACGTGAACGGGTCACGTGAGGTGACGTGGCCGAGGACCTGATTGCAAATACGGAGAGTTCAAGGGCCTATTTGTAAATTTTACAAATATTTAAACGGCATACGAAAGTTTAAGTATTATAAAATAAATTACAAAAAGAGCGCGTGTATACTTGCAAAATCCCCACGCTAAGGCGATGGCAGACAGCTCAGATGCATCCACTTGACACGTGTCCGCTCGAGGGCTCCGATGACGCTTTGCGAATGGAGGGCTAGGATTAGATCCCAGCCCTGGATCTGACGGTTGCACGGTGAAGCAATCGAACGGTTGGTGAGGATATAGGGGACTCCCTTAATCCGACGGCTGAAAGGCATGGAGAAAGAATGCGGAAGAAGGCCGGCGATGGCCAGCTTCCGCGACCTCCCCCGTCCTCCTACATCGGCCGTTCGAAGCTCAAAACGGCCCAGATCTCTTCCTGCAGGCAATCTCTATGCATGGGAAGCTTCAAAATGGCTGGAGGGGCGTTGATCCTCGCCTACGACAGCGACGGAGCTCGGGACCTCCAGGTATCTCCGGCGAGACCAGAAATGCTTCCAGGTGGTCGTTCGTATGCGTGTACCTGCAAGAAAAAGGTGATGGAGTGCAGGGCAAAATGCCTGGACTCTGTGGAGGATGAATGACGACGAGGGGTAGTGCGACTGTGGACTAGCCGGAGATGCGCTCCGGCGAGGTGGGTTGGAGATGTGATTTGATCGATGAATCGAGATGTTTTATAGAGGGTTTTTGATCCTAAGACTATGGCTAGATGAATGCGAGACAAATCAAGGGGAAACAAACACCTCGAGGGCATGGGGCCCGAGGTTAAAGATACCTCGACGGGGGTTGGCCGGAGGTTGATGGAACGCCCAAATCTCGTCGCTCCGCCGCCTGAAAGACGCCAAGCTGGAGCTATCACCTCCAGGGAGTCACGGCGGGATGAATTGGGGATGAGAGACCAAGGAATGGGGTTCAAATTTGAAATGAAAGTTGGGCGTCCATTTTATTGGGTTGACGGACGAGTTTACAAGAATGAGGCACAACGGGAGCTTCGATGCACGACAACCCAGGCAATCATCTGGGCGTCTATCCTTGATAGAAGAGCAACAAAAGTCAAGAAGGGTCGGTCATCAAATGGTGAAAGGGTTGTCCTCGAAAAAAGGGTGAAGACGGGTCAAAATGACATTCTGACAAGGTTCAGAGGGCGGGTCAGAGAGTTGACCGAGGTCAACTCTCGAACCCTCCTGGTTGGTCTACGTGGACCAACCAGGAAAAAACCTAAAAAAATGATTTCTAAATTTGATAAAAAATAGAAAATAGGGGAATTAAATTTTGGTTATTAAATGAAAAATATTTTTTATGTAGTATTTTATTCTGATTTTTAATTATTTTTATGAGGTATAATTTTACAAGTTTACTTTTATGCCCTTTATTGGTATAATATCTATATATTTTATTCTATTATATTTATTTTGTGAATTTAATTTATTTATTTTTGTTTGTTATTTTATAAAATTATGGAATACTTTTATACACTTAAATTATTTTTTTATTTTATTTTTTTGATGTGTTTTGTATATTTAATAAAATATAAGTATAATTTATAGAGGTATAAGTATAGGTATAATACCTATGTATTATCTTACAAGTACTTTATTTTGAGTTTTACTTAGGTTTTTATTCTGGTTCTATTGTACAAACGTATTATAGATAATATTTACAAAATTATAAAAATATAAAATTGTAAAAATAATGAGTAAATAATAAATTGAATATTTTAATATGTAAAGGTATACTACAAGGGTCCAAAACTCAACTTTCAAATCATAACTCCGAAAAATACAAAACCACCTTCATTAAATAGATTATTTTATGCTATATACAATTAAAGGTGAGTTTGGTACATATCGAGTTTTTATTTGCAAGATACAGGTCTGGGAAGTTGGAGTTCTGGAATCTTATTCAGACCATAACTTTTTATCTGTACATTATTTTTCAGTGAAATCAATTTTGTATTTTTACTTATTTAATTATCTACAACTTTCATGTACAAAGTTCTTTATTTTGAGGTATAAAAAGTGGAACCAAAAATAGGTCCAAAAATGAATAAAGAATGAATTAAAAAGAATAGGTATCTGGCCCTTATCTCCCCCTACTTTTATTCCTTGTTGACCTATTCATCAAGATGCCTAGGTCTCGGTGTTTCGGGTCATAAAATATTTACAATATTTTATTCTTTTTCTTTTCTTTTATTTATTCTATAATTTTGGCTTTAATTACAGTATTTTATACACTATTTAGATGCACATGCATGAATGCTAAGATGATGGATTTAATGCCATTTATACGCATTTCCTAGGGTTTTTGATGCCAAAATGATAGAATAAAGATGATGAAATGTGGCTTCATCATCCCCCTATACTTTACCTTTGCTAGTCCCTAACAAACACTTATGTTATAAGTGCAGAAAGCAAAAGAAAGAAAGGAAAAAGAAGAAAAATGGGTTAAGTTTAATTATCAAACTTGTTTTCACAGACAAAGTTTGGAGCTTACGATAGACCTTTGGAGTTTTAGTGCGGGCAGAGCCTTAATGAGAACCGGGTTTGAAATCCAACAGCCTCCGAGTATCCCAAAACTCTGTTCAAGTTTCCTCAATAGCCAGGTCAGAAATACTTCAATTCATATGCAAACCCTTAGGACTATGAATCTGACTCGTACATTGTAAGTGAATGTGGCTCTCCCCAACTGAAATGACAAAGAGAATGACTTCTCCAATATGACAACCCAATGATTCCCCAATCCAACAACTCCATCACTCAAGGAGCAGGGTATTCCCTTCTAAGTTCAAGTGACAACCAGCCCAAGAGGAGGGGGTGAAGAGAAGAATGGACGGTAGCCAGTTTAGCTACCTATCTTGGGATGCAAGACCGGTGTAGTCAAGTCATCCAGCTGCAGGCCCACATGATTTGACTTTGAAGCTCAAGCTTGCTTATTTGACTTTACAACATATGTACACTCCCGGCAGGCATTCTTATTTTTGTATAGGTCTGTCCACTTTTTTGAGTTTTTGCTTTTGCATTTTTTTGAATACTATACACAACAGCATTTACATAGGGTGTTTTTCCTCTTGAGCCAGTAGACTATCCTTCTTTTGAAGCTTTATTGCAACCCACGATCTCCTATCCTCGAAACTCATCGTTACTGGATGGGTTGGGGCGCACTTCCCTCCCTAGAGGAGGACAAGTGTTTCCACCTGTGTGCATCTCATACAGGCAAATCCAACCTCCTTACCACCCAACTGAGTTGAGCCATGTGAAAGGTGCAAGTGTCCAAGTTAGGTCATTATCAACAAGAGTCGTGCGTGTATCTCTGAAATACTCTATTTAGGTAGTCAAGAATCCATTGAACCAAGTCCCGTAATCCTTAAAGAATTAAGTCAACTAGACCTGAAGTACCTCAAACCCAGTTCCTATAAGGTTCCTGTTAATTAGGTAGATTTTAAGGTCCAACCAAGCTCCAATCTTCGGATTTTACTTAGACTTGTTCAATCATTAAACTCAATCCTAAAAATGCTCATGCTATGCAAAATCTATGCAGAAAATCTTTTTGTGATGCAATTTTTAAAGATTTTGAACTTTTTATGGATTTTTGAAAAGATGATGATGATGCATATGTATTTTTTTAGATTTTTCAAAAAGATTTTTCAAGTGTTTTTGGATTTTAATTTTGCAAATGTTTTTGGGCTTTTTTGAAAACAAAAAGTTTTGGCTAAAAACTAGGTACAAATATTTACACGGGAGTGCTTCTTATATATACAAGAAGTGGATTTTAAGAATTTATAGGGTAAGTGGTCAATTTTATAGGTGTATATACAGTGGACTTTTGGTGTGATGTATATATTCCTCAAACTTATTTGACACATGTTTTTTCAAACAATTTTGAAAACTATAGATCAAAATAATTTTTACAAACATGTACACATATTTGAAAATCATTTTGCAAAGGTTTTCGAAACAGTATAGATAGATTTTTCAAATATTTTTGCAACCATTTTTCAAACCATTTGCAAATTATTTTTCAAACATTTTATTTCACACGAAGAAAATAATTTTACAATCAAAATGTTTTTACAAAGGTTGAAAACATGTAATAAAATGTTTTTTAAAATAGTTTTCGAAAGATATTTCACAAGGATTTTCAAACTATTTTTCAAACATTTTGCAAAAAACATTTTCACCTGATTTATTAATCAGTATATACAAAGGATTTGAGGAATGATAACATCTTTTTATTAAGGTTTTTTAATGAATTTTAAAGAATAATTAGACATATTAAGAAATACGAAAGTATGAGTTATGGCTAAAGTATATACACAGTATATACTACCCCCTATACTTAGCTTGAGCTATGTCCTCATAGATCGGAGAGAAAAGAGAAGACAAAACTCGTACTAAGTATAGGCAAGTCTAAAGAATAAATTAATGAGAGATGAATGAATAAACCAATGAGAAGTTGACTGTCCCCCCTATACTTAGGATCAAATAATCCTAAGTATAGCAGACTGTACACTACGCAGGGAGGGTCAAGGGTGGGAATGAACATATCGTACTCAGATTGTCTCCCCCTATACTTAGGGTAAGATATCCCTAATTATAGACAAGAAGAGGAGACAATGGAGAGGATCGAAAAGAATAGAATCACTCCGGGTGCACACCCCCCTATACTTAGTACAAAGTACGCCCTAAGTATAAAAAACTGTCTAAAAGGGTCGACACCTTTTTGATAGATACAGGGGATAGAAGAGGAAAAGAAGAAAAGAAGAGAGGATATCAACAGATGGATCTATACAACGGAAGATGGAAGTGAAAACCATGTACGAGATGTAAATGATCAGAATCGAAGAACACATCTTATACCAGAAGAATGGGGGCAACGTCAACGGTCGGCAGATCATGATCTAGGTATAGCCTTCAGGCGTTGACCGTTGACACGGAAGGTAGAGGAAGATGACGGCTCTGATATGTCAATGCTACCATTGTCATGTACCTTCCTGACCACATAAGGACCTTTCCACTTGCTCTGTAATTTCCCTGGAAATAATTCCAGCCTGGAATCGAATAACCATACGCGTTGATCTGGCTCAAACTGTTTATGGCTGATATGAGAATCATGCCATGTCTTCACTTTTTCCTTGTACTGTAGGCTGCTAGAAAAGGTTGTGTCTCTCAGTTCCTCCAGGGCTGCCAACTCTGCTCTTCTCTGTTCTCATATACTCTCGGGATCTAACAGTAACTCAGTGACTGCCCAAAAGGATTTGTGCTTGATTTCCACTGGCAAATGGCACGGCTTGCCATAAACGAGACGAAAGGGAGATGTCCCTAATGGATTTTTGAAGGAAGTCCGATAGGCCCATAAGACCGAGTCCAAAAGCTGTGACCAATCCTTTCGGTCTGGGCGGACAACCTTCTGTAAGATCGTCTTTATCTCCTGGTTTGATACTTAAGCAAGACCATTAGTCTGAGGGTGATATGGCGTGGCAACCCGATGGTCAATGCCGAACTCGTCTGCAAGGGCCCTGACTTTATCATTAATGAAATGAGACCCCCGTCCGAAATCAGAACTCTAGGCACCCCGAACCGTGAAATGATATTTTTCCTCAAAAATTTACACACGGTTTTAGCATCTGCGGCTCGAGCGGGGATGGCATCAACCCCACGGCTGACATAATCAACAACGAGCAAAATGTGTTCGAATCCCTGACTCTTAGGAAATGGGCCCATGAAATCAATCCCCCATGCATCAAAAACCTCACAAAAGTGAATGGGCTGCATGGGCATCATGTCTCTCTGTCCGCAAGTACCCATCTTCTGACAGTCAGTACACCTCTTCACGAATTCATCTGAATCCTTGAAGAGGGTAGGCCACCAAAGACCGGATTGAAGCACCTTCTGTGTTGTCCTTCTCCCAGAATGATGTCCTCCTGCCTCAAGCTTGTGGCAATAAGTGAGGACGCTATGCTGCTCTTCTTGAAGAATGCACCTTCTCCATATGCTATGCCCTCCTTCATGATAAAGGATGGGATCCTCCCAATGGTAAAACTTGGCCTTAGCTAGGAAGGTCTCAAGTTTCTGCCTGGGCCAACCCGAGGGACCGTCTTGGCAACAAGATAGTTTACAAAGTTAGCATACCATGGGAGTGAGGCGACAACCAAGATCACCTCGTCTGGAAATGTCTCTGTGATAGGTGCACTGGGATCAGATTCCTCAAGGTTCTCTAAGCGGGAGAGATGATCCACCACCACATTTTTAACTCCAGGCTTATCCTTAATCTCAATATCAAACTCCTGGAGTAGAAGGATCCATCTAGTAAGACGAGCTTTGGCATCCTTCTTGGCCATTAAGTACCGGATGGCGGTGTGATCTGTGTAAATGGTCACTCTAGATCCGAGAATATATGATCTGTACTTATCCAAAATAAAGACTACGGCCAGCATCTCTTTCTCTGTCACAGTATAATTCCGCTGAGCGGCATCCAAAGTCCGGCTGGAGTAGTGAATGGCAAACGACAATCCCTCCCTCCTCTGTCCAAGCACAGCCCCTACGGCAAAATCAGAAGCGTCCATCATGGTCTCGAATGGGAGAAACCAATCAGGTGGCTGAAGGACAGGAGCCAAAACAACCATACTCTTGAGAGTCTCAAAAGACGCATTACACTTATCATCTACAATGAACTCAGTGTCTTTCGTCAGCAAATCCGTAAGCGGTCGGGCAATTCGACTGAAGTCCTGAATAAACCGTCGGTAGAAACCAACATGCCCCAGAAAAGACCGCAATTGACGCAGATTGGACGGTGGATTGAGTTTTCTAATGATATCCACCTTGGTCGGATCAACCTCCATGCTCCTGTTGGAGATGATATGACCAAGTACCATCCCTTGAGTCACCATGAAGTGACTCTTCTCCCAAGACAAGAGAAGATTGACCTCAATGCAGTACTGAAGCACACGGTCTAGGCAGTCAAGACAAGCATCGAACCCATCGCCATAGACCGAGAAATCATCCATGAAGTCCTCTAAACAGTTACCCACCATGTCCGAGAAAATGGACAACATGCACCATTGGAATGTCGCCGGAGCGTTACATAGACCAAAGGGCATCCGTCTGAAAGCATATGTCTCAAACGAACAGGTGAATGTCATTTTCTCCTGGTCTTCGGGCGCAATGGCCACTTGATTATATCCGGAGTACCCGTCAAGAAAACAGTAATGACTCTTCCCAGCTAGCCTCTTGATAATCTGATCAATGAATGGCAGTGGGAAATGATACTTCTTGGTGGCCTCATTCAATCGTTTGTAGTCCACACAGACCCTCCAAGAAGTGGGTACTCGGGTAGCGATCTCCTCTCCGGACTCATTCACAACTGTAGTGATACCCGTCTTCTTGGGTACCACATGTAATGGACTAACCCACTTGGAGTCGGAGATGGGGTAGATAAAATCGACGCTCCACAACTTCGATATTTCTTTCATGACCACATCTCGAAGATTAGGGTTCAGCCGTCGCTGGAACTCACGCGACGGCCTAGCGTTCTCCTCAAGATAGATGTGGTGGGAGCACAGAGCCGGACTAATCCCCTGGAGATCAGCTATACTCCAACCTATCGCCTTGCTGTTTCTTTCAAGAATCTCCATCAGACGAGATTCTTGTTCTCCAGTCAAACCTGCTGAGATAATGACTGGGTGCATATCTGGCTCACCCGCAAGGAACCTATACTTTAGCGACTGCGGTAAGGGTTTCAGTTCTGGACAACTGGGAGGTGGCAGATCTGGCTTCTGATATGTCTATGTGAAGGCGACTAGATCTGCATGTGAGAACTCTCGCTCTGCATGAATACCTGACGAAGGGGGCCCTGCTGAATCATCAATAAACTGTACTGGCTCACACTCTGTCATTGCTGTTGGCTCAAAAGGAATCAGACACGGCAAATAGTCATCAAAATCATCCCAATCAATGTCTGAATCCGAGGGATCTGAAGTAGAAGAACAAGATTGAAAATCATCAGCACCACTCATCCCAACACTGTCAGCCTCAAATGTATCCTCGTCCAGGGGTGTGCTCTCCAGGCTCTCGACTGTCATAAGCTTTAAAGATGGTGAATCTGTAGGCAAGGCGAGGGTCTGTGCTACGGGATCTGTCCAGGTAGATTCATCATCTGTCATCACAAAATCGTACTCCTGGTGGATGTCTAGCTCTTCCTCTGTCATCTGTGCGGCTTCGCTGGACTGTTATGAGCATTCTAGTTCTCTGGCTCTAGTTTCCTCAATCGTCTCTATTTGTATGGTTTTGCCCTCTACGCGAAAGCACACCTTCCCACTATCATGATCGGTCACCGCCTTGGCTGTGGCCAAGAACGGACGTCCGAGTATGATGGGGGCATCGGTTACCGACTCAGGGATCTCCTTGTCCAAGACAACAAAGTCCACGGGGAATTTCAGGCCATGAATGGTAATGACCACGTCTTTCAATAACCCTTTCGGCCTCTTAGTCTACCTGTCAGCAAACTGAAGGACTGTCCTGCTCCTTAGAAGAGGACCAAACTCGAATCGGTCGAGTAAGGCTGCCGGAAGAAGGTTAATCGAAGAGTCGGTGTCTAATAGAGTGCGATCAAACTGCTGCTCTTGAATCTCGCATCTGACATAGGGAGCTCCTGCATCGGGTCTCTTGGCTGGCAGTTTGTTCTGAATGGTACAACAAGTGTAATGAGTGAGCACATGAATCTGACCTCTGTGGTTCCTCCTCTTCCTGTGGACGGTAGTCTTCTCTTTGAGGTTCTTTTTGAAGAGGGGGATGTGCTCAAGGGCTTCTTGTAGAGTCAGCTGAATGTGGAATCTGTCAATCATCTGGTTGCTGAACTCTACCTGCTGGGTCTTTTTTGGATTTTCTTTTTTATTCCCCTTCGCCAAGCGGAGTGCTTCAAGGAAGGGGATAGTAGGGACCTCCTTAGATGGAGGGTTAGGAATCAGTTCCTGTGCCTGTGAAGGAATGGAATCCATACAATCATCATCATGCAACACATATGGATCTGGAGCATACACAGAAGCCTTTCCTTTATTCATTTTTTGTTCTTTTTGTGTTCACAATCCTGAGATACAAAATGTGGCAACACAGTAGAAGGGGACTCAACAAAAGTAGATGTGGTGGCCTCAGTACCACCACCGGCACATAGCTTCGCGGCAGCAGCACCGCGCTCTGGCTCTGTCTCCAAAATGGTGGCATCAGCACCACCGTCTACATCTGATGTTTTGACGGCCTCAGCATCGTCATCTGGATCCCCATCCTTGGTGGCTTCAGCACCACCGTCATCAACGTCGTCATTAGCAGCATCAGCACCGCTACCTGGCTCATCTGGTGCTCTGGATTCTTCGTGTTGTTGTCACTCAGATGAGGCACCGCCGGCTGGTATCCTACCGCTCCTAGTAGTCACATAATAAGCATCATACAAAGAAGAAGACATTTCACTCAAATAATCACTAAGAGAGGTATCCTCTGTGAACTGTACCTGCTCAGACTTTCTTTTCAGATTGTTCGGATTTGGTTCAATCTGAGCTGGTATGGCAGCTTTTCCCTTGATCAAATCCCTCACTACTTGCTGGAACTCATCCATATCTCGTCGGTAGGACTCTCGATGCTCAGTAAGCAATCGGGCGAGATCATCTAATGGTGGGTTCTCAAAGGCAGGTGCCTGAGAACCAGATGTATTCCCCTGCTGGAAAGGAGGTTGTTGCTGGTGGAAGAAATGCTCACGAGGCTGGGGATATGAGTGTTGAGGCTGCGGACGCTGCCTCCACTGTTGTCCCTGATAGGCGGGACGAGGACCATTCTGGTTCTCCTGCTGGGCATACTGGGGCTGCTGCTGCTATTGTGGCTGGCTGTTCGGATATCCTTGAGCGGGAGACTGTTGTTGGGATGAGGAGCCACCATTGCCCCAATGAAATCCGGGGTGATCATGACGAATCCCGGGCTGCGGGTACTAGTCGTACCAAATCCCATTGACTTCCATCAATGATTCCTGCTCAAAGGATGGAGGGGGTAGAACTGCCAGTGGCTGATCCAGTTGATAGACCACCATCTGAGTGTCCTGAGATGGTGGCTGCGATGGGTAGTACGGTAGCTGCTGCACAGGCTCTACTTGGATGTGGTTGACCTGGCGGTGTAAAGCAGAGGGCTGGGTAGAGCTGCTACTGCTCGGATCGGCTCGTGACCTGGGAGGCTGCTGAGTGTATGCTTGTGCCTCCCGAATGCAGAGAATTTGAGTCTTCAGGTCACTCATGATTTTGGTAATAAGGTCCATCTGGGAAAGACCTTGGTTCTGCTTCTTCTCGAGGATCTCCATGCGGTCCAACTTCTCACTGATGATTCCCATGTCGGCTGCGGCGGACTCGGCTTGGGCTGCGGCTACCGACGGAGTGTGGGGACTGGCATCGATGCGGGCGATCCTCTGAAATGATCCTCCTCCTTGGGGTGGCTTTTGCTGCGTGTAGACTCTGGCTTGGGTCATCACAGTCGAGTTTTCTGCCATGCCTTCATAGATGGCCCAGACGTCGTCTTCACCCTTGGAAAAGTATGATCCACCACAAGAGGCATTTACAAGCCCCTGCAGCTCCGGTGTCAGCCCACAAAAGAAACTCTGGACCAGATTGGGCTTTGATATGTCATGGTGTGGACACCGGTCAATGAGCTCTCTAAAGCAATCCCAAGCTTCATGGAATTGTTCATTAAGGATCATGGTAAAATTGCTGATCATGGCTCGTGCTGCATTAGTCCGGCCAAGAGGGTAGTACTTCTTCAAGTATGCGGTCCGGAGATCTGCCCAAGTGTCGACGAACCTCCCCAGGTGTTTCAGCCAGTAAGCGGCTCTATCAACCAAAGAAAAGGGGAAGGCTATCATCTTAATAGTGTCCTCGGTCATCAGCCTGTCATGAATGGTACTGCAGATCATCTCGAATTCTTGCAAGTGGAGGTGTGGCTCTTCGGTCGGCAACCCATGGAATTTGGGCAGAAGTTGAATAGTGTGGGGGCGAAGCTCGAAGTCTCCATGGATGGGAGGAAGCCGGATCCATCGGTGAGTGAGGGATGCAGCAGGATTGTGCAATTCCCTCATGATCGTCTGTGGTGGTCTCTCAGCTTCAGGATCTCCTCCTTCTACAACAGGTATATCTTCTCCACCACCTGCAGCTCTGTTCTCTCGTTCTGCTCTCATCTACGCCAGCTCTCGCATCATGTCACCCATGAATGCTCCCTGGTCTCGGATCTGCCTCTGCATTGTCTCCAGGGAGGCTAATAGTGAATTGTTGATGGCAGCTTGATCAAATAGGAAATGAGGTTGCTCCTGCTCATTTGAGTGTTCTTTGTCTGCCATGTCTGGATTCTCTAAAAATGCAAAAGAACCCATCTCAGGTGTCGTCAAATGATCTAAGCTCTGTGATGCACTGAATTCTAAAACTTTTGGACTGATGGAAGAAGAAAGGTGGTCAAGGGGGAACAGGGCGGAAGTGAACTCAGGCTCGGAGAGTGGACTCTCCGAGGTTGTCCTAGATGAATAAGGAGGAGTGCTGGATAGCAGTGCTGACAAAGTCGGCCTAAGAGATCTCCATCCATCATCTTGATTATTTGAGAAGAGGAAGGTTGAGAAATGAAGAAGAAGGCAAAATTGTGCACGATTGTGCGGTGTTTTTGATCTTGACCTAGATCCAACTAACAATCAAACACAAAGCAAGGGGATTCACTAACTCAACACGTGAAGTCGTAAGGGTTTGGCTATTATCTTTGTAGTTTTTAGCTTGAATTCAGGAATTTATCTTTTAATGAGTCCTTAGAGCGCTACGCCTATAGGAGAGAGAGTACTGTCGGAAGAGTATCCCGTACTTGTCCTCCTCCTGTGTAACATGTAGTCTGCACTTTTTAAGGTCATTGTAACCCTTCCTGGATCCCTACTCATCCAAAGAAATAGAGAAAGGAAGCCAATAGGTGAAACCGATACTTCGGAACTCACTCGCAACGGAATCACCCGTGAGCATGCAAGTTCCTACTCGGACGCAAGACGATGACACAGACACCCCCGTGAAGGCGTGGCCTAGGCTCGATACTTTGGACAAGGTCGATGCTCTACACAATAGAGAGTCACCAATGTTGACCAAGCCCTACTCGTCCACGTACGATAGAAGCGCCAATACTTCGGAAATCCAGGCGATACACAAGGCATCCACAAACTGGGTTTTGGGCTCTAATCCTTACGAAGCCGCTCTCTCACTTGGAAGGAGACCTTCCCATACAACCTGAATACAAGTGACGGTGTTACTCTCCTAAAGCAATGAATCCAATTACAAGTTTTATTTAGGTCAAGTTTTCTTTAACAGTCCCTTTTTTTATTTTTTTGGTGTTATCGCTTCTTTTCAGTTAATTCAAACAAGCGCCTAACGTTTTTGTTTTTTCTTGATTCCTATTTGATCCAAAAATAGAGGGATAATAGAGTCAGAAAAGCCAATGCAAGTGGCACTAAGATGGAAATCTCACCTTAGTGCCTAAATGATGAATGCAAAGATAGAAGACTTACAGTAACTCCCAGCTCTCTCCATGCGGGATGCAAAGCAGGAATTTATAAACCTATACTACATGCCGATATGCACAAGGAAATCGTCCTAAGCAGGCAATTGCTAACGTGAAGAACCAGAAGTCAATCACCAATCCTCAATCCAAAGAGTCCGGTCTAGACTCACCCCTCCTCTTCTCGACAAATCGAGTTCAGGAGTAGCGCTTGATGGGGTGGGCTCGCAGCGCGGCAGATCGAAGATGATAATCAACTGTTTAATTAAACTAAGTCCAAATACGCACTATAGGTACATGCAATGGTTATTAGGGTGTTTGGACCTGATCTAATCGATCAAGCAATGCCTAAAATCTAAGGGCTCATTCCACAAAAGAAAGGGAAAATAAAACAAAACCGGAAAATGACAGCGGTGAAAATACGTCAAAAACTGCGATGAGCCCCCAAGTGAACAAACACTTGGAAATTGGACCCAAAGTGTCCTGAGTGTCCATGTACCTGTATTATTATGATTCAATGAATCTCTCTCTCACCAAACAAAATAAAATCTATCTAACTAATCTCTCCCTCACTCCTCCTACTCTCTCCTGTCAGCTAGGCTAAGAAAGCCGACTCCGCTTCCCAAGGTTGCACCGGATCCCCTAGGCGATCCGCCTCGCTCCGCGGTCCCTCGCAAGAAGACAATAAAAGATGGTTAGAAAGCTCAACAATATATATCAAAAACAAGAGAGATAAAACTAGCAATGATGTAAACAATCAATCACAATCAATAAAAAATGAGACCTATACGCTACTGCTCCCCGGCAACATCACCATTTGATTTAGCGAGAATTCGGTGGTCTTAAGTTCCACATAAAGTGGGAACTCAGTCGAAGTGTCGACCACGCAAAATCCCAACTAAAATCAACAATTAACCCACAATCAAATAATTCAAACAATGAAAATAGATGTGAAGTTAAAATTTATTTTTAACTCTACAAACAATATGTATAGATGCAAGTACATAGAGAGTTCGAACACAGGGAGCAAGGCAGGATAGATCAACAAGTGTGTGTGTGTGTGTGTGTGTGTGTGTGTGTGTGTGAATGTGATATATTGTCTACAAAATGCAATGCAAATGTTTTGTGGGTTTTTAATTTTATATATTTTTTAATTTTTTTTTAATTTTTAATTTTGTATTTTGGTTTTCTTTTTCTGATTTTATATTTTCTTTTTATGTTTTATATTTTTATATATTTTCTTTTTCACTAATAGAGTATATATACAATATAAGAAAGAGAGGGATAAAGTATTTATAAAAATAAGGATAAATAGTAAAAAATTAGGGAATAAAATATTTTTGGTCTTTTTATAATTTTAAGATGTTTTTGTGATTTCTGGGGAATTTTCAGAATGTTTTTGGTATTTTTAAAATAAAAAAGAAGGGAAAACAATGAATAAATTTACTGGCCGAAATCAAAATGGGAAGGAAAAATATCGAACAGCAACACAATTTTTCCAAATTAATTTTGAAATAAAGAGAATAAAATGAGGAACCTACAGGAACTGAGTTTATATTTTTCTGAATTTCCTATTATTTTTTAGATTTTTATGAAGATTTTTAAGGTTTTCTAATTTTTAAGGTTTTTGTTATGAAATTTTTAGTGATTTTTGGACTGACACTAAAATATGATAAGGACACAGAATATAATTTTTTTTGGAATTTTTCAAAACGTTTTTATAATTTTTATGGATTTTGTAATACAAACAGTAGGGAAAATGCATGTTTTTGATTTTTAATAAATATGAAAATGCGACAAAAATGCAATATAAAAATATAGCGTGAAATAACGATGCAACAGGAGTTTAAATTAAATTTTTGAGAATTTTTGGAGTTAATATGATGCGTTAAATAAATAAAACAAGCAAGCAAAAATGTGTGGCCTGACAGGGGTATATATGCAAATAGTTGAACATCCTGGGGCACAATCGCAATTTTCCAACAAAATATTACACAGAATATTTAATTTAAAGGACCATGCACAAATATCCAAATCCGCATGGGTACAAATGCAAAATACCTACCAAAACGCGTGACGTGCACGCGCCTGGGAGGGACCCAACCGTAATTTCCAAAACCACCGGGGGCTCACTTGCAAAATTACCAAAACTTTTACTCTTGATACAAAAGATCCTGGTCCTAGATGAAATAAACAAACGGTCGAGGGCCTCGCTGCAAAAAGCCCCACGCCTCACGTGAACGGGTCACGTGAGGTGACGTGGCCGAGGACCTGATTGCAAATACTGAGAGTTCAAGGGTCTACTTGTAAATTTTACAAAATATTTTGAATAGCATACGAAAGTTTAAGTATTATAAAATAAATTACAAAAAGAGCGCGGGTATACTTGCAAAATCCCCACGCTAAGGCGATGGCGGACGGCTCAGATGCATCCACTTGACACGTGTCCCCTCGAGGGGCTCCGATGACGCTTCGCAAATGGATGGCTAGGATTAGATCCCAGCCCTGGATCTGATGGTTGCACGGTGAAGCAATCGAACAGTTGGTGATGGATCTGGGGGACTCCCTTGATCCGACGGCTGAAAGACCTGGAGGAAGAACGTGGAAGAAGGTCGGCGATGGCGAGCTTCCGTGACCTCCCCCACCCTCCTACATCGGCGTTCGAAGCTCAAAACAGCCCAGATCTCTTCCTGCAGGCGATCTCTATGCACGGGAAGCTTCAAAATGGCCGGGGGGGCGTTGATCCTCGCCTACGACGGCGGCGGAGCTCGGGACCTCCAGGTATCTCCGGCGAGACCAGAAATGCTTTCAGGTGGTCGTTCGTATGCACGTACCTGCAAGAAAAAGGTGATGGAGTCCAGGGCAAAATGCCTGGACTCCGTGGAGGATGAATGGCGGCGAGGGGTAGTGCGACTGTGACTGGCCGGAGATGCGCTCCGGCGAGGTGGGTTGGAGATGTGATTTGATCGATGAATCGAGATGTTTTATAGAGGGTTTTTTATCCTAAGACTATGGCTAGATGAATGCGAGACAAATCAAGGGGAAACAAACACCTCAAGGGCATGGGCTCGAGGTTAAAGATACCTCGACAGGGGTTGGTCGGAGGTTGATGGAACGCCCAAATCTCGTCGCTCCGCCGCCTGGAAGATGCTAAGCTGGAGCTATCACCTCCAGGGAGTCAAGGCAGGATGAATTGGGGACGAGAGACCAAGGAATGGGGTTCAAATTTGAAATGAAAGTTGGGCATCTATTTTATTGGGTTGACAGACTAGTCTCCTAGAACAAGGCACAACGGGAGCTTCGATGCACGACAGCCCAGGCAATCATCTGGGCGTCTATCCTTGATAGAAGAGCAACAAAAGTCAAGAAGGGTCGATCATCAAATGGTGAAAGGGTTGTCCTTGAAAAAAGGGTGAAGACGGGTCAAAATGACATTCTGACAAGGTTCAGAGGGCGGGTCAGAGAGTTGACCGAGGTCAACTCTCGGACCCTCCTGGATGGTCCACGTGGACCAACCAGGAAAAAACCCTAAAAAATGATTTCGAAATTCAATAAAAAATAGAAAATAGGCGAATTAAATTTTGATTATTAAATGAAAAATATTTATTATTTTATGTAGTATTTTATTCCGATTTTTAGTTATTTTTATGAGGTTTAATTTTACAAGTTTACTTTTATGCCCTTTATAGGTATAATATCTATATATTTTATTATGTTATTTTTATTTTCTGATTTTAATTTATTTATTTTTGTTTATTATTTTATAAAATTATGGAATACTTTTATACACTAATCTATATTTTTATTTTATTTTTTTGATGTGTTTTGTATATTTAATAAATTATAAGTATAATTTATACAGGTATAAGTATAGGTATAATACCTATGTATTATCTTACAAGTATTTTATTTTTAGTTTTATTTAGGTTTTTATTCGGGTTCTAATGTACAAACGTATTATAGATAATATTTACAAAGTTATAAAAAATAAAATTATAAAGTAATGAATAAATAATAAATTGAATATTTTAGTGTGTACAAGTATACTACAAGGGTCCCAAACTCAACTTTCAAACCGTAACTCCGAAAAATACAAAACCACCTTCATTAAATAGATTATTTTACGCTATATACTATTAAGTGAGTTTGGTACATATCGAGTTTTTATTTGCAAGATACAGACCTGGGAAGTTGGAGTTCTGGAATCTTATTCAGACCATAACTTTTTATCTGTACATTTTTTTCAGTGAAATCAATTTTGTATTTTTACTTATTTAATTATCTACAACTTTCATGTACAAAGTTTCTTTATTTGAGGTATAAAAAGTGGAATCAAAAATAGGTCCCAAAATGAATAAAGAATGAATTAAAAAGAATAGGTATCTGGCCCTTATCTCCCCCTACTTTATTCCTTGTCGACCTATTCATCAAGATGCCTAGGTCTCGGGGTCTCGGGTCATAAAATATTTACAATATTGTTCTTTTTCTTTTCTTTTATTTATTCTATAATTTTGGCTTTAATTACAGTATTGTATACACTATTTAGATGCACATGCATGAATGCTAAGATGATGGATTTAATGCGATTTATACGCATTTGCTAGGGTTTTTGATGCCAAAATGATAGAATAAAGATGATGAAATGTGGCTTCATCATTAAGTCAACCCATTGACTCAACTAATCTGACGCCTATGAATCACTATTCTCATGTAGAGGACCTGCATCAAGAGGTCGGTCAAATATCAGCGAAATGAGAAAAGGATTGTCATCTCCTACTCAGGCTGGAGATCATCACTTAACAATCATTTGATGATGCTTGATGAGTCATTTATCTAACTCCTTAGATATTCATCCACGCATCTGGCTCTATGATTCAATCAATGAATCAACAGTTGTATGATTGTCAAGCTGGCCATGGTACATAACCCTTATTGTACACTGGGACCTTATATTGCATTCATTCATTCCCAGAAAAGGGAGTGAAAAACAATCAATAACTTTTATTGATAAATCATTTGTTACAATAACATTTATTGCAGGAATGGTTTGCCTCAGGCTCACAATGCTAACAATGAAATGGCCACCCCTATTCGATATTAAGATCTTGGGAATACCGAACCGTGCAATGATGTGATCTCTTAAGAATCGACAAACAGTCTGACTGTCGACATTTCGGTGGGAATAGCCTCCACTCGGTGACACACATAGTCGACAAGGAGCAGAATATATTCATAACCCTGACTATTCAGAAATGGGCCCATAAAGTTGATGCCCCAAGCATCGAAGACATATGATATCTGAATGAACTTCAAAGGCATCATGTCTCTCATTCCTATGGTATCTCCCATCTTGTAGTAGTCAGTGCAATGCTTGACACAATCGTTTGCTTCCTTGAATAATGTAGGCCACCAGAGGCCACTCTAAAGAACCTTTTTTGTAGTTTGTCTGAATGAATGGTATCCTCCTGATTCTTGGTCATGACAAAATGCAAGGACACTCTGAATTTCCTCCATAGGAATACACCTCCTCCAAATGCAATATGTTCCATCACGAAATTTATATGGATCCTCCCACTGGTAATAATGGATTTTAGACAAAAGATTGTCCACTTTAAGCTTCGGCCACTCATGTGGAGTTCTCTTGGACACAAGATAGTTCACAATATCAGCATACAAGGGAAGCGAGGTAACTGACAAGATTTCCTCATCTGGAACAGTTCATGTGATTGGTTGCAAGTTCTTCTCAAGAGACTCAGGCTTGGGAAGTATGGATAAGTGGCCGGCCGCCACATTCTTAACTCCAGGTTTATCTCAAATTTCTAGGTCAAATTCCTAGAGGAGAAGGATCCATCGGATGAGACATGGTTTGGCGTCCTTCTTTTTCTACAAAATCGGATGGCTGAGCTATCTGTAAAATGATGACCTTGGACTCGAGAAGATGAGATCTAAACTTTTCCAAGGCTAAACCTACTACAAGAAACTCCTTTTGAGTGACTGTGTAATTTCTTTGAGCTTCATCAAGTGTTCGTCTAGAGTAGTGAATTGTAAATGGGATATTATCTTTCCTCCGCCCGATCATAGCACTGATGGCATAATCTGATGTATGTATCATTATCTCAAAAGGTTGTGTCCAAATCAACGGCTGCAAAACAAGGGACTGAGTGATCAGTTCTTTCAGTTAATTAAAGGTAAGGATCACACGATCGTCAACAATGAAGTCATTCTCCTTGCCAAGCAATTCGATCAACGATCTGGCCAACTTACTAAAATCTTTGATAAACCATCAGTAGAAACCTACATGGCCCTAGAATGAACTGACCTTCTTAATGGTTGTAGGAGGCTCTAGTTTAGAAATCAACTTCCATGCCATGTTTACATACAATGTGACGCAACACAATTCCTTCCATCACCGTGAAGTTGCTTTCTTCCATGAGAGCACTAGATTCACTTCACTTCACCTCCATAAGACGTCGTCTAAATAATCAAGGCAATGATCAAAGGAGTCCCCATAGACTGATAAATTGTCCATAAAGACCTCAAGAAAATTTCCCACCATGTCGGCGAAAACCACAAGCATACACCTCTGAAATATCGCGGGGGCATTGTATAACACAAAACAACATCCATCTGAAGGCATATGTACCAAATGGACAAGTGAACGTAGTCTCTTGATCTTCGTGAGCAATAGTAACTTGATTATATCTAGACGATCCTTCCAAGAAGCAGGAATATTCTTTTGTTGTAAGTCTCTCGAGAATATGGGCAATGAAAGTCAATGAAAAGTGATCCTTCTTGGTGACGAGGTTGAGTCTTATGTAATATACACACACTTGCCAAGAAGTGAGTATTCTGGTCGCAATCTCCTCTCCTTTATCATTTTTTACAATGGTGATCCTTGATTTCTTTGACACTATATGCAGAGGGCTCACCCATTTGCTATTGGAGATGGGATATATAAGTCCCATATCACACCATTTCTGGATTTCTTTCATGACAACCTCTCAAAGGTTCATATTTAGCCTTCTCTGAAACTCACAGGAGGGTTTGTTGTCTTCTTCAAGGAAAATGTGTTGCAGGCAAAGTTAAGGGTTAATCACATGGAGATCTGAAGTCTTCCAATCAATACTTGCGATTTCGTTCAAGAACCTCCATCAAACAAGATTCATGGTCTTCGGTCATATGAGCATTGATGATGATTGGGTGCATGTTAGGTTCACCTGCAAGGAAGGCATACTTCATATTGAAGGGTAGTTGTTTCAGCTCAGGTGGAGTGGGAGCTGCTTCGATGGTGACTTTGACTATCAAAACAGGTGGCGGTTCTTTCATCTACTCATTGTCCTTCATATTCTATTTAGCCTCTGCATTCAAACATTCATAGAAATCTTCTATAATTTCCTCCTCATTGCAGAAATCCTCAATGATATGCTCTAGGTCTTGAAGGCACATCATCTCCACAGAAACCTCATCAAGCGGTTCAGCAAGAATCTCATCATGATCGACAAGGGGAAATTCGACTACATTCGCCATTCCTTCCTCAGGGTATAGGAATTCATGGATCTCATTGTCATCCATAAAGTGGTTGGTAACTTGAATTTCTGTCAAAAATTCATAGTCTTCATAATGATTGATCACCTTCTCGCATGCTACAAATGTTCCCTCTATAGACTTTGCGTTGCACACGATATCTATCTTGATTTTGTTGTTGTTGGAGTTGAATGCTATCTATCCAGTGTCGTACTTCACCATTGCATTAGATGTTCACAGGAATGACCATTCAAGGATAATGGGGGTGAGGAGTAGAGGTGTGGAAACATCCATGTCTAGTACAACAAAATCGACAGAGAATTGCATCCATTGAACTGTGACGATTACATCCTCCAACATCTCTGAATTGATGGATTTATCTAAAAATTGTGGAATCATCTTTGTAGGTTTGAGTGGTCCTATCCTGAATTTGATAAGTAGTAAAGCTAACATTAAAGTAACAGATGACCCGCTATCGAGAAAAGTGTGTTTTAACTCTTGGTTGAACATCTGATAGCAGGCGAGAGGTGTTCCCTTGTCTATCTTTTTGTCTGGGAGGTTCTGATGGCATTGATTGTGGTCATTGTAAGAATATGCTTTTTGGACTTGCCACCCTTGCTTCTTGCATTGTTGGGATAAGGCCAGCTCCTAGTTGTAGATGCATATTTTAATCCTTTCTTCACAGCAGGAATGTATTCAAGAGCTTTCATTAAAGCCATATTCAAGACCAAATTTTGGATAATTTATACAATGGCGTCATAAGACAAAGCATTTTTCAAAATTTCCATTTTTTGTATTTTTACATTGCTTCTAGAAAAGGAATAAGTATAGAAACTAAAAATGTATCATTCAAAAGTTTGTCTCTATCATTATTTAAAGGTAGATAGCAAAAAGGTATAGAATCATCTACAATCTTTGGACCGAAAACTGCAGGCTCGGCTTCATGTACTAGCTTTAGATCCGTTACATGTGTAGGACTCTTCAAATCTGGGGCTAAATCTGTGGCACGTGCAAGCATCTCCAATGCTAGCTGTCCTGCACTGGGTATGCTATTGTCTTTTTGTATTTTGGTATTTTCTTCATTTTTTATGGTTTTTCGATTGGTGGTGCTGCTCCAAAAATGTTGCTCAGTTCTTGTGCTAGTTGGGGTGACGATTCCCCGTCAGATGCGAAATGTTTTCCCTTTTCCGTCACTGGTGGCTGGAGTAATGAGTTGTGGCACAGATGTGGCACAGACATCTTGATCACCCCCAACGGGATATTGGGGTAATGAGTTGTGGCACAGATGTGGCCAAATTTCTTGAGGTGAATATATGGTTCCTCAGTAGTATTCCCATGGAAAGTAGGGAGCAGAGAAAAAAACTACGGCTTCAGCTCGAATGGGCGTGAATTTGTGGAAGCTGGATCAACTCTGTGATACGGCTCGCGCCTGCTTTAAAGTTGGCTTCGGTAGTAGTGGTCTTGTCTCCCTTCTATCATAATAGGGTCCACCCACTGAAAAGTCATCTCCTACACCTCCTTTATTGAACTCATTCTCAATGTTGACATCATCCTCTCTTCTACCTTCTTGCGTGTCTATCCTCCTCCTCAAATTATTTAACAATTCTTGTAAGGCAGCCTAGGCGAGGGCTTAGTTTATCAACTGTTGCTGGATTTCTTGTATAGATGCGAGAAACTGGCTGCTGACCTCATTTTGTGTAGTTTACTGCCCTTCCCCATGTTTGGCTTCTTCTTCTGGTTGGGGGTGTTGTCCTTTCCTCTTCCACCAACCATGTCAAATTCTGCTTGGATTTCCAACTCTAGATCGTGTTCATGGTCTGCATGTGGAAGAATACCCTGATTAATCTGAATTGTAGCACCATAAGGAGAGAAGTGTTTTGTGTTAAGGTCAACACATAACTTTGTTAAGGATGGTGATGTGTAAGAATCGAAATCAATGGCCATCCAAAATTGGCAAAGATTAAGATAAGAGTGATCTTAGTTTATTGAAGAAGGAAGGGTGTTTGGAGATCGGTTTGCGGAATTCGAATCGGGTTCTCGAGAATCTCGATTTATTAGAGAAAGCGAGCGTATGGAGCTGATGTGGGTGACGATGGAGTCTCAACTAAACTGTCCATGTGTCGCCATCTCGAAGGTCAAGAGGAAGATCCAGATGAAATATACGGGGGTCAACGAGAAACCAAGGGAATGCAAAATAGTAGAATGGCTCACAGTGAGCAAGGGTCAAAAAACGAAGGAAGAAAAATGGTGCAAATGCGTAATATTTTTTATCTTGACCTTAATAAAGCTAATCAACCAAACGTAAATTAATGGGTTCACCTACTCGACTTGTAAGCTGTAAAGGTTTGACAATTATCTTTGTCAATTTTAGCTTTAAATTTCAAAAAAAAATTATCTTTAACGAGTCTTTAGAGCACTATGCTGATAGGAGAAAGTATTGCCGGAAAAGAATCTTGTACTTATCCTCCTCCTTTGTAACATGTAGTCTACACTTTTTAAGGTCCTTGTAACCCTTCCTGGATCTCTACTCAGACAAAAAATAGAGGGAGGAAGTCGATGGGTGAAACAAATACTTTGGAACTCGCTCGCAACAGAATCAATCGTAAGCGTGCAAGGACCAACTCGAATGAAAGACGATGAGACACACATCCCCTTGAAGGTGTGGCCTAAACTCAATACTTTGGACAAGGGTCGATGGTCTACATAATAGAGAATATCACTGTTGACCAAGCCCTACTTGTCTAGGTACAATAGAAGCACCAATACTTCAAAAATTCAGTCTATACACAAGGCAGCCACAAACTGGGTTTTGGGCTCTAATCCTTATGAAGACGCTCTCTCACTGGGAAGGAGACCTTCCAATGCGACCTGAAAACAAATGAGGGCTTTGCTCACCCAAGGAAATGAGTTCAATTAATCAATCTCATTTAGATCAAGTATTTTTAATAGTCCCATTTTTAATTTTTTGTGTTATCACTTGCTTTGTATAGATTCAATACAAACGCCTAATGCTTTTGTATTTTATTTGATTCCTATATGATCCAAAAATAGAGTGAGATAGTGGAAAAGCAATGCAAGGTGACACTAATATGGAAATATCACCTTAGTGCCTAAATAATAAATACTCAGTTAGAAGACTTACAACGCTTCCTAGCTCTCTCCAAGCGGGATGCAAAGCAGGAATTATAAACCTATACTATATGCCGATATGCACACGATAATCGTCCTAAGCAGGAAATTGCTAATGTGAAGAACTAAATGCTAAACACCAAGAATGAAGCCTAGAGTCTGGTCTTGGTGCCTCCTCAGTGTCTACCACAGTGGGTCCTGCAAGTGATGTATGGAGTGCTCTCACGGTGTGTGGTTTCTAAACTAGGTGTCCAACAAGTAATTAATCAAAGTCCAAATGCGAAGACTATAAATGCATGCAAAATAGTTAGGTGTTTGGCCTTAGACTGCGCGATCAAGAAAGCCTAAAATCTAAGGGCTCATTCCACAAAACAAATAGAAACAAAGTGCAGAAAGCACAAAAATGTGGGAAACAAAGCCAAAAAGTGTTGAAATCCTGACAAAATCCGGTGAGCCCGCAGGTGAATAAACACTTAGAAATTGGGCCCGAGTTCCAAAGTCTAGAGTACCTTTATTTTTACAAATTAATAATCCAAATATGTCTCTCTTGCATAAGAAAAATAAAAATCTTAAGCTATTGTCGTCTCTCTGTAGATCCTCCTGCTCTCTCCTGCCGGGTAGGTCAGAATAGTCAGCTCCTCATCCCAAGGCTACATAGAATCACCTAGGAGGTCCTCCTCGGTCCACGGTCCCTCGCAAGAAGACAAGAGAAGAGGTGTCAGACATTTCAAAAATGGATAATCAAATAAAGACAAATAATTCCAAAAATGACCAAGCAAGCCAAGAGACAATAGCTACTCTACAAACCGATGCTCCCTAGCAACGACTCCATTTGAAAAGTGGGAGAATTGAGTCGCTAAACTGAGCAAACAATTCAGCTTCACTTGTTGCTGACATGACTCCTCAAATCCACCTGCAGTTTCAACAATTAACCCACAAAAATAATTAAGCAATTAAGAGCAAGAGTTAAAATTTATTATACCCTACTAAAAGTGTATAGTGACAAGCAAGTACGGGTCGAACACAGGAAGCAATGAAGTAGAGCAAGCAAGATAAAAAAATAATGGCACACTTACTCTCTCAAACACTTGGACAAAATTGATTTTTGTTGGTTTGTAATTTTTAATTTTCAATTTTTATTTTTATTTTACATTTTACATTTGGTTTTAAATTTTTTGTTTTTATATTTTTATGTTTCTATATTTATTTTTCTTTTAAAATATCTAATATAGCTATATATAGAGTATATATACAATATAAACCAATATAGATATACATACTAATAAAATAGTCAAAATAAAGGGAATAAAATTGTTTTAGGTCTAAATATTTTTTTACTATTTTTATTAATTTTTAGATAATTTTGCAAATTTTTATATATTTTCAACTTAAAAATGCCATAAATCTGAGATTCAATAAATAATCAAAATTGAAATAGAAATTAAAAATACAGGATTAAGTACAAAATTTTCAAATTCATTTAATTATAAATAATAATATAGATAAAATTATAAGACATACAAATGTTTTTTGAATGTTGTTGGAATTTTATATTTTTTATAAAGGCTTTTAGGTTATTCTATTTTTAAGAGTCTTCTTTTTCCATTTTTAGTGATTTTTGGTTTGAAGGTTAAAAATACATAAATAAACTCAAAATAGTTTTTTTTTGTAATTTTTCAGGACCTTTTTATTTTTTAGGTATTCTCTACTGTAGACATGGACATAAATGTCTATTTTTATTTTTATAAAATAGGAAGAATGCCTAAAATTGAAATGCAAAACTAAGGCGTGAAAGTACAACAAGTCAGACACTTAATCCTATTTTTTGGATTTTTTGTAGCATAATAACTATTTTAAATCAATAGAGGAAGTAAAGAGAAAGTACAATACTAGTAGGGGCATTTCTATAAATAAAATATAGTTCAAGGGCCAAACTATAAATTTTTCAAAAATGTATAACATGCATAAAAAGTTACAGGACTAATACGAAATATCTCAAAATACAAGGGCACGTCTGCAAAATGCCCACCTCATGTGGACGGCCACGTGAGGTGAGCTGGCGTAGACTAAAGTGTAATTACTAAAAGTCTGGGGGCTGCAATGCAAATATTACAAAATAATTTAAATGGCATAGGAAAGTTTTACTATTAATTAATAAAATAAAAAATGTGTTGGGTTAAATAACAAAATACCCAAACATGGGCAAAAGAAGATGTTTAGATGGGTATCACTAATCCACGTGGTGCACTCCCATTGCACGATGACGCTTCGCATCCAAGGGTTGAGATTAGATCACCGAAGATGATCAACAGTTCCGAGCTTCTCCCATAGGACAATACCTTCTTGATTTCGACGGTGGAGGAAGATCGGACGGTAGAGACGGAGCCACAAAGAACTGGGAAGAACTCCCCCATCCCCGAGCTTCAATCGAGTGGAGTGCGTGCTCCCGACCTCCTCTTGAACTATGAAGGGAAAAATAGGTTCCTGGGCACGTCCCACTAGAGATTAAAGGCTTCAAAACACGTTGGCATTCATCAGAGCTCCTCCGCGAAGTCGAGGAAGATAAGGGCCCCTAGGTATAGTTTTAACAAATTAACTCCAGAGGAGTCATATGGCCACTAGGTCCTACAAGAAAGGTTCACAAGCAAAACAAAAGGAATCTTGGGGCCTATATGCATAGGTGGATGAGTAGGTGGCTCGTGTGGAGCTCCTCCGACGAACGTTGGAGGATGAGGAGCAAGCCGCTTGCTTTGTGCAAGAACAAGGAGAATGGAGATGCAACATATGATCAGAAGTCAGAGGGGAAGCTTGAGGAGGCATTGAGTGCGACGGAGTAGCATGGAGATGGTTAGACTATGTGGGCGGAGCTGGAGCTCCGATGAGGGGTGATTTTGATTTTTATGATAGATTAAACTAAATCAGATGAAATAACTTGTCTACTTATTCTGCTGCTAGACTAATGGACGGAAATGACAGGAAAATGAGTGGCAAAACTGACCTAAGCACGTCCTCAACGGATGCTCAGGGCGGTAGTGCGGAGAGCTGGATCTGACCTCAATTCGACGTCGGTCTTGAGTTGATCAGAGTCTGCTGTCATCAGGGAACTAAATCGAAGCTCGGATCAATGGTCAAGAGGCAGAAGAAGGATCAAACTTTGGTTTTGGATGGAGGAAGTTTTTTGAAGAGGTGATGAACGTGCTCTAAGGATTGATGTAATAGAAGCGATGCAGCGACACATTCCATGAGGAATCATCTCCACGTGAATTAGAGAGGATCGAGGCACAAAAGTGCAGAAGAGATCAAACCAAGTCAATGATCATATTGACTTGGAAAAAAGAAAGAAGAAGCAGTCAAGTAGAGATCTGACACGGGTTGCAGGCAAGTCAGAGGAGTTGACCGGAGTCAACCCTTCCCGCCACCTGGTTGGGCTACGTGGAACAACCAGGAAAAAGCAACCCCAAAATCTTTATATATTAAATAGAAAAATAGTAATCAATTTTATTAAATTAATGTTATTAACTAGAAAATGCTTATTTTTTCCATTGTATTTTATTACGATTTTTATTTTTTAGAGGTTATTATTTACAAGTTAATTTTTAGGGTATATAGAGGTATATTTATCTATATTTTAGAGTATTTTATTTTTATTTTTGCATTTTTTATTTTTTATTTTAGTTTATTAATTTATATAATTATGATTTTTTTCTACATTTAAATATATTTTTATTATATACTAAGAAGTAATATTTAAACTTAAATAAATAGGTGTATTTAATATATAGGTATAGTTATTATATATTTATCTATATATTTTGGTATTTTATTTTATTTTAATTTTTTCCTTGAATGTTTTATTTTAGTTTTAATATGCACAAGTATTATAAATAATATTTATAAAATTATAAAAAATATGAAGTTATAGATATAATAAATATTAAATAAAATGAATATTTTATTCGGGTATACTATACGTAGGAGTTCAAAACCTAACTTTCACGTGTTAACTTCGAAAAATATGAAACCACCTTCATTAAATATTTTATTAAAAGTTATATACAATTAAAGATGATTTTGATGTATTTTTAATTTTTATTTGAGTATTATAGGTCTGGGAAGTTTGGATTTTGGAATCTTATTTAGAGTTTAACTTTTATTCTACATAATATTTTCGTATGAAATTAATTTTGTATTTCTCTATATATTATTATCTACAACTTTCATGTACAAAGTTTCTTTTTATGAGGTACAAAAAGTGGAAAATAAAATAGGTCCCAAAAATGAATTATTGATGGATGAATAAATGAGAATTTTATTGAATTATTGGCTTTTATCTCCCCTACTTTATTCCTTGTTGACCTAGTCATCGAGTTGCCTAGGTCTTGAGATTTAGGGTCATAAATATCTTTGATATTTTATTCTTGTTCTTTTCTTTATTCTATAATTTTGACATTAAAGACATTATTTTATGCTGTATTTGTAAGACAAAGCTTGAATGTTAATTTATGCAAAGTAGAGGTATTTTCATGCATTTACTAGGTTTTTTAGGCCAAAATGATAGAATAAAGTGATCAAATGGATATTCATTAATACTTTAGCTATAACTTGAATTTTCATATTTTAATAAATATGGTTAAAAATTCTCTATAAAATACTAAATATACTATTAAAGTTCATTAAAATTACTTAATAATATATGCATATTATTCCTCAAATTCTTTTTGTATATACTTATTGATAAATCAGCTAAAAATATTCTTTGCAAAATATTTGAAAAATAGTTTGAAAATCTTTTTTGAAAAATATTTTTAAAACTATTTGGAAAATATTTTGTTAATTATTTTCAAATTTTGTCTAAATATTTTGTTTGTAAAATTTCTTTTCTTTGTGTCAAATAAAAATGCTTAAAAAATCATTTGCAATTATTTAAAAAATGGTTGCAAAAATACTTTGAAAAAACATTATATACTATTTGAAAAACCTTGGCAAAATGACTTTCAAATGTGTGTAAATGTTTGTAAAACTCATTGTAAAAATTATTTTGGTCTATATATTTCAAAAATTATATGTAAAATGATTTCCAAATAATTTTAAGGAATATATACATCTCTATAAAATTATTTATTAATTTTATCAATATATTTTATTGAAATGATTTCTTACCCCTTGTAAATTCTAAAAAAACCTAACTCTTGTAAATATAAGATGCATCCTTGTGTAAATATTTGTACCTTGTTTTTATTCAAAAAATATTATTTTCAAAACAAATCCCAAAAATAGTTGTAAAATCTAAATTCAAAAAATATTTGCAATTTTTTTAGAAAATACCAGAAAATTGCATTTGCATTATCTTTTTCAAAAACAACCATAAAAAATTCAAAATATTGAAAAATTGCATCACAAAAATATTTTCTGCATTGTGCATATCATTTGCATAACATTCACATTTTTTAGAGTATGATTGATATATGAACTAATCTAAGTAAAATCTGATGATTGGAGTTTGATTGGACCTTAAAATCTACCTAATTACAATAATCTTATAGGAGTTGGAATTGGGGTACTTCAGGTCTAGTTGACTTAATTCTTTGAGAATCATGAGACTTGGCTCAATGAATTCTTGACTGCCTAAGTAGAGTATTTCGAAGCACACACATGGCTCTTGTCGATAATGACCTAACTTGGACACATGCACCTCTCGTGTGCCTCAACTAAGTTGGAGTGGCTATTGAATTTGTCAGTATGAGACACACACAAGTGGAAACATTTGTCCTCGCCTAGGGTGGTAAGTGCACTCCAACCTTCCAGTGGCTTAGATGCTAAAGACATGAGAGTATGGGTTGCAATATTGCTTCAAAAGTGGGATAGTCTAGTGGCTCAAGAGAAAAACTCGTTATGTAAATGTTGTCGTATATAGTATTTCAAAAAAAAAGCAAAAAGCAAAACTCCAAAAAAGTGGATAGGATTGAAAATAAAATGCATGTTGAATGTATATATTTGTATAGTAAATAAGCAATCTTGAGCTTCAAAGTCATATCTTATGAGCCTACAACTGGATGACTTGATTACACTGGTCTTGCATCCTAGGATAGGTAGCTACACTGGCCACCGTCCATTCTTCTCTTCAACCCCTCCTCTTGAGCTGGTTATCACTTGAACGTATAATGGAATATCTCGCTCCTCGAGGATGAAGTTGCTAGATTGGGGAATCACTGAGTTGTTATGCCGGAGATGTTAGTATCTTTGTCATTTCAGTTGAGGGGAGCCACTATCATTTACACTATACAAGTCAGATTCATAGTCATAAGGGTTTCCGTATGAGTAGAAATATTCTGACTTGGCTATTGAGGGGACTTGAGCAGAGTTTTGGGATTATCGAAGGTTGTTATGTTTCAAATCTAATTCTCAATAAGGTTCTGACCACACTAAAATTTCAAATGTCTGACTTAAGCTCCAAACTTTGATTTTGTAAAGACAAGTACGACAATTAAACTTAATCCACTTTTTTCCCTTTTTTCTTTTCTTTGTTTTTCTTTTTCTGCACTTATTGTATAAGTATTTACCGGGAACAAGCAAAGGCAAGTATATGGGAGTGATGAATCTCCATTTAATCATCTTTATCCTATCATTTTAGCCCGAAATTTCCTAGTAAATGCATGTAAATATCCTTAATTTGCATAAATTCACATTCATGCTTTGTTGTATAAATATTGTATAAACTACTACTTTTAATACCAAAATTATATAATAAAGAAAAGAAAAGAAAAAGAATAAAATATCAAAGATATTTTATGACCCTAAACCCCGAGACCTAGGCAACTTGATGACTAGGTCGAGAAGGAATAAAGTAGGAGGAGATAATGGCCAATAATACAACCAAAATTCCATTTATTAATTTATTATTTTTTACATTTTTGGGACCTATTTTCTCATTAATTATAACTCAAATAAATAAATGTTTTACATAAAAATCTTATATAATAAATATATAAAAATATAAAATTAATTTCACACAAAAATAATATACAGTGTAAGAGTTATACTCTGAATAATATTCCAAAATCCCAACTTCCCAGATATGTATCTCTCAAATAAAAACTTAAAATATATCAAAATCATCATTAATTGTAAATAACTTTTAATAAGATATTTAATGAAGGTGGTTTCATATTTTTTGGAGTTAAGGTACGAAAGTTAAGTTTTGGACCCATATTGTACATTACACCCGATTAAAATATTCATTTTATTCATTTTTTATTATTTTTATAATTTTATATTTTTATAATTTTGTAAATATTATTTATAATATATGTGCATATTAAAACTATAATAAAAACATAAAGAAATTATTAAAATAAAATATTTACATAAAATACATGGTTGAAATACCAATAACTATATTTATATAATAAATATCCCTCCTTAATTAAGTGTATATATTAGTTCAAAAAAGAAAATAAAAATTCATTTAAGTATGTAAAATTAAATTTTAATTATATAAAATAAGAAAGGAAAATAATAAAATCAAAAATACAAAACAAAAAAATATATACAAAACCTAGATAAAAATACCTATAATGGACCCCTAAAATTTAATTTGTGATAAATACCACTAAAAAATAAAAATCATAATAAAATACTTTATAAAATAAAAAATAATTTTTATTTTATAACTTTAATTAAATAAAATCATTTACTATTTTTTTTTCTAATTTACAAATAATTTAAGGCTAGGTTTTTCCTAGTTGGTCCACATGGACCAACCAAGTCGCGTCTAGAGTTGAATAACAGTCAACTCTCTGACCCTATGCCTGCACTTCTTACACCTCGATGACCCCATTTTTGTAGATTTTTGTGAGCCACTCATTGCACGTCTTGGGGAAGATTCCTTCTTGACTTTGGCTCATTGATCCTCCCTCTTGCAAGCTGTCTTTATTTTTCAATCCGAGCATCATTGATTCAGTCATTCCTCCTCATTTTTGGAGCCCGCTAAACGTCGCTACATAAACGCGCCTCCATCAAGAATTAGATTTTTTATCCTTCTTCCACCACTTTCGACCCGAAGTCTAACTCTAGATCGAACCTCTCTGACAACATCTTTCTCTAGGGCTCGTTTGTAGCATGATTTGATGTTGTATTGAACCAATCCGTTGCTCGTTGCCACCTCATCGTAGCTCCTACTTCTGGCCTCCCTTGACGGTGAGCTTCTATCCTCTTTCCCTTTTTCGATTCCTTAGCATAGTGTTAGCATAGAGCTCATTTTATTTTCGTTCAATTCATACTGGCTTCGGGTGTCTCTGACCTTGTCCATTTGCCGGAGCTCGTTGATCCACCCTCTGTTTCCAGCCACCCCGTTCAACCTCCATCTCCACAATTGTGTCCACTATCTTCCTCACACGCAGTCCTTCACCCAGAGCACATTCGACCACTTGAATCTTGCTCGATGCAGAGATCATGTCCTCCCTCTCCACTTTTCATCGGAGGACACCTCCTGAGTCCCCTCTGCTTCATCTCCGACACCTAAAGCTCCCTGGAGTTTCGTTTTTTACCTAGTAATCATCTCTGGTAGAAAAGAGTAAGAAATGAGGCCTTTCAAGCCTCGTCGATCCAGAAGAAGACCCTTCAGGTCCTGCTGCTCCAACAAGCCACGCTAAAGGTCCTTACCCCATTTTACACCCTTTTTGGCTGCAAAACATTGCTAGCATCCTTCAAAGTACCTCAGCCGTGCGAGAGAAGATGAATCTATGATTCATCGCCGTTATTCTTTCATTTTGGCAAAAATCATTGGTAAAATGCATGTAAATATCCACTAATTCCAACTAATTAACATTCTAACCACATTTGTTAATATTATATATTTAACACTTAGTTTACCAAAAAAAGAATAAAGAGAAAAATAAAAATGAAAAGAAAAAGAAAAGAAAGTTAGACATAATTATGTATAGACCGATCCTAACTTCGAGACCGGTCGATATTAACTTGGTCAACAAAATAAATAAGTAGGGGGAGATAAGGATCCTAACATATAAAAATGAAAGAAAACCGAGACCGAAAATATAATTAAACACATTTTTTACATTGTAAATATTTCACCGATTTTATATCATTTATAGCATTCCAAATCAAAACACTTTTTTATATAAGTAGTTCACAAAAATATATAATATTTTACAAAAATATCATAAAAAATATTTATTATAAAAATAAAATAATATCTTGAACCGAAAAAGTCGTAAAAGCCAAATTCTGAAGTTCATAACAATTTATAGAAATATTCAAATGGACCATATTGGTATATTTTACATTATGCAATAGTTTATTATTGTTTAATATATGTCATAGAATTATATATTAATATTCTATTACTAAATTTAAATAAATAATAATTTATTTATTTATTCATGCATTATTAATTGTTTAATTATTTATTTATTAATTTATGTAATTACTTAATTATATACTTAATTATTCAATAAAGTAATTATTCAATGAGTCATTAATTACTTAATTATATATTAATTAAATTATTTAATATAATTATTAATTTAACTTATAATTAATTATATTAATTATTTAATAAATTTTATTATTAGTTTTATCTTATTATTTCTCTCTCTCTTCCCCTTCTTCTCCTTCCCCGCTCCCTTTCTTCCCTACACTTGCACCGCCCGCCTCAATTCCATCTTCTTCCTTCGACCAACCGCCCAATGGTCGATTGTTGGCCAGACTTTCACCAACCACCTCCGGTGATCACACCTGCAGGCGGTTCCCATCCACTTTGCTTGGGCTCCATGTCTCCTCCCATATAAACAGGGATTCCCACATATTTTTTGTATACGCCATTTGCGACTCCACCCCCGACGAACTCCGACAAAGAGGAAGCGGATGAGAGTGACTCTGATCCTCGTTGCAGCGAGGGAGTACGAGGAGGGAGGCGTGATCTTCTCTGCCGATGTCGAGATTTACTCTGCCGTACTCGAGCACCCGCGATCTCCGCCGTCATGTAGCAGGCCACGATCACGGAAGTTCACACCTCTGTTCCCAGGCGAACCCATTCAATCCGTAGATCACGTCAGTAATCCATCTTCCGAACATCACGATAGGATATTCACCTTCTCCTTACGTGATCCATATATGATCGATCCACATTCATCTCATTTAATATGCTCTTCTCAATCTCCGATTCACATCCTGACCACCTCGAATTAGATCCGTATCAAGTTTCTGATCCCATTCTATAACTACAGAGGATCACCATTCATATCCCCCCCCCCCTGCTCTTAACGATCGGTCGAGGTTCACACCCTCAAGCCTTAAATCTGCACCTACAAGTCATCATTGATTAAAGAACAATGCCTGTCTGCGAAAAAAAACGCTCATTTGAAAAGCTACCGCTTGCACCGTACAACCGAGTAGCAGACTGAACACCGAGATTCATGCACTGCCTCTCGCAGATCTGGAGTGTCCTCGAGCCTCGCGTCACTGTAGTAGTGCCCGTGCCATCGTCACCCGTCCAGATCAAGTCCGTCGCCCATGAATAACCACGTAAGAGCTCCACCGATATAAGATCTGAGCGTCGCCGCTCAAGATCTAATCGAGATCCAACGTTTTGCAGACTGAATCGCAGCTGTCGTCCCCGCCCAAGTTTGGGCTTTTCATAGCAGTTGCACGATCAGATCCTACTCATCCAATCTGAACCGTGAATCGACGGTCCAAATAAAGAGCTTCACCACAGATCGAACGACTTCCATCTTCCCACGTTTCTCAGCACCAGTGACCAACTGCCCCACCGTCTAATCCATTCAGCGGTGCACATGATCTCATGTGCCCCGAGATATCTTGGGAGAATTTGCAAATCACCGTCCGACAATTCTGGATTTACACATAGGCCTAGTTCCTGCTGAAGTCACATGAATCGCAAACATCTCCTGGCCGTTTTGTGCGGACAACTTTTCCTTCTTGCATTTACATGCGCAACCTTATACTTTCTTACGAATTACACGTATATCCCTAGACTATACATAATTTTATATCTTATTATAATACTTGATAAATAAAATATCAAATATAATAAAATAATAAAAATACATACAATAACACTATATTATACTATACATAGTATTAAATAATTTTTTGCAAAATAAAAATATTTTCTATTTTTTAATAAATCTTTAAAAAACACCACAAAAATATAACAAACTTCAAAAATCATAAAAAATATAAAAACACCTTTAAAAACTAATAAAAATTACCTTTACCATATTTTACAATGTTTTTCATTCTAAATCAAAAAAAAATAAAATTTGAATACTAAAATCAATAAAAAAATTAAAAAATACATAAAAACTTCCAAAAATCATAACAAATTCAAGAAAACCATATAAAAACATACAATATATCAAGATAATTTCACCTACTTTACATAAAAAATAAAAATAATTTTTTTCTTTTGTTTACTATTCTAAAAATCAAAAATAAAAATCTATTTTTAATAAAATCTAATTCTCAACATTGAAAATAAAGCAAAAGCTATAAAAATCATAAAAACCTTTCTAAAAATCCATAAAAATAGAAACATAAATTAAAAAACAATAAAGAAATTAAATAAAAATTACAAAACATTTTCTAAAATCATAAAAAATATAAAATACTTGAAAAATAAAAAAAACTATATAAAATTCAGAAATATTAAATAAAAATCTAAAAAAATCTTAAAAATAAATAAAAATTAGAAAACCCATAAAATCCCAGTTTTCTATTGTTTAACACTAGTTTCCAATAGTTTGCGTCCTTAAGTTCGACACTCCTGTACTTTATCGCTATACATCAAAGTTTTGGAGTGTATATAAAAAATAAAATTTCTTCTAAAATCCACCTAGTCGATACAACGACTGTAGATATCTTTAGGTCGATGCGGTTTTTCTGATGGCACCATTGCTAGGGAGGCAATGCTAGGGTAGACCATAGACTTAGGTTTAGGTTTTCTCTTTTCGCCATCTTCTTATTTTTTCTAACCTCACGGTTTATTGTTTCTGATTTGTGCAACTACAAGTTGAGCTGCAAAGTTGAGAACCGAGAAACCAAAATTTCTTGTAAAGAAAATATAAAAAAAGAAGGACATTCGCTCATTTTCCTATTTTGTAGAAGGGGCTCCGTAAGGGCATCTTGACTTATACCTTCCTCCCTCTCTTCCTCGAGGTCTATTTCATGAGTGTCGTGCACTTGGGGGAGCAGATCACCCACCACAGCTTTTATCGTATTGTGATTTTTCTTGACAATTTTCCACGGTTTTCTCAACGATGGGTGCTTACATATATTTTTTTATTTTTATTTGCATGAACCTCCGTTGCTAGTTTTAGGACTCACAACCTAGGTGCATGTTTATTTAAGATAAAAATTACAAGAAAAAAAGACATTGTTTGAAAATAAAAAAAGAGATAACCAATATTAAAATCGGGATTGCTAATTTTATTTGACCTAAAACAGAATGTAAAGGACTCACTCGTATCGGGAGAGCAATCCCCAGCTCCTGAATTGCAGGTAATCTCCAGATTTGTGAGTGAAGGATGTCACCTAAGGTTATAGCCATGGTCCAGATTTCTTTCGGGATACTACTGAGTTCGTATATTTACTCACTTACTCTTCAGTGGGAACTCTCGGGTAGCTGAAAATGGTCCAATTTCCTTAGCAGAGTGGGAGGTTTAGAGGACACCACAATAAAACGGTCCTCAAGTAACACAGGTAGCCGAAAATGGTTTGTACTTACTCCCATAGTCATTGAGAATAGGTGATTTTCTATAAGAACTCAGTGCAATCTTCTCAAGAAGCTTTGCGCACCTATCAACTCACGTTAATCTATGAGAAGACTTGTTTGTCAAATATCCCTAAATTTGAAAAGATAAACGATCGAACTTTTACAGTCATCATCAAGATTGCGTTGGTGAATTCAGGGTTTACTTAGTGTTTGAATTTACAAGTGAGTCCTATCTTTCGGATAATTTAATCGATCAGGAGTCACTTGTCTAATCACGATGATTGGTAGACACCTCTTAGGCCAACTCTTATGGCAATGCTTCCAGGAGCATCTACTCGATCATCTAGGTTGGTTCGAGACGTCTCGTGTCTCCAACCTGAGTTGAGTCCTCTGACGTTCTCCGAGTGTAACTCTGACCTCGGGGAGTCATCTTCATTGCTTTCCCTATCTTCTCCATCCCTTCTCTCTCTTTCTCTTCATCTCCATCGAGTCATTCTTCGATTACACTTGTGACAGTTGAGCAGAGGTATGAGACTCGTGAGCCGAGTATTGATCATATGAGAGATCAAGGTCCATCAGTTGCTGAGACAAGAGTGCAGATGGAGCGACATGTATCTCATTAGGGAGTTGAACCAGTCTCTACATCGGAGCTACCAATTTTTTTGATTGATTCAGACTTCATCTCACTACTTCTGAAGTTTTATGGGTAGCAGCACGAGGAGCCATACGAGCATCTTTATGATTTCAAGGAGATTTGTAACACTCGATTCTACTCAGATATTACAACTAAGGATGTAATGGCGAAAACGTTTCTCCTAAAACTCAAGGCCAGAGCCGCAAGATGGCTCTGACATTTAAGAAAGGAGAGAGCTAATTGGGGTACACTTCGAGATGCCTTTCTTAGGAAATTTTACCCCATTAGCCGAGCCTACTTTATGCGGTCGGTTATTATTGATTTTTCTTATGGTCCCTACGAGCCACTCCAGGATATGTGGCTCTGATTTCAGATTCTTCTGAGGAGATTCCCACGCGATCTCCAGAGCTGAGCTAGCTCGGATATTATATCTGGGGATGACTGCAGAATAATATGTATTGGTCGATGCCTCGTGTGGTGGTTTACACCATAGTCTTGATGAGGATTCACTTTACAATCTCTTCAGAGAGATTTTTGATATCAATACAACACACAAGAAGATCACATACCACGTAGATGCGATCCACCTCTCGCTGATTTAGGGATTGCACATAAGGCAGTTGATGTGGACACTGATGCAATAATGAGTATGGACGTTGAACCAGTAGTAGAGAGTTCTCATTTTCAGAGACTGACACATAGTCCATTGAGTTTTCAGCCGGAGTATGAGTCAGTTCCATGCTTTCCAGTTCATGAACCTTGGATATCTGTTCCTCAGGTATTCCAAGATACCAAGAGAGAGCCGATGTTGTTTCAACTGACTTATCAGCTGATTCAGTTTCCATATTAGGATCAGTGCCATGAGCAACATCTTCAGGAGTATTTCACCTCGGACTCATTTGCTTATTCCGAGAGTCTTTAGCAACCCGATATGGATGTGGGACATTACTTTGAAAGTCCTGATAAAGATGGTCCCACATTTGATCATTTTGTTCATTTGATTCATGAGCATACAACCTATCCAAGGGAACAACTGGACACCTTCACAGATTTTATTACTAGCATTTTCATAGAGCATAGATCAGTTTCAGATATTCCCGCTTCACCTGAGTTGTTGACTTCTATTCCTTCTGGTTCCCATGATGATCGAAAGTAGCTTATGGTTGCTAAGACATTTAGGAGCAAGGAGCATACAATCAGCAATGGTGCAGGTGTACATTCACATTATGAATCTCTTCATAAAAAAGGTGAAAAATCACAAAAAATGGAAAAAGAGAATCCGGAAAAAGGAATAATGACAAGACTTCTGACTTTGTAGATGAATCTCGAACTTATGTTATTCATGGAGTAGTCTCCATTTTAGAAAAAGATTTTCTTCTCTTTCTTATCCTCTGAGTGTACAGACTAACACGGAGGATGTATAGATACCCTTCCCAGATGCTTTGAATCTAGGGAAGGGAGAAAATTAGAAATTTTTAAAAAGATCCAAGATTCGAAATTCACGAAAGAGACGATGGATATAATTCAGATAAAGCTTAGTCTTTCGGAGGCATTGGTACACGTTCCTCTTCTTCAGAAATACTTGAAATATCATAATACGCCAAAAAGGAAGAAGAGGCATAATCGTTGTTCTGAGAAACAAGTGCTGACTATTGCCACTTGTTATGCCATCCAACATACATCTCCCAAGAAGAAAGAGAAAGACATGAGAGCACCATTTGTCAGTTGACAGATTTCAGACCACGAGTTCGCGCACACCTTATTAGACAGCAAATCATCAGTGAATATTTTACCCTTCCATCTTCTCAAGACTCTTCATTTAGGGCGTCTGAAGTGAGTAAGAATGCTTCTCCAATTTCCCAACTGATTGGTCAAGAGTCCAATGGGTATGATTCAGGACATTTTCGTGATGGTACATGGCATAAAATTCACTGTGGATTTTGTTATCTTAGACTCTGATTCCTCGATACCATCATAGGATGATGTCATCATTCTTGATCGACCTTTTATACATGCGATGAAGGACAAAATTGATTTTGGGAAAGATATTGTTCCAGCAGCATAGTGCTGAGCTCAGAGCGTACAGAGACTCTGCCAACAGATGAATCTGCTTCCGGACCCTCATATACAGAGGCATGTGGGATTACAGATGAGATATGGCATGATCATATTTCTCCTGATTCTACAGAGACCCAATAGATCCTTTCTTGTGAGGAAAACTTGGAGAGCACATCTTTTGGTGATCTGAGTATACCTGTCTGGAGATGTATTGACGGGATCCGCAGTATCTACGTCATCAAAACAAAACTGTTGATGGCACGTACTTTAAAGGCCGAACTAATTTCAATTGTAGATTCTTCATTCGAGCCTTTCTTTTACAAGGATATTGAGCCCTCTTTAAACACAGATTCTGATAAGGGATTAGTTGATAAGGAGACAGATCAAATCGTAACAAAGTTTGACCTATTTCTTGCGTCTACATCAGAGACCATGGAGAAACTTTCAGAGGTTGGTTATGTCCATCTTTTCGGCCATATGGGCCACTCCTTACCATTTGACACTAGTCAGGGATCCTCTAATTCGGAATAGATATCTCTGAAGATGACCCTGATGTCGGCCTGACTCTTGTACATTCTATTGTTCTCGATCATGCAAGAAGGCCATTCTTCAGCTTTCTTGAGCCTGTAAAGTTCGATCACTTTGTATATACTTTCGATTTTATTCTTTCTTCCTTCCGTTTGTCTTATACCCTTAGGATTCATCTAGAATTTTGTTATACTTAGGATGTATTTTATCCTAAGTATAGGGGGTGTAGACACCGTGTTATTCATATCGTTCTGTTCTATTACCGTTGTCGTTACTTATACTTACGGTGCACTTTACCCTAAGAATAGGGGGGTAATATAGCTCATATCATTTTTGATCGTTTTCGATTTTTGTATCATCTTCTATCTCGATTACCCTCACATGTTGACATTCTTCTCTATACTGAGAGATATTTCACCCTAATTATAGAGGGGATAAGCTGAGCCATTGATTGTGTACATTCTCTTGACCTCGATCATTTTCAATTTTGAGTCTATTATCTTTAGGATTATTTGATCCTAAGTATAGAGGGGATAATTGACTTCAATTCTTTTATTCGTTATTCTATGAGTCGTTGTAGTATAGGATTCTTTTCACCGATCTATACTTAGACCGAGTTATGTCTTTGTTGCTTCTTTGATCACTATGAGGACATAGTTCATGCTAAGTATAAGGGGTGTCGTGTGTGTGCGTATATATATATATATATATATATATATATATAGGGAATTTATCCAATGGGCACTGTGCCCATTAGCGTTTCGGTGAGCACCATTTGTGGGCGACACACGTGTATTACCATATGAGCGGTTATATTTCGAAGGATGTCATTTTTGGAAGGAGATTAATATGCAAAGTGATATAACAATAAGTGGTATTCCAATTATATGGCATCCTAAAAAAGGAAGAATGTTTTGGAAAGAAAACGTTCCAATCGATGATTTCTTGCAGAAAATAGAGATCCAAATATTCAGGTCAGTAATATATATACAATAATCAAGTAAATGGTTGTTTATAGATCAGTAATATCCAAACAACTGTCAGTAATTTACATTCGTTTTATTATATGGTGCAGAATTCTATAATATATACACATTGGTCAAGTAAGTGCTTGTTGTGAAGTAAGTAAAACCATAACAAATGGTCAGTAACTTCCATATGTATTATTACTTTGAACATAATTCAATAAGTTAGAAACGATACTCAAGTAATATATATACAGTTCTCAAGTAAATTGTTGTTGTGTTTTCAGTAATTTATATATCTATGTCTTATATCACATGTTCAGTAATATGTGTACAATTCTCAAGTAATATTTACTATGAGATCAGTAATAAGAAAGTAATGGTCGGTAAGTCATGGACATTGCTCAAGTAAGAAAGTAACTATTTGTTAATGCAATGAGCATTACATACACAATGGTATTACTAATCATTTCTTATGTTATTACTGATCTCGCAACACACATTGACTTGACCATTGTATACATATTACTAAATTCTGTACAAGGTAACTATTTGGATGCAAATTCTGATCATTGTCTTGATATTATTGATCTCACAACAAGCATTTACTTGACCTGATTATATTTATTACTATCATAGCGTTTGGATCTTAATTATCCGCACAGAATCATTTATTTGAATAATTTCCTTCCAAAACCATCTTCCTATTTTTAAGGACGTTGTATAATAGAAAATATAGTACTTGTTAAATACGTGGTAGCCTATAATTAGAAATATAATTATTGCTAATACCCGTGCATGACCCAGAATGGGTGCTCACCGAAACATTAATGGGCATAGGGCCCTCTAGATAAGTCACATATATATGCTATATATACTTTATAAGCCATAACTCATATTTTATTGTATTTTAATATATGGCTCTTTAAAAGTATGGGTGTATATTTTGGGTTTTTAAAAGCCGCAAGAAAATCATAAATATGACTTATAAAAATAACTTAAAAATTTTATATAAAAATATTGTAAAATACTTTCATAAAATCCTTAAAAAGTTGTAATAAAATTATTCTAAATTCTTGTATAAAAGTTGTTTAATCCTTTATATGAAATTTGTATAAAACCCTTTGTAAAAATATACACAATTCTTGTAAAATTTGTGTAAACAGAATTAATCTACTAACTCTTTCAAAAAGACCCTAAGAATTGAAAAGTTTTAAAATTCAATAAAAATTTACAAAATTGCTTAATAATTACATAAAAAGTTTTAACCAAAAAATCCATTTCATAAAAAATTGTTGTATTCATTAGCATTTTTCAGAACAAGTCTGATTCTTAAACTGAATGGATCTAAATACGAGAGATGGATCTTGGTTTAGGCCTTAATCCGATTAATTCTAAAGGAACTTTGTTAGAAATTTGAATTAAGACTCTTCAAGTCTTTTAAACTTAATTCTTTGGGTTTCATGAGACCGTATTCGGAATTCAATTTGAATGTGACTAAGTAGGACACCTGATGTCATCTGTTTAACTCTTCTCCATTTGAACCAATTTTAAATTCATGAACTCTACACTTAGCTCAACTTGCAAGGGGCTAAGAAGGACAATCCATTTCGGTGGTGGTATCCATCCTTGTCTAGTGGCGCTGACGTCTAAAGATGGGAGAGATTGGGATTGAAATAAAGTTTGAGATTAGGAAAGGATCTGCTGGCACAATTTTTCAAGACCCAACAAAATTGACGGAAAGAAAAGATGCTATATCCGTCAAGGCATAAAAGATCTATGTAGTGCAATAATCATTTCTTCCAAAAAGAAGCCAAATACATAAAATACTAAAAATGACCACAATGGTCCAACTTCAGAAAACCTGCATTATCTTAGCGGAGACTTGGTTAGCGGAGACTTGGTTAAACTAGTCATGCTTCACAGGAGATGTGGTTACACTGATCACATTCCAGTTCTCTTCTCATTCTTCTTACTTCTCCCTCTACTCGATTGTGGACACAACACAGCCTGAGCTTAGAAGGAAATACCCTCCTTCTTAAGGTTCGAGTAGCTGGATAAGGGCCCAATGGGAGTGTATTACTGGGATGGGCATTTTCTTCGCTTCTCTAAGCAAGAAGAGCTAGAACCTTCACACATAGTACAAGTTGCTTTCAAAGCTGAAAAGTTTGCGTGATGGATAGGTAGATCTGAGCTGGCTGTTAAGGTGAACCTGGATAAGAATTTATGGAACTTGAGGACTATCGAGGTTTAAATCCTAATTCTAATAGATTCCCGACACACTAATAATCCAAAGGCCTAAATCTGAGTTCTAAATTTTGGGTAAAGTGAGATTCGGTTTAAAGAAAAATGCATATTCTAAGTTCTTTTTTACCTTTTTCTTTTTCTTTTTTCTTGCACTAATTTTATATAATAAGTGTATGCTAAGGGACTAGCAAAGGTAAAGTATAGGGGAATAATGAATTTATGATTCATCACATTTATTCTTTCATTTTAGCTAAAATTCTTGGTAAAATACATGTAAATATTCACTAATTCCCATTAATTAATATTCTAACCATATTTGTTAATATTATATATTTAAATCCATTTTAATCAAAATAGAAGAATAACGAGAAAAAGGAAAATAAAAAAAAAGAAGGATGGAGATAATTATGTACAAACTGATCCCCTATCCCCGAGACTAGGTCAATATTGACTTGGTCAACAAAATAAATATGGAGAGATAAGAATCCTAACCTATAAAAATGATAGAAAATCGAGAAAAAAATATAATTAAACACATTTTTTACATTGTAAATATTCCATCGATTTTATTTATCACTTATATATTTAACACTTATTTTACCTAAAATAAAAAATAAAGAGAAAAAGGAAAATAAAAAGAAAAGAAGGATGGACCTAATTATGTACAGACTGATCCTAATCCCGATACCAAATCAATATTGACTTGATCGATAAAATAAATAAGTAAGGGGAGATAAGGATCTTAACCTAAAAAATGATAGAAATCGAAGTCAAAAATATAATTAAACATATTTTTTATATTGTAAAAATTTCACCGATTTTATTTATCACTTATATCATTCTAAATCAAAACACTTTGTTTATATAATTGTTCACAAAAATATATTATATTTTATAAAATATTAGAAAATTATAATATTATCATGAACCGAAAAAGCCGTAAAACCTGACTTCTGGGGCTCATAACAATTTATAGAAAACTTCAAACGGATCAAACTCACTTTTAAACTTCGTTTTATTAATAATACTTTTATTAAAAATATTAAAAATAAGACAAGTGAGTTTTGGTGTTTGGTCTCGATTGTATATATATACTATATGTAGAAACTTCCTGTATTTTTAATTAATGAATTGTAAATCCAATTAACTTAATTTCTTTCCTAAAAATCTTCTAAAAATGAATATAATAATATGAAAATATAATTTAAGTCAAAACGCTAATAAACCTGAAGCCTCGAAGCCACTACCTAAATTTTCAGGACCTCATAACTTGGTCGTATGAACTTCGAATTGGGCAAACTCAGTTTTTAAATCGGTTTTGTTGAATCATCTATAAAATGATACTTGTTTCACTAAAATCAAAGTAAATATAAAAAATGTGGGTTTCGGGATCGTATTGGTATAGTTTACAATGTATAGTATTTTATTATTATTTCATATATGTCATATAATTATGTATTAATATTCTACTATTAAATTTAAATAAATATTTATTTATTTATGCATTATTAATTAATTAATTATGTAATTACTTAATTATATACTTAACTATTATAAACTAATTATTTAATTAATTCCTTAATTAATTAATGATTAATTAAATTATTTAATCTAATTATTAATTTGATTTAAACTTAATTATGTTAATTATTTAGTTTATTTTATTACTAATTTTAATTTATTATTTTCTCTCTCTCTTCCCTCTCTTCTCCTTCCCCGCTCCTTTCTTCCCTACGCCTGCGCCGCCCACCTTCCTTCTTTTTCATTTGCCCAACTGCCCAATGGCAGGTCGTTGGCCGGCCATTCACCAACCACCTCTGGTGATCACACCCGCCGGTGGTGCCCCAACCACTTTTCTTAGGCTCCAAGTCTCGTGTCTATAAAAAGGTTTTCCCTCTTCCATTTTTGGGTATCAGCTATTTGCAAGTCCATCCTCGGTGAGCTCCAAGAAAGAGGAAGCGGGTGACAGCGGCTTCGATCCTCGTTGCAGCGATGGAGTGAAAGGAGGGAGGCGTGATCTTCTTCGTCGATGTCGAGCTTCGCTCCACCTTGCTCAAGCCCCTACGATCTCCGCCGTCGCGTAGCAGGCCATGATCACGGAGGTTCATTCCTCCGTTCCTAGGAGAACCCATTCAATACGTAGATCAGGTCAGTAATCCATCTTCTCTTCTCCTCTATCTATCCATCTCTCTATTTTCCCGTCGATTCAAGTCTTGTCATTTTCGTCTTCATGAACTCCACATTCCGAACATCACGATCAGAGACTCACCTTCTCCTTGTGTGAATTATATCCGATCGATCCACATCCATCTCAATTAATCTGCGCTTCTCCATCTCCGATTTACAACCTGACCACCTCGAATTAGATTTGATTCGAGTTTCCGATCCCATCCTTCACCTACAGAGGATCGCCATCCATATACCCCTCTTTGATCTTAACGATCGGTCGAGGTTCATACCCTCGAGCCTTAGATCTGCACCTGCAGGTCATCATTGGTTGAAGAACAACCATCATCTGCTAAGAACGAAGTGCTGTTCTGAAAAGCCATTGCTTGCACCTCACAACCAAGGAGCAGATTGAACATTGAGCTTCTTCCGCTGCCTCTCGTAGATCTGGATTGTCCTCGAGCCTCGCATCACCATAATAGTGCCCGCACCATTGTCATTCATCTAGATCGAGTTCATAGCCCATGAATAACCACAGAAGAGCACCACCGATATAAGATTCGAGCACTGCTGCTCTAGATCTGATTGAGATTTAACATTGCGCAGACTAAATCGCAGCGGTCATCCCTGCCAAATTGGGGCTTTCATAGCAGGCGCACGATCGGATCCTACTCATCCCATCTGAACCGCGAATCGATGGTCCAAATTAAGAGCTGCAACACAAATCGATCGACTACCATCTTCCCATGCGTTGTCAACACCAGTGACCAACCGCCCCACCGTCTAATCCATTCAGTAGTTCATGTGATCGCATGTGCCCCGAGATATCTTGGGTGAATTTGCAAATCATCCTCAGACGTTCCTGGATTTACACATAGATCCACGTAGGACGTGTGGAGAGGAATGAGATGGAGGCGGAGAACAGAGCTGAATACGGTTGGACACAACGAAGAAGGTTGTCGGAGATCAGCTCCGACAAACTTCGAAATTTGATTTTTATGAATTAGATGTCTAAATCAACTGTAAATAAAAGCTAAACTACCCTAATATATATCCTAGGAAACAAAAATGCTACATATACAGACTCACCTGACTTGGAAGGTAGGAATCTAATTCGTGCAACAAAGATGGTAGTGGAGCTTGGATCAACCTCGATTCGCAACCTTATTTGCTTATTGAACCACTGGAGAGTCTCCTGCTATCACCATGAGATTCGATCCAGTGATGTGTTAGGGTTTGGATGGAGGAAGAGGGATCAAAAAGTGAAAAGAGACGGAGGCGAAACTATATACACAATAAGGTTGGCGAGCTGATTCAGCCTGAGGTGTGATCCAATGATTGAGGCAATGCATTAGCATGAAAGAGCAAGGATCGAGGGCCAACTTTCATGGACAAATGAGATTCCTCCGGAACTTTAGTGATGAGGAAAAATCGAGGAAGCAAAGGGTATAAGCCTACCAGACGCAAACCTTGGAGGGGCGGAGAGTTGACTAGGGTCAAATGAGACCACCTCCCCATTGGTCCACATAGGCGGGCTATACGACAAAATAGGTGGAAAAGCCTTATTAATTAAATAAAAAATAGAAATGATTTTATTATTTTTTGTCAAAACATAATAATATTTTTTTATTTTATGTAGTACCTTATTAAATGTCTAACTAAATTTCCACGAATGAGCACGAGGGACCATTTTGTTTTTAAAACTTAAACGGGAGTCTCAATTGGAAATCTCATCAAAAAAGTTGGACTATAGAATCAAACTATTATAATATTCTTTGAATAGACAACTTAACGGGAGTCTCAATCGGAAATGTCATCTTTTTCTAAAATTAGATATTATATTATCTTTGAATAGACAACATTAAATATTATTCATATAAGGGAAAAATGGGGCTGCCCCTAGGGGTAGCCAACATGGCTGCCTCCACCTTACTTTTTGGCAATTTTTTTTATTTTTTTGGAAAAATAAAACCATGTATATTCATCCCTATATCCCTCCTATATGCCATTCGAATTTCGTCAGAAACAGAGACTCCAAGGACCTCCATCCCAATGTCATTTTTTTAACGGTCGTAGGATTTTTTAAATCGACTCTGTCTGGATGGAGGCCGTAGGAGTCTCTGTTTCTGACGAAATTCGAATGGCATATAGGAGTGATATAGGGATGAATATACATGTCGATATTTTTCAAAAAAAATAAAAAAATTTGCCAAAAAAGGGCGGGGGTAGGTGGCAAGCTGTTATATGTACCCGGTGCTTTACCCGTAGACGCTTTTCCAGCTCTCGCAAGAATGGGATGGGAGTCATCCTCGGAGGGACTTCCCGAATGACCGTACCGAGGAATTCAACGGTACTCCGTGCAGCTATGGTTGTTGATCCTGCGGGTAAGCCCCAAAGGTTCAGGATGGATTGATTGAAGTGGGTGATATGTTTTTGTATTTCTATGAGAAGCTCTACGGCACCCACTATTCCCAGTAGTGAGTCCCATCAACCCCTTCATATAAATATACTTACTATTTACACTAAAAATTCTTGATTTTCATATTCATTGTCCAACATTTTTAAAAGGGTTAAATGGATCTGCTCCCTGGGGGGTGCTAACTTGGCTCCCCGACCCCATTTCATCTGTTTTTTTAATTGTTTTTTGAAATTTTCTTCCGTGGAATTTCATTACTATATCCCTATATTATGTCATTAAAATTTCGTGCGAAACAGAGACTCCTACGACCTCCATCCAGACAATCATTTTTTAACAGTAACAGGATTGCTAAAAACGTCGACCCCATCTGGATGGAGGCCGTAGAAGTCTATGTTTCATACAAAATTTTTAATGACATAATATAGGGATATATTGATGAAAATCTACGGAAGAAAATTTCATAAAAAAATTGGACGAAACGGGGCGGGAGGAGCCAATAGCTCCCCCATGGGGGCAGCCCCATTTTACCCTTTTTAAAATGTTTGCTGGAGTGGTTTATTGGTAATCCATGACGTATCTAGAAGTCATGAGTTACACTCAATACATGCATTTTTATTATAAATAAAAAAGAGGCTACGATTCTTTCTTTATTATAATAGCGGGAGAGAATTACATAGAAATTTATAAATTTAAATTTGAATCGAGATTTAGTAGTTCAATTCAATTAAATGATGCTTAATCGGGATTGAGCGGTGGTTGAACCAAAGTTACATCTGTTTGATCCGAACCGTCAAAAACTATTAATCATACTTGTTTATTAACCTTGCAGGGTATTCATTTTTCATGACGGAGTTTTAGTTGTCACATAAAAAGAAACGATGTATTTATGGATTCACTAGATATTACATATATGAAATTCTCCAATATCGGAATATAGGTAACTAGCGCGTCCATCAAAATTCTTTGGCTGTTATTTTGCAAATGGATTTTGTGTCATGCTTGAACATTCACAAGTCAGAGTTTCCATCGACATCATTGCAAAATTCGATGCCATAGATTAATTGTTTCTACAAGATATTTTTTAGGGATACTTGTGTAATTCCTTTTTTTATCCTATTATATTTTTTTGTCTACTGGTCTACTTATATTATCTCAGGAGAAAGTTCGTACATTTCACTTATATTAAGATAAACCAATACGTAGTCAACTTAATTTAAAAAATCGTTAGCACGATATTTACCTATTTGGGGCCATAGAAATTAGAATCGAGGATGTAACGTAATTACATTGTAATGCATATTTAAGTCCATATGTGATAGAGATTTTTCTTTTGAGAAGAAAGAGGGTGAAGTCCCAAGCTGGAATTCACCACCAGAAACTACTCATTATAATAATTGATAAGAAGATAGCCTAAAGAAGGATTGAATTTGGGAGAAATATCCCTTACTTGAAAATCCCCTCTTAATTAAGATCGATAGTATAATAATAAACACGAGAAATCACTATGACAAAAGCTTCAACGATGATTTCCTTGGAAAAATACTTCACAATTACCAATGCGACCCTTCCTTTAGATGAGCTTCGAGTACTGAACTCCTCCTAATTGACAATCTCATGAAAAGTAGTTGGTCGGAAAAGGAGCAGTTAACAGGAATTATACTCTCGAAATATTCAAGCTATTATTCTCAGGGAACTCAGGAAAAAGATCGTTAAACAAACAACCCTAGACTATGCTTTCTTATGGTTGGGTAAAGCAGGAAATTATATATATTATTCTGGTCAAAAAATTCCCACCCGAGTGTTTATTTCTCATTGTAGATGGTCGTGCACACAAAATCAATCACCTACGAGAAACGACATAAGTTCCACATTTTCTCGATGTGCAAATCATCGCTACTTATTTATGTATGATGAACATGCATGATCAGAAAAAAATACCCGTGGGTTGGATAAAATTATTCATTGTTGCTTATCTATTACTAATCGTCTTATGTTTAGTATTTATTCCACATTATTAATTAGAGGAAAAAAAGGATGCCCGATAGTGAAAGGGTTTGGTCCAGAATTTTCAATGGCCAATCCTAGCAAATCAAGACTATGAAACATTTTCGAATAAACCTTTTTACCTAATCCTTTCGTGTCATATTTTTGTTTCGTTAATATTTCGAAACAAATATGAGCAAAATATATCAGCAAATTATATCAATATATTATATAACAAAATAATCACGCAACCGTTAGGAATATTTCTTTATTTATTTAAATTAATTAACGTCTAATCATTTACTCTCCATTAACTCAGTCTTCCCTTAACTACTTAGACTAATATGTTAGACATGTGAGCCTTAAACCAACTATTTCTACAATAAATGTTAGTGATTTTTAAACTACAGACCATAGATCCTTTGTCAATTACTTTCGTGATCATTTAAACATCGTCATTATCACCTAAATCCTGCAAACTTATATTCTACAAATCATGTGGTTAACTCCCATCCAATTTGCCCATTTAAATGATATGAGTTCTGTTAAAATCTGTGTATATTACCCTTCTTGTTTTCCCAATCGAAAGTGGATCTCGGATCTTGCCTTTCTCGAGACCAGTCTTCATCGCCTTCAAACCCAATGCCTAGTGGTGTCTCCATGATGGGAATGAGGTTGGACCTGACGACTCAACTTTGGTGAGTGTCTAACATATCCTCACAAAGAGCAAAGATAAAGTGCTGCTGAGGAGACTGCTCACTAAATTTGAGTGATCAACAATTAATACATAAAAGTAATTAGTTAATCAATGAATCAATCAAAATGAGGGGACAAAATTTATTGTAACCCTATATATACATGCATAGTGGAAGTATATATAGGGAGTCGAACACAAGAAGAACATGGAATAAACAACCAAAATTGGCTAAAAGACAATAAATGTTTTTGGGGTTTTGAGGTTTTTTTTATTTTTAGTGGCATTTTAATTATTTAAATTTTTTGATTTTTTGATTTTTTTCACTTTATTGAGTATTTTATATTTTATACTTTTTATATTTTTTATATATTTTCTGATTTTTAATTTCCTTTTTTTTATAATTAGATATAATATAAATAAATAAATAAATATAATATAGATAATATAGATAATTAAAAGATAAGATGAAACTGGAATTTGGCAAATGCCATAAGGTACATGCCTTATTCTTTTTTCATGATAATAAAAATATTTTTAGGATTTCTAATAACTATAATAGTTATAATTAATATAAGTAAATTTAGATATATATATATATATAGGATGAGGCTTTTATATTTATAGATATAGTTATAAATATTGGAAAATAAATTTTCTTATATTTTATGTTTTAATATGATTTTCATATTTTTTTCATAATTTATCCTATTTTTTTTGGATTTTTAATTGAATTAAAAAGTCAAAACAAGGACTCATGTTAATAAGCCAAATAGTTCTGGAATTTAAAAATAGCTAAAGCTCCAAAATTTTCCAAAGTTATTTTTAATTATAGTAAATATAATATAAAAAATTAGAAATAGAAAGAAATATTTTTGGATTTTTCAAGAATATTTTCTGAATTTTATAAGTATATTGGAGTTTTTAAATTTAGTATTTTCCTTTTGTTAGTTTTAGGGATTTTTGGTCTGTAGATGCGGAATACAATAATAAACAACTAGTAATTTTTCTAGAATTTTTCAAATCACTTTTATATATTTTTTATTTTTATGTTAAATGGTTAAAAATAGCTCCAATTTTTATTTTTAATAAATAGAATATATGATAAAATGCCTTAATAAAAATATATGGTAGAGTAATATATAATGTATTTATCATAATTTTCTATGAATGTTTAGGACATACAAGCTATTTTTAAATTAGTATTAGTATTAGTATTAATAATAAAAATATAAAAACTAAATATGCATAAAAATAAAAAAGATAAAAAATTTTCATAAACTTAGTATTAGTATGCATATAATTCCTTCTTTTATTTATTTTTTTTCATTGATTTAATAACCCTCAGGATTTTTGTACCCTCCTTGAGTCCAATCTTATACGTTATACGGATAAATAAATAACAAATTCTCTTGCTTACATTTCTTTATTTTACTTTAGCTTAAGAGTTCATCAATAGTTTTTGTTTGATAGATTTTAGGGTTGCATCGACACTGGATTAATTCTCTTAAATTAAACCCCCAAATTTCCGTGTTCAATAGCAGGTCCATGATCAAAATGATCACCTAGAACACGACCTCGATGCTTAAACAGAGGCTTCAGGAGACCTGAGCTCTGGGGCTCCTCCGACAAGCCCTAAACACCCCTGAGGGATCCCGCATGTGCGGAACGCATCCAGGAAGCCAAGGAAGCTTTCAACTGCAAAGGAGGAGGCACAACGAAGGAGATACCATTGATCAAACTTCATGGGAGTCGTGTTCTTGAAGTGTTCTTCCAAGAACCTACGGAATCGGAGACCATGACAAAGATCCAATCTAGGCCTTCCATTCCAAAGATCTAGTTTAGACATTGCTTCTGAACACCATAGAGATTTTTGGGGCTAAAAATACAAAAATTCCAAATATTCCCAATAATATATAGCTGGAGGTGTATTTGTGATACCTAGTTCAGGGGGGAAGTGTATATATTACACAAAATATTGCACTAATATTGCAAAAACTTGGACTAAAAAAATACAAAAGTCGAGGGTTTAGGTGTAAAATATGTAGTCCCCTGATGTGTACATGCACATGGGGTGATGTGGACTGGACCTAAATGTAAATATGAAGAGTATAGGGGACTAAATAACCATAATATTTTACACTACATATGAAAGTTTAAATATGAAAAAATTACAAAAATACAAGGGTTATATTATCAAAATACCACTGCTAGGCGATCTGACAGTTGAAGTTCATCACTTATCCTAGTGTTGGCCTCTGGTCACACGATGCTGCTTCATCGATGTGAGGTGGAGATTAGACTTCAGTGAGATCTAACGGCAGTAGCGTGGCATGATCCAATGGCACCTAACTAATCTGAAGAGCAGGCGTGATCGAATGGACGAGAGGAGCTTTGAAGAACATGGAAGAACTTTGGGTCCTCTAAGCTTCGATCAGATGTGTCTTTGTTCTCTAACAGCCTCACACACTACAAAATGGCTACGAAACTTCCTAAAGGAGTCCCGAATTGGTTGGTATGTCAGATGGCTCTGAGGACCACCGAAGATGTCTTGAACAATCAAAGAAGGTTTGGGACTACGGGTAGCTCGAACTGGCTCAAAATCGATTTGACATCATCCCTCTAAAACCTACAAACATACATGCCCACAAGGGAGGTTCTAAGGGTTGTATAGATTGGTGAAAAAGTGTAGCAAGGTGTGGCAACAACTCTCCAACAAACAACAGAGATGGGAGAGTTGAAATCTAGATCCAAGCATGATCTTGTCAAATAAGGGTGCATGGGACATAGGACGTGCGGAGTGGAACGAGATGGAGGCGAAGAACATGGCATAATATGGTCGGACACAACGAAGAAGGTTGTCAGAGCTCAGCTACAACGAACTTTGAATTTTGATTTTTATGAAATCAATGCCTAAATCAACTGGAAATAAAAAGCTAAACTACCTCAATTTAGATCATAGGATATAAAAATGCTACATATAAAGACTCACCTGACCTAGAAGTAGTAAGCTAAAGACTCGTGACAACTTCGATTCGCAACCTTCTTTGCTCTTTGAACTGTTGGAAAGTGACCTCCTATCACCAGGAGATTCGATCCAGTGATGGGTTATGGTTTGGATGGTGGAAGAGGGATCAAAAAGTGATGGGAGGCAGATGTGAAACTATATACATAACAAGGTTGGCAAACTAATTCAGCCCAAGGTGGTGATCTAGCAACTGAGGCAATGCATTAGTGTGGAAGAGCAAGTATTGAGTGTCAACTTTCGTGGAGAATCAGGATTCGTCGGGCAAAATATAGTGATGGGGAAAAATCGAGGAAGCAAATTGTATAAGCCTGTCAGATGTAGACCTTGGGAGAGGTACAGAGTTGACCAGGGTCAACTGAGACCGCCTCCCTATTGGTCCACATAGGCGGGCTACACGACAAAATAGGTGGATATAGACATATTAAATAAATAAAAATAATGGTCTAAATACAATTACAGAAACAAAATGACTGAAGAAAATATGCACATGGAGTGGAATGAAAATACCTATACCTGAAGCGGTATTTATGCAAATTATCCAAGTGCATGCGTACGTCACACGTGACTTCTGGAGAGTACCTGCATAAAATTTCGAGAGGATTGGGGTGTGCGGTCACAAATTCTCTAAGGCCTAACACACCTTGCACGAGCATGGGACTGGGAGGCTATGTGGTAAATGCTGGAAGTTGCGGAGGGTCACCCTACGAATGAACCCTACACCCACGTACCCTGTACATGTGGTGAAGAGGCAGAAGTAGCAGTTCGTGGGCCAAGGAGGTGTACAGTATGAGGGAATATGGCTGATAGGCGAAGGGGTGGCGGTGCATATGTGAGTGGTGTAGTGGAGGCTTTAACCTGCTACGGTGGCGGTGGTGCAACCTCTCAATTGCAAGAGTCACTCGAAGGGAACAACAAAATCGATGAATGTGCACTAGAGATGGATCGAGCCCTTGGTTGGGTGTGTAGAGGAGTGGTTGATGGGAGAAGGCCTCAATTGTCGATGGTAGTGGAGCGACTGGAGCTTGACCTCAGAAGACACACGCCCGAGGTCGAGGCAGTGGGTGAGGACTACTGCACGTGACAATGGAATTGTGTTGATAATGTAAGTAGAGTTGTGAAGTGGAAGCGGCAGGTGCTGGATCTGCTGGAGGAGTGCGGTGATGGTAATGGTGACTCGATCGAGCAAGAGACAAAGGCTATTGGAGAGGGGTCTTTGAGGGGGCACTAGTGCTCACAGGCTGGCAAAGAAGGATGGAAGATGGCTAAAGGTGAGGAAGGTGGCTAGCATAAGCAAAATATATGGAGATGTTGTGATGGCTTATCATTAGCAAGATGGAGGGGTGCTTGTGGACTAGAAGCTCCAAATCGAGCTTTCATCATTGCTCGAGTCGTCGGTGCTCCGACGAGTTTTGCTGCGGCAGTTGCATAGCAGATGCAAGGGCAATAGCACACGGATCTCGCCTATAGAAAGACTTGTTGTCACTCGACCCACATGGTTTCTCACTGTCATCGAGAAAGATACTGGGGCTCGGGTCCCTTCTTTATCAAGTAGCGGATCGTTTGGAATGTTGGATTAAGTAGGAGAAGAGAAGGATGGTCGTTGGAGAGGATAAATGGATAGAGAGTTGTTCATCTATTGATGGGTTGCGAGAGAGAGAGAGGGAGAGAAAGAGAGAGAGAGAGATGACCTAGTGGATAAGGAAGGGGTGACATAGGTATTTGGGGTGCTTAGCGATGGGGACAGATAGATTCGAATATAGTAGGAGTGGTTGCAGGAGATAGGATGAGGTTTATGGCAGGAAGAGCGAACTGTTGGTTGTTGAGACTATCGAAGAGGATTAAGGGGGGAGGAGGAGTGGAGGCAGAGCAGAGGAGCATGGGTGGAGTAGCAGGTGGTCGACCGATGTAGTAGTGTGGTGGTGGTAGAAGACCCCCCACGTGTGGGGCACATGAGGCGGAGGATGGTCCTCATGTGCAGGGCATGCGAGAGGGACTGAAAAGAAGAACATGTGCTTAGCACATGAGGAACGAGCGGGAAGAAACCAGGAGCCCTGTGGCTCCATTGAGAATTCTCTACGTGGTGGACTTTGACGAGGATAGTTGACCATGCATGAAAACTAATAGATAGATCAATTAAAAATAGGATATGGACCCAAATAAAAAAATCGACATATAAATGTTCCTTTTATTGCAATATACAATGTTCATGAAGGGCTCAAGTGCACATGAAATAAGGAAGGAAAGATATATATAATTTTTGGGTGGTATTTTTTGTATATAAAATACCAATTTCTAGCTTTGCAATTTTTATTTGATTTTCTATGTATAAATAAATGTATGCAAAAGTCAAACATGTTATGAAATTATGGAATGGGCTCAAATATATTTTTTTGTATTTTTTATAGGTTTTAAATATGTTCGAAAATTAGGGAAATTAATAAGCTCAAGTCAAAATCTATCTTTTTTTTATTACTTTTTTTATTTTAAATTTTGATTTTCATGTAATTTACTAAAAAATAATAAACTAAAGAAATAAAAAAGAAAATAATCAAGATGAGTGAAGATATTCACATGAAATGATGGGTCAAAATTAACAAATATGTACAATGTACAATTAGGTCCAAAAAAAATTTCACAAATTGACTCCGATTCTTTTGAATTTTGTCTTGATTTGTAGATATTTTAACTTTCATTAATTCAAAAGTGAGTAGAGTTCATTTTGATAATGTATTGGAGATCTATCAGCATTTTTATCTGTCTAACCTAAAATTAGGGTTTGAGATATTTTGCATAAATATAACCTAGCATTTTTTAGGATTTTTCTTGGATTAAAGTTAGTAATATGTACACAATGGTGTTAGTTTCATGTGATTTGGAGTTAGAATAAAATCATTAAAAATCAGTGAAGTTATATGTTCTACAGGTCAATTGTACACTAGATTCTTGGCTCCTCGTTTGATGTAAGGGTGAATGACAAAATGCGAAAAAATATTATTTACACATTCATGATGATTATTGTGCAATTTAGATTATTAAATATCAATAAATTTTGTGTAAATAACTTTTTCTTTGTGTATTATTTTTCAGTGAAATCAATTTTGTATTTTTCTTTATTAAATTATCTACAACTTTCATATACAAATTTTCTTTATTTGAGGTATAAAAAGTGGAACCAAAAATAGGCCCCAAAATGAGTAAAGAATGAATAAAATAGTATGGTATCTGACCCTTATCTCCCCCTACTTTATTCCTGGTCGACCTATTCATCAAGATGCCTAGGTCTCGGGGTTTTGGGTCATAAAATATTTGCAATATTTTATTCTTTTTCTTTTCTTTTATTTATTCTATAATTTTGGCTTTAAAAACCGCATTTTATACAACATTTACATACATATACATGAATGCTAAAATGCATGAATTAGTTCTATTTACAAGCATTACTAGGGTTTTTAAGGCCAAAATGATAGAATAAAGATGATGAAACGTGGCTTCATCAGCACACAGGGTTGAACACACTTTCATGTCATGCATTTATTTTTGCAAATTAGGTCTTTTTATTGTTTATTAAAAAAAGAGCACAAAAGGCCCTTATTTGATTTAAAAAATAAAAAAAAAGAAAAATCAATTCTGAAAATTTCAAAAAAAATATTTTTTGTTTATTTGTGTATTTTTAACCTTCGGACCAAAATAACCGAAAATAGAAAAAGAAAACTCTGAAGAATTGAAAAGCCCCAAGAACCTTTATTAAAATTTATAAAATTCTTAGAAATTTCAAAAAAATGTGTTTTCGATTGTGTATTTTTCTCTATATTCTTATTTATATTTTAAAAATAATTTGGAGTAAAAATTTATACTATTTGGTATTTTTCATCTCCATTTTATTTCGACTTATTTATCTTATCCTTATTTTAAGATATTTTTAATTTAAAAATATATAAAAATTAGAAATTTTATCTAAAAAATTAACAAAAATAGCAAACATTTATTTAAAACCCAAAATTTTTTATTTCCTTTATTTTGAAAATATTTATTGGTATTTATACCTCTATTAGTTTACATTGTATGTATACTCTATATATCTATCTATATTAATTTTTAAAAGAAAAAGAAAGATAAAAAATATCAACATGTATAGACATATAAAATATAAAATTATAAAATTAAAAAAATATAAAATTATTAAACAAAATTAAAATAAAAAAATTAAAATTAAAAATCCACAAAAAACATTTTTTGCAAAGTGTTTGAGGGATGAACTTTACCTCGCTTATCTTGTCTGCTCTATTCCATTGCTTTCAGTGCTAAACCCCTACTTGTTTGTCACTATACACTTTTAGTAGAGTATAATAAATTTTAACTCTTTCTATTAATTGCTTAATTATCTATGTGGGTTATTGTTAAAACTGTGGGAGGTTTGAGTAGCCGCCTCAACGACAAGTGAAACTGAATTGTCAGCTCATTTTAGTGACTCCGATTTACTCGTTTTTTAGTGAGGTGACATTGACTGGACCTAAACACAAATATGAAGAGCATAAGGGGCTAAATAGAAAATAACCAACATATTTTACACTACATATGAAAGTTTAAATATGAAAAAGAAATTATAAAAATAGTGTGGGTTAAATGAGCAAAATACACATGCTAGGTGATCCTCATCACTTATCCTCGTGTCGGTCTATGGTCGCACGATGCTGCTTCATTGATGTCTAATGGAGATCAGAACTCGAGCAAGATCTAATGACGGCAGTGCGGCACGATCCAATGACACCTATCTAATCTGGGGAGCGGGCACGATCGAACAGAGGAGAGGGGGCTTTGAAAAACAGGGATGTACTTTGGGTCCTCCGAGCTTCGATCGGATGTGTCCTTGTCTTCAGGTGGCCTCTCACACTACAAAATGGCTACGAAGCTTCTTGAAGGTGTCCCAAATTGGCCGGTAGGTCAGATGGCTCTGAGGACCACTAGAGATGTCCTCGATAATCAAAGAAGGTCTGGAACTCTAGGTAACTCGAACTGGCTAAAAATCGATTTGTCGGGGGTCTTTGAGCCCTCTAAACCTGCAGACAAGCTCACCCACCCAAAAGGGAGGTTCCAAGGGTAGTATGGATGGGTGAATGAGCATAGCGAGGTGTGGTGGTGAGTCTCCAGTGAACAACGGAGATGGGAGAGTTGAAATTCGGACCTGAGCGTGATCTGGTTGAATGAGGATGCTTGGGACGTAGGACGTGTGGAGAGTAATGAGATGGATGCGGAGAACAGAGCCGAATACGGTTGGACACAACGAAGAAGGTTGTCGGAGATCAGCTCCGACAAACTTCGAAATTTGATTTTTATGAATTAGATGTCTAAATCAACTATAAATAAAAGCTAAACTACCCTAATATATATCCTAGGAAACAAAAATGCTACATATACAGACTCACCTGACTTGGAAGGTAGGTATCTAATTCGTGCAACAGAGATGGTAGTGGAGCCTGGATCAACCTCGATTCGCAACCTTATTTGCTCATTGAACCACTGGAGAGTCTCCTGCTATCACCATGAGATTCGATCCAGTGATGTGTTAGGGTTTGGATGGAGGAAGAGGGATCAAAAAGTGAAAAGAGATGGAGGCGAAACTATATACACAATAAGGTTGGCGAGCTGATTCAGCCTGAGTTGTGATCCAATGATTGAGGCAATGCATTAGCATGAAAGAGCAAGGATCGAGGGCCAACTTTCATGGACAAATGAGATTCCTCGGGAACTTTAGTGATGAGGAAAAATCAAGGAAGCAAAGGGTATAAGCCTACCAGACGCAAACCTTGGAGGGGCGGAGAGTTGACTAGGGTCAAATGAGACCACCTCCCCATTAGTCCACATAGGCGGGCTATACGACAAAATAGGTGGAAAAGCCTTATTAATTAAATAAAAAATAGAAATGATTTTATTATTTTTTGTCAAAACATAATAATATTTTTTTATTTTATGTAGTACCTTATTATGATTTTTATTTATTTTATAAGTTGATTTATTCTATGTTACTTTTTACATGTGTAATTATATGTATATTTATCTATAAAGCATGTATTTTTTTATTTTACATTCTATATTTTAGTATTTTATATAGATAACATATATTTGCAATTTAATTAAATATAAATAAATATATATTTTTTTCTTCTATGATATGTACACTTAATCGTGGATGATGCATAAAGTATTGGTTTCTTTGAGGCTTGACACATGAACATAAAGTATTGGTTTCTCGTGCATGTTGTGTAAAGCTAGAAAGTTGCAAGCTGAATTGATACTCTAACATCCGAACTCAGGAGAAATTGAATCACCAACATTAAAAGTATCAGGCAATAAGACTACTTTAGACGGTTGGAGAAGACTCACTTGAACCTAGGTTAGTAGTAAATATCTTACTGGAAGGAATCCTTAAATCAAAGTGTCCTTGAGGAATCAACCCCGTACTTAACACTATAAGTGTATTAATTTAAATATTTAAGTTCTAGCACTTGATTGCAATGACTACATAAAGCTCATAACTAACGAAACTAAAATCAAGTATAATCATTTATCAATATATCACTGACATTGTCCCTTCCACATATTCTATAGTCAGCAATATCATTTGTAGCCACCGGTTTAATAGCGACTTTTTTATTTAATTACGTTAATGTAGTTGAGAAAAACTATGAATATAGATTTTCCATAAAGCGACTTAAGCAAACCGTGTAAAAAAGGTTCACAGTGCTTTTAGCAGTTATCTAGATTCAAGGTACATGATAATTAACTTCTGTATGAAGAATGTAACTACAATAAAAAAATCATTGGATCAACAAATCTGAAAATAATTGACAATCAAGTTCCTACATTTAGAGTATCGTTCTCCGTGTATACTTCATTCGCATCATATCTACAATGACTTACATTAGCAAATAATAACATTAACTGCTCTTCGATCTTCCCAATTTAATCCCAAGTCACTAGAATGATTGGTTATTAAGTGCAATATGGGAACTCGTTTATCAGTACATTTACGATATTCTAATTTTTTTTGTTAATGATTATAACACAAATACAGATAAAAAGATTTTGTAGGTAGGAGAACACGTATTTTTGACAAAGTTTGGAAAAATATAGCAATCCACTGATTGGATTAATTTAATGCAAAAACATGCAAGATGGGGTTAGAGATCTACGAATAAAAAACTGAGGATTGCCGTCATAAATACGGAAGTATCCTTTAAAGAAATTGTCGATGCACTCTAATCTCAATTCTCTTGGAACATCTTCTTCTGTAATTTCTACTTGTACTCTTCCAGAATTTTAAGAGAATGCGGAGAGGATTTGTTGGAAGGTGAAAGGTGATGAATACTCATTCATCACTCTTTATTCTTATATTTTAGCTACAAAAACCTTTGCAAATGCATGTAGATGTGTGTAAATACAAATAATTACCAAAAGCATGCATTGTGTAAAAACCTATAATTAGCATGTTTTTGTGCAAAAATAAAAGAATAAAGATTAAAAAGAAAAGAGGGAAATATTTAGAATAAATATTGAGCAACCTAACCCAAGGGAGGGCTCAGCATGGGCCTGACCGCATAAAAGCCAAAATAGAGGGAGATAGGGGCTCATGTGTAAATATTTATGTAAATAAAATAAAGATATTTTCCTCACCAAAAATATGCTTGTAAATACTTGTATATATTTATAAAATATAAAAACCAAAAGAAAAAGTTAAAAAACAAAAAGAATTAAAATACCCCTTTCATCATGTACATAAACCACATCTATATATTTATTTAACCTTGTAAATAAATAAAATTATTTTCCAAACTTTTTGTAAATATTCTATATTATATATTGTAAATAAATAAAATAAAAAGAATTAGAACAAAAACAAAATAAAAAGAGCAAAATTAAAAATACAAAAATACATTGTACATATACCATGTATATAGATGTACATGTATATTTATTTTACCTATGTATATAAATAAGAAAAATAAAATAAAAACACCCTTTTATTCCTTATTTTATAATATAAATAAATAAAATATAAAATAGGAATAAAATTGCATAAAAATAATAATTAAAAATCAAAAAAATCAAAAACCCTAATAGTGTACATATACCTATATATTACATACTATGTATATAGCTTATTTTTATTTCCAAAAATTAATTAAAAATCACTAAAAAATAGAAAAAAAATAAAATAAAAATATTTTGTGTTTTGAGTTTTTGCAAATTCGGCCCCTAGCTACCCTTATTTGTCACTTCAAGATCCAGCCACGTGGCCGAATCCCATTGGGTCCTAGGGATGTTGACCGCCCGGTCAACTACACCCCCCCCAGGACCACCTTCCGCGGATACAAGCGCCCGACCCGATTTCTCGCAATTATACTCGCTTGATCCGACACCCATTTCCCTAAACCCCGGGTTCGAATCTTTAATCGTTCATCCGACATCCTCGCCGGAGCCGCTCCCTCGTGATCCGCGCGCTCCTGAGCTTGCCCGGACCCATCTTTCTCGGACCCCTAGCCGTATAAAGCTGCAGCTCCGCCACCTCCTCTCTTTATCTTTGGCCATTCACCTTCTTCTCCTGTGAGCTCCATAGAGACCGCGAGAGTGACAGCTTGCGCCTCCACCTGTTGAAGCGAGGAAAGGAGGAGGAACCATCGATCCGGCGAGCACAGCCGCCGCAGCTCCGCCACCAGCGTGAGCTCCGAGCCTCGGAGCGAGACGATCCTTGAGGCGACGACCGGGAGCTTCCTCAGCTCCTCCCCAGTCTCTCTGACCACCCAGGTAACCCCTTAGCCTTCCCGTTTCCGTTAATTTCAGTTTACGCCCAAATCGCTCCGCCGCCGCGTTTCTTTGATTCCGACCACTCCGTCACCCATTTCGATCATCGGAATCGTCCATTACGTCCGCCTCCTTCCGACTCACCTTCTTCACCCATTCGCCCAACCCAGCTCGCACAGGAGCTGGGAACCGAGCTTCTCCGTCCACCACCTTCGCCGGAGCTCGCCATCCCGACGCATCAGTCACCCCCACTTCGCCTAACCGGGTCGAGGCAATTTGCCCTCGACCCGTGAGTCTTCTGGTTCACTTTTCAGGTCGAAACGAGGGCCATCTGAGGCCCTTAGTCATCCACCCAGGAGACCCAGCTCCGCCGACCTCGCCCGAGCTCCTCGGAGCTCGGCTCGATCATCGGAGCCCACCGGCAGATGCGGGAGCCTTCCACGATTCTTCTCCGACCTTCAGAGGGCTTCCAGGAGGAGCACCGCGCACGCACGAGCCCGGCGAGTCTCGCCGGGGGCTTGTTTTTCCAGCATCCTCCATCGCCGTCCGATCGCCCCTCCCGCTCCAGTTTCAATCAGAGCCGTTCATCTCCGGAGCGTCCAGCATCGTCCGATCTGAGGAGGCGACATCCGGAGCGCCCCACCGTCAGCAGCCGTCCGATCTCCACGTAGCGCGCATCCAGCCCATCCGCTTAATAAAGGGTAATTTACCCTTAGGCCCTGTCTTTATTTTAATTTCGTTTTAGTCCTGTAAATATCAAAGTCAGTTGTTAAGTTTTAGGTGTATTTGCATAGTGGACCCTTAGCTTTATTCTATTTGCATTTATACCCCTGCTAGTTGTGGACACGTGCATCGACATGTGATATTTTGGTTTATTTGCAATAGATACCCCTGTAGTTCTGGATGTTATTGAATGAATGAAAAGTTTCTCTTATTTGCATTTATACCCCTGTGCGTGATATATTCCAGCATGTGCGTTATATTTTGGGTATTTTGCAGATAAGCCCCTGGACTTTTGGTACTTGTTACCAATAAGTCCTCGGGACTTATTTTTTTTATATTTGGGTCCCTGAGTGCCCCAGGCACGCGCGTGGCGCGTGTTTTGCTGGGTATTTTGCACCAGACCCCCCAGAACATCGGGTATTTGTACTTTGGTCCGTGTGCACAGTGCCCCTCTTTTATTTTTGAATAAAATATCAAATCACCTCTAAATCCAACGAAAATTTGACACATGGCTCCTGCCATGGTGTAGGATTTTTGTGGATTTTTGACATTTTTGATTTAGTTTGATATTTATAAAAATTCAAAAACCTTCATTTTTGTCACTTTCTAGTTTGAAAAATCACAAAAAATATAAAAACTCACTTAAAAATTCTATAAAAATTATCTACTGTTTGTTTTACTTAGTTTGATTTTTCTAGCCAATTTTGGCTATTTTTCATTAATGGAAATCACTAAAAACTTAAAAACAATCAAAAACCTATAAAAATTCTAGTAAATAAACTAAAAATCCAAAAACAATAAAATTAGTGCCTGAATTTTCCTCATTTTGTCTTCTTTGTAGGAAAATTACCCCCAGGCCATTTTGGAGCTCTTAGGTATTTTATCTAGGGCTTTTGGCCTTGGCTGGACAGTACCATCTCTTTTAGCTACTGTTTGATTTTTAGAAAATTAAATAAAGAAACAGAAAACTCTCAAAAATTCACCAAAAACATTAAAAAATATAAAACACATAAAAACATTTTTGTTCGAATTTCTGGTTGATTTTTAGCGCTTTAAATAAATTGTTAAAGAGTGTATTTCTTTACTTTTCTTATTTTCTTTATACATTAAAAATCCAAAAAAAATATAAAACAAATTAAAAACCACTAAAAAGATTTTCTCCTTTTATTTTGACTACTTCGTAGGCCGAGAGGCCAACCCGTGCTCCTTGAGTTCGACCCTGGGTGCTATACCAGGTTAATCCAATAGCAGGACCGCTACTTCGTATTTTGATCGATTTTATCTTTATTGAGTGGTTCATTTTTCTTGATTGACACATCTGAGTGACCGAGGTCGCAACGACCACTTTTGTACCTTTACCTTAGTCGCTTGGATTTTCGTGTCATCAGAATGGCGCCGTTGCCGGGGAGCACGGCTTAGTAGTTACTTTTCGAGTTTTTCCGCGGCTTTCCTTTTCGCGGCTTTTTGTATAGATTTCTGTAGATATACATATTTTTCCAGACATTTTTATAATAATTTGGACTGACCACTTGTCTCTTTTCCTTGCGAGGGCCCGAGGACCGAGGCGGCCGATTTCGAGAAGTCGACGCAACCGCGAGACTCGGAGGCGGTACCCTTCTGCACGGAGCCGCAGGAGAGAGCGAGAGAGAGAGAGTTGAGTGGGTGAGGTTAGATTAGGTTTTATTTGATCATTATTGTTGTAATAATACAGGGAGACCCAGAGACTGGACTTGGACTTTGCTTGAACACTTAGCGGGTCTGTTTCGCCGAGCACCGGTGTGCTCGGGGGACCCTTAGGAGTTTTTCACGGCTTTTTACGCGGTTTTGCTTTCTTCTCTTTTTACTGCCTTTTCCGGTGTTTACGCGGTTTTGATCGAGCTCCTAGCCGTAGGATTTTCTGCTTGATTGTGACGTAACTCATAGGATCCAAACACCCTAATATAATTGCCTATTCCTATAGTACGGTAATTGGACCTATAATAAAAATAATAATAAAATAGCCGTTCCAACACCTCCGAGCCTACGCGCCGCGAGCCCACCCCGTCAAGCGCTACTCCTAAACTCGACTTGTCGAGAAGAGGAGGGGTGGGTCTAGACCGGACCCTTTGGATTGGAGGCTGGTGGTCGGCTAGCCGTTCTTTCAAGTAGCACTACTGTTTAGGGCCTCGGTTTTCCGGCTGCATCATTTAGGTAGTTTATTTTCAGTCTTTAAATTCTGCGCGGATCACTTGCATGTAGAGTGCTGGAGACAAGGTACACATTTCTGACTCAGCATGCATCATTGATTTCATCGTGCATCGGCTTTTTCGTCTTCTCCCCCCTGTTTTGGATTAAATAATCAGGAGAACCGAAAAATTCGTTAGGCCGTTTGTTTTTATTTGAAAAATATTAAAAAGAAAAACCATAAAATTGGGACTGGTTAACACTATTGATCTTAAAAGATGCTCACCCTAAAAATTTTGTCTTGGGGAGAGAAACCCCCTCATTGTATGGTTTGGATGCACGAGAGAGTGACCCGCACCCTAGGTAGAGCCCTCCGGTGCTATTTCTAGCTGACTACCGACTCTTCCGCGCGAGCCAGTCGATTGGGGTAGCATCGGGTATCCTAACAGGTCACGTAAGCGTTCTGATATTTTGTGTGTTCACCTAATAAAATCGACAAGATAATTTGACCGAACTTTCACGGTCTTCAGCTCGCGTTGCGTTGGTGAACCGGGGGTTTGTTTTGTGATCATAGTTTCTCCAGATCTCATCCGCCCTACTCGCCAGATCAAGATGATGGGTAGACGCTCTCTTAGGCAGTCTCTGGCTGCACCGCTTTCGGGCACGTCTACCCGATCATCTAGGTTGGCCCGCGAGAGCCGAGACCAGCTCTCCGAGCCCGAGTACGACTCCGCCCTGTTCCCCCTCGATCCCCTTTCTTTTGGTACTGAGAGACATGAGCCCGAGGAGAGATTAGCAGATTTGACAGCACCTGAGTTGGGCTCATTTGATTTTGCAGACATCATGACCGGCAGTTCTGAGGATCACCCAGGAGGTCCACGAGGAGATCAGCATTTTGTCCTGGACCAGGGAGCGATCAACTCCACCCTGATCGCCTCATTAGAGACGGTCCAGCAGCAGTTACGGGTTCAGGGAGCTTTCATGATTGAGATGAGGAGAGAGTTGGAGCGACTTAGAGCAGAGAGAGATCAGAGCGAGCTTGAGGAAGGACCAGACGCAGAGGCACGAGCCGCAGCAGCCGCAGCAGCAGCCGCTGCGGCAGGAGGACCACCGAGACCGATGCGGGAGTTGCACAAACCTGGATCTACACTGATGCATCATTGGGTAGTGGTGCCTGCTATCGTGGGGGACTTCAAGTTCCTCCCGAACACCCTGCAGATGCTTCCCCATTTTCACAGACTTGCCACCGAGGAGCCCCATCTCCACCTCCAGGAGTTCTTGATGATTTGCAAAACTGTCCACGACCGCCATGTGGACCAGGATACGATTCAGATGATCGCCTTCCCCTTTTCACTGGCAGATAGAGCAGCTACCTGGCTGAAGCATCTGGGGAAGTTTGTCTACACCTGGGAGCAGCTCCGCACCGAGTACTTGAACAAGTACTATCCACTCGGGCGGACGAATGCAGCGAGGGCCCTGATCAACAACTTCTCCATGCTCCCCAACGAGCAGTTTCATGAGGCGTGGGAGAGGTTCCGAGATCTCACAGACAGATGCCCGCACCACGACATTTCCAAGCCGAACCTAGTTCAAAGCTTCTTCAGCGGGTTGACACCATAGCTCCAGGGCCTGGTGAATGCTTCTTGCGGCGGGTCCTATTTCGCCAAGGATCACGACCAGGTCTGGGCCATTTTCGAGGAGATGACCGAGAATTATATGGTGATGTCCCAGACCCGGTTGTACACACAGGGGAGACCACAACAGCAGCTAGGATCCGTGCAGTATCAGAGGATAGCACGGGTCGACGCCGGTCCATCCAGTTCATCCGCAGTTGCAGCAACACAGGCAGAGTCGTCCGCTGCGGATATGGGTATTATCAGCGAGAAGTTGGACCGGATGGAGCTGATTGAGAAGAAGCAGTGCCAGGGTATCACGCAGATGGAGCAGATGGCACAGACTCTGAGCGACATGAAGACCCAACTCATGTGTCTCCAGGAGGCACAGACGGCTTCACAGCCACGTCTTCAGTCGCGAGGCGACTCCGGCAGCAGCAGCAGCTCGTCCCAACGCTCCAGCTCCTTACAACAGCCTAGACAGGTTCATCTTGTACAGGAGGAGCCGTACCAGCAGCCGCAGCCCACCTACCAGTCCCCACCATCTCCAGACATGCAGATGGTGGTCTACCAGCCGGATCAGCCTCTGACAGTACTCCCGCCAGCCCCATACGATGCAGAGCCGTTGATGGATGTCAACGGGATTTGGTATGACCGTCCCCAGCCTGGGATCCGACGAGACCATCCCGGATTCAGGTGGGGGAGTGGAGGTGCCCAGCCCCAGCAGCAGCCATCCGGACAGGGAGGGCAGTACGCCCAGCAGAGAGATCACCAGCCGCAGCAGCAGCCCCCAGCCCACCAGCCACAGCAGCAGTCATCCTTCGTTCCTCGTTTCTATCAGCAGCAGGGACAGTCTTGGAGACGTGAGCAGCAGGCTCACCCAGCATATCAGCAGCATCCTTCCTCCTACCCCCCTCAGCAGCAGTTTCAGCAGCCTCAGCACCAGAGAGGCTACCCGTCGGGCTCCCATGAGGGCCCTGCCTTGGATGACATAGCCCGCCTCCTTACGGACCAGCATGCTACATTTAGACGGGAGATGGACGAGTTCCATCAGGAGATGCGGGACCTGGTGAGAGGGAAGGCCGCCATCCCTGCACAGATCGAGCCAAATCCGAACAACCTCAAGAGGAAGTCTGAGCAGGTAGTACACACTGAGCTTGCCACTCCTAGTGACCCATTTGATGATACATCTTCGGATCTATTTGATGCTGATTTTGTTACACTTAGGAGCGGTAGGACACCAGCAGGCGGCGCCTCATCTGAGCGACGACTCGAGGATCCACCCAGGGCACCAGATGAGGAGGAGGAGAGCGGTACTGAGGCCGCACATGATGATGATGGTGGTACTGATGCCACCAAGGATGCTGATTCCACCAGCGGTACTGAGGCCGCCGCTTCACCAGTTCGAGGAGGTGGTGCTGATGCCACCAGTTTAGCCGAGCCAGCCCGCGGTACTGATGCCGCGAGACGTCCAGCAGCAGAGCCAGCCAGAGGTGGTACTGAGGCCACCAGTGTTCGTTTTGATAGAGATGTTGTCTTTCCTCATGTTACTGTATCTCAGAATTCTATTTTGAATAAAGAAAAAGGTTTAGTTTCTTCTGGTCCCACTATGGTGAGTGATGTATGTGCGGATCCGACCGTCGAGCCGTCTAGACCTTTTCCTAGTCCTTCATCTGAGAAGGACCCTGTGATCCCCTTCCGTAGAGCCCTTCAGATGGGGAAGAGGAAGAAAAAAAGAAAATGATCCAAAAAAGAGAGAGCAGGAGGAGTTCAGTCAGAGCATGATCGATAGATTCCACATCCAGCTGACCCTCCAGGAGGCTTTGCAGCAAATTCCCCTTCTTCAGCGATCTTTGAGAGACAGGACCACAATCAGGAGGAGGAGGAGGAACCACACTTCAGAGATTCATGTGCTGACGAAAGCCACGTGTTTTGCGATCCAGAACCGTCTGCCGGCCAAGAGGCCAGATTCAGGGGCACCGTATGTCAGATGTCAGATTAGTGAGCAGAGGTTCGACCGGACTCTATTGGATAGCGGATCATCGATCAACCTCCTTCCGGCAGCCCTTCTCGACCGCTTCGAGTTGGGCACTCTTCGACAGAGCAGGACAGTCCTTCAGTTCACTGATCGATCTGTCAAGAGGCCGAAGGGGTTGTTGTGAGATGTTATCGTCACGATTCAGGGCCTGAAATTCCCCGTGGACTTCGTAGTGTTGGACATGGAGATCCCTGATTCAGTGGCCGATACCCCCATCATCCTTGGTCGTCCGTTCTTGGCCACAGCCAAGGCGGTGACTGATCATGATAGCGGGAAGGTGTACTTTCGCGTCGAGGGCGAGAGTATACAAATAGAGACGGTCGAGGACTACAGAGCCAGAGAGAGAGCACACTCAGAGGATAGCACAGATTCAGAGCAGCTGACAGACGCCGAGCCAGACATCCATCGGGACTGTGATTTTGTGATCACTGATGACGAGGCAGCATGGGCAGATCCTGCAGCACAGGCCATCCTCTCATTTTCAGATACAGCTGATGCCGAGATGATAGTAGAGGAGAGTCTGGAGAGCACAACCCTGGTTCAGGATACCACAGAGGCAACAGAGCCGGTCCTTGATCGCGACACGGATTTCAGTGATGGTGGTGCTGAGGCCACCTTGTGTTATGGTGGTACTGATGCCACCACGTTTGATGCAGATCCCTCGGATTCAGAGTCTGATTGGGCAGATTGCGATGATCAGATGCCAGACTTGAGTCCACCTGAGCCTACAGATGAGGAGGAGGTAGATGCAGAGCAGATCAGAGACAACACAGTTGAGCAGCCTTCTCCAGATCCAGTTTGCGAGAGTTCGCTTTCTTTCTCCCAGGCAGATTTGGCAGACTTAGCAGCATTGACACATTTTCTTCCGAAGCCAGAATTGCCAGCGCCCAGCTGTCCAGAGCTGAAGCCGCTCCCTACTTCGCTGAAGTATCAGTTCCTTGCGGGCGAGCCTAAGATGTACCCAGTCATCATCTCTGCCGATCTGACTGGAGAGCAGGAATCCCGTTTGATGGGGGTTCTTGAAAAGAACCGCAAGGCAATCGGATGGAGCGTAGCAGATCTCCATGGGATTAGTCCATCAGTGTGATCCCACCATATCTATCTCGAGGAGGGGGCGAAGCCATCGCGTGAGTTCCAGCGGCGGCTGAACCCCAACCTGAGAGAGGTTGTGATGAAGGAAATATCAAAATGGTGGAGTGCAGATTTTATTTATCCCATTTCCGACTCCAAGTGGGTTAGCCCTGAAGGATATTGTGAATCCTTAAGCGCATCACGGAAGCGTGTCGATCGCATCGTATGCAATCGGAGCAACTAGTCGTACTAGATGCTAGATGCAGCGGAAATTAAAATTTTTTAACTTAACGATGAAACCACATGATCACGAGAACACTTCTCGGATCGTTTCATCAAACCACAAAGTACAAGGAATACCTCTTGAAGCGTGGTTGTGATCGCGAGATCCCAAAGTAGGGATCCTCCTATCTTAAGTCCGACCCACGGAGAATGCGCTTGCGGGCACGATGATGAGTCGCGTCCTTCCCGCAATCCTTGACGAAGATCCAAGCGTCGAAGGCGAAGCAAGATGCTCTCCTCTTCAATATGCAAAGTGGACGTCCACTTGGATATTAAGAGAGAGGCCACACGAGATTTAGAGAGAGAGAGAGAGTAGTAGTCTTCTACAACTCTAGATGATGTACCTTAGAGAGGCTACCCTAGCCCTCCTTATATACTAGTTTAGGATCCAATGGATCTCAATCCATGGGACACATGGATCCAAGGGATATGCTTGGTCCATGATAATTCAATGGCTAGGATTGTTGTTCAACAACAACAATTTAAAATTAATTAATCAAGAGATAACATGATAAATGAAGTGGAGTTAACCACCCTCCTAAAAAGGGGGGGCGTCACCCATGAACCATTCATGGGTGACGCCAACCATGGAGGTGGTTTTTTTTCTCTATTTTATTTATCATATTATTCCTTAATTAATCACAATAAATATTCACCAAATTAATTTCAAATTAATTTGTGAATATTTCAATCTTGCCATTGAATATTGTGTGAATCATATTCACAACCCAAACTAGTTAGTAAATTACATTTCCAATTAATTAACAAATGTGAATCCAATCCACATTATTAATTAACAAATGCTATTTACACAAATTCTCTCTCTTATATATGTATATTATAAATCATATTTATAACACACATATATCATGGGTAGTGTTATCCACATTCTCTCAATCCTTGATAATTAAATCTCGTTTAATTATCTTAGATAATCATTTACACAATATGAATCATATTCATATTTAAGCTTGATAATCAAATCACATTTAATCATCAAGTCCTTGCTTGGATATTTCATCAAAAGAATTATTCTTGAACCCTTTCAAGAATAATGTGCTTTCTCCGCAGATACTTGGAGATAAGGACAGGGCGATTGTATTATTCCATGTATAGTGACTTGGATGTTGAGATATTATCTCAAATCCAGATCGAACGAACCTCCCACAGATGCTTGATTAAATCAAGACCGCAAACCCAATCTTCTCATTGAATCTGAATCCCATTCAGACCAATGTCCAACACTTGGACTAAGATCGGATTGCTTCTCTACTGAAAGGAGTCACTAAAATCCAGACCTGTTTCATCCCCTCGGAATGGAAGCGTCATGGATATACAATCGTTTATGATCACATCACCCTTCAGGTATTCCCAATACCTGTACATCCTGCATACTGGAAGACCCATGATCAACCCGAAGATCAAGATCATTTTATACTGTCTTCTTCAGGGTTTAATCATTAAGTTTCTCAATCTTGGTCATTGGGATTTGGTATCGATCATATGCTTTCCCAAAGCATATATCATACCTTCAAATTCATGTCATGCTTCCAAAGCATGACGACCATGCATGGAATTTGATCGGTCCCAATACCTCATGAGTGAGCTCATGTCTTCCGGTTCACAAGTGAACCTGTATGATCCCTTTGAGAGATCATATTGCTCATATACCCTTATATGCACACCAGCTCGCCGGTGTATAGACCTTGGTTAGGTCATCAACCTATTGGTCTGCCAAATGTACATACTTAGATATATAGCAATATATCTGTCTCCGGTCAGAGGATGCATGCCTATGCTGTGACAGCATTCAACATGGGACTTAGGTTATCTCGATCTCGTTAGGTCAACCCATTGACCTAACTAATCTGACACCTCCGAATCACTATTCCCATGCAGAGGACCTGCATCAAGAGGTCGGTCAGATATCAGCCTATGTGAGAAAAGGATTGCCATCTCCTACTCAGGCTGGAGATCTCCACTTGACAATCATTTCACGGTGTTTGATGAGTCCTCCATCTAACTCCTTAGATATTCATCCAAACACCAGCCTCTATGATTCATTTAATGAAACAACAGCTATATGATCATCAAGCTGGCCATGGTACATAACCCTAATTGTACAGAGGGACCTTATAGTGCATTCATTCATATAATTTCAGAAAGGGAGTGAAACATCAATAACTTTTATTGATAAACTTAAATATTACAATAACATTTATTGTAAGAATGGTTCGCCCAGGGCTCACAAGTCTAACAATCTCCCACTAGCCCTCAGAACCATTCAGGTACAATCCGTAAACCCATACTCATTACATGCTGGTCAAAAACCTTCTGTGTCAGAGGTTTGGTAAGAGGATCAGCAATGTTGTCGGCAGAGGCCACCTTGGTGATGATGATATCACCACGCTTTTGAATCTCCCGAATGATGTGGTATTTCCTTTCCACGTGCTTGCTCTTCTGATGGCACCTGGGTTCCTTTGCTTGGGCAATGGCTCCAGTGTTATCGCAGAGTAACGGGACGGGAGTATCAGAGGAAACTACGCCAAGCTCCAAGATGAACTTGCGCAACCACACCGCCTCCTTTGCAGCATCCGATGCGGCAATGTATTCGGCTTCTGTTGTTGAATCCGCCGTAGTGTCCTGCTTCTTGCTTCTCCAGCTCACAGCACCACCGTTCAACAGGAATACAAACCCTGATGTCGACTTTAGATCATCAATATCTGACTGGAAGTCTGAATCTGTATATCCTAAGACTTGGAGATCACCATCCCCATAGACCAAGATGTAATCTTGTGTCCGTCTTAGATATTTGAATATGTTCTTTACTGCATTCCAGTGTTTTTCTCCATAGCAGGATTGGTAATGACTTACCACTCCCACTGCATGGCAGATGTCTGGCCTAGTACACATCATGGCATACATCAAGCTTCCTACGGCTGATGCATAAGGGCATCCAGCCATGGCCTTCTTTTCCTCAACACTTTGAGGAGCCATCCCTTTGGACAGATGGATACCGTGTCCTAAGGGGAGGAATCCTTTCTTCGAACTATCCATACGGAATCGTTCAAGAATCTTCTTGATGTATCCATGTTGTGATAATCCCAATATTCTCTTTTCTCGGTTTCTGAACAACTTCAGGCCTAAGATATAAGAGGCTTCTCCAAGATCTTTCATCTCGAAGGTATGGGATAACCAAATCTTCACACTGGTCATCATTCCTGTATCATTCCCAATGATAAGGATATCATCTACATAAAGCACGATGAACACAATGGCGCTCCCACTAAGCTTCTTGTACACACAAGGTTCATCAGGGTTTTGCACAAAATCATAACCTTTTATGGTTTCGTCAAATCTGATGTTCCAGCTACGAGAAGCTTGTTTGAGCCCATAGATGGATTTCTTCAGCTTGCATACTTTACCGTCCTCAGCTATGAAGCCCTGGGGCTGCTCCATATAGATATCCTCCTCGAGGTATCCATTGAGGAAAGCCGTCTTGACGTCCATCTGCCAGATGTCGTAGTCAAGAGATGCAGCTATAGCTAGCAGTGTCCTGATGGACTTAAGCATGGCCACAGGAGAGAATGTCTCATCGTAGTCGATGCCTTCTCTCTGTGTGTAGCCCTTGGCTACGAGCCGTGCCTTGAAAGTCTCTACTTTCCCATCAGGTCCCCTCTTTCTCTTGAAGATCCATTTACACCCAATGGGTTTTACCCCTTTAGGTGGATCCTCTAGGGTCCATACACCATTCTTATGCATGGAGTCAATCTCTGACTTCATTGCTAGCATCCATCTATCCATGTCATGATCCGCAAGTGCTTCATCATATGAAGAAGGATCATTGTCAGTCTCACCTGACACATGGAATCCATACCTTTCAGGTGGTGCAACCACCCTCGAACTCCTTCGAAGAGGTATGGGTGTTTCATCTTCATTTATCTCTTCAGTTTCTGGTTCAGGAATCTCAGAATCCTCAGGGGATTCAATGAGCTCCTCTACTTCATTCTTGTCTTGACCTTTAAGGAAATCATCCTCCAGAAATTTCACATCCCTAGAGACAAAAACCTTTTGGGTCTCAGGGTCATAAAGCTGGTATCCAATACCATCTTTAACATACCCAATGAAGTAGCACTCACGAGTGCGAGATTCTAGCTTACTTGCGTCCACGTTCTTCGCATGAACCAAGCATCCCCAAACCCTCAAGTGTTTAACACTAGGTTTGGTTCCATACCAGAGCTCGTGAGGAGTCTTTGGTATAGACTTGCTAGGAATCTTATTTAGGATATATATTGCAGTCTCTACTGCATATCCCCAGAAACTAAGAGGCAAATGTGCTTTGCTCATCATTGAACGGACCATGTCCATGATGGTCCTGTTGCGTCTTTCAGCAACACCATTAAGTTGGGGAGTTCCAGGAGGAGTGAGATTGGAGACAATTCCATTCTCTTTAAGGTATTCCTTGAATTCATCTGAGAGGTACTCACCACCTCGGTCAGATCGAATCCGTTTAATCTTCCTGTCGGCTTGGTTCTCAACCAAAGCCTTAAACTCTTTGAACTTTTCAAAGGTTTCAGATTTATGACGTAGCAGGAAGATAAACCCATATCGCGAATGGTCATCGATAAACGTCAAATAATATCGATATCCATTTCTAGTCGCGGTATTGAAGGGACCACATACATCAGTATGTATTAGGTCGAGAATACCCTCGCATCTCGTAACCTTGTTACGGAAAGGTGTTCTGGTCATTTTACCTCGAATGCAGTGTTCGCAGGTAGGTAAAGATTGAACCTGTAGAAAATCTAAAGGTCCATCTTTTATCAATCTATTGATCCTATCAACAGATAAATGACCAAGCCTGTGATGCCAAATCATGTTTGTATGATTTCCATCCTCCCTGGATCTCTTGGGGTTTTTATTATTAGTGGCAGTAACATTCATGACACATTCATCAATGCACAATTCATAGAGTCCACCAGAAGTCAAAATACCATCCGCAATATATTTATCATAACGGTTTATGATTAATTTATTACAGAAAATGAAGGAATATCCATTTCTAACTAACTTAGATACAGATATTAAATTCCTTCTGACTTCAGGTACATAAAGACACTCTTTAAGTACTAGGACTCGACCACTAGATAACGACAGTCTGCACGTCCCGATGGCGACTGCTGCAACACTTGCATCAGATCCCATCTGGATAACTATCTCCCCATGCTCCAGATTCCTAGTTTCCTGAAACAAATGCAATGAATTGCATACATGAACAGAAGCACCAGAATCTACAACCCAACTTCCTTCTCGTCCAACGAGAAAGCTAGTTTCAATGATGAAAGTAGATTTCATACCTGCTGGGGCTTTACCTTTGTCAGTGGACTTCAGGTAGTCTGGGCAGTTACGCCGCCAGTGCCCCGGCTTCTTGCAGTGGTGACAGACATCGATCTTTTTCGATGTCATCAGTGTGGAAGCACTAGAAGATGAACCAACTCCTTGATTCTTCTTCTTTCTCTTCGAGGCTGGGCCCTTCTGAGAACCTTGCTTCCGCCCGTGCTTTCCTCTTACCTGTGCAACCATTGCACTAGCAGAGGGGTCGTCCTTCTTCATGGCGTCTTCTGCAGACTTCAATGCAGCTAACAGCCCAGCGTTTGTGAAGTCACCTTTGTTCATGTGGTAAGACACAACAAAGTTGTTGAAAGACTTAGGGAGCGACAGGAGAATGAAATCAGCTTGCATTTCAGAATCCAAGTAGGCTCCCAGGGTTTCCAGCTCAGAGAGGTACCCAAACATTTTGAGTACATGTTCTCTGACAGAGGTCCCTTCCTGCATCTTGCAGCGAATAAGCTCTTTCATCACATTGTAACGCTGTGTGCGGTTTATGTCACCGAACATTTCTCTCAGATTCAGCATAATCTCTTGGCAATTGTTCATTTCCACATGTTGCTTCTGAAGCACATTGGACAATGACCCAAGGATGTAACTGAAGGATATTGTGAATCCTCAAGCGCATCACGGAAGCGTGTTGATCGCATCGTATGCAATCGGGGCAACTAGTCGCACTAGTCGCTAGATGCAGCGGAAATTAAAATTTTTAAACTAAAGATGAAACCACATGATCACGAGAACACTTCTCGGATCGTTTCATCAAACCACAAAGTACAAGGAATACCTCTTGAAGCGTGGTTGTGATCACGAGATCCCAAAGTAGAGATCCTCCTATCTTAAGTCCGACCCACGGAGAATGCGCTTGCGGGCACGATGATGAGTCGCATCCTTCCCGCAATCCTTTGACGAAGATCCAAGCGTCGAGGTGTAGAAAAAATGATCTCCTTCCTAATACACAAAGTGGACGGCCACTTGAATATTAGGGAGACCCCACGAGAATGAGAGAGAGAGAGAGAGAGTAGAGTTCTTCAACTCAAGAATGTTGTTGTTGTCACTTGGAAAGGCTACCCTAGCCCTCCTTTTATACTAGTTTAGGATCCAATGGATCTCAATCCATGGGACACATGGATCCAAGGGCTATGCTTGGTCCATGCTAAATCAATGGCTATGATTGTTGTTGGTTAAAACCAACAACATTAATTTAAATTAAAATATGTTGCAACATTATCAACATAATTTAATTTAACTAATTAAGAGATAATGTGACAACAAAAAGGGAGTCAACTAACCTCCCTAAATCATAGGGGGTTATTTTGTCTCTTTTTTATTTATCTTATTATTTCTTAATTAAATTGCAATAACTATTATTGCAATAATATCCACCAAATTAATTCCAAATTAATTTGTGAATATTTCAATCATGCCATCGAAGATATGTGAATCACATTCACATCCCAAACTAATTTGTAAATTACATTTCCAATTAATTAATTAATGTGAATCCAATCCACACTATTAATTAACAAATGCTATTTACATAAATTTTCTCTCTTCAATATATATGTATTATAAATCATATTTATAATACATATATCATGGATAGTATTATCCATATTCTCTAATCCATGATAATTAAATCCCATTTAATTATCTTGGATAATCATTCTCACAATATGAATCATATTCATATTATGCTTGATAATTAAATCTCATTTAATCATCAAGTCCTTCTTGCTTGGATATGAATTTCATCAAATGAATTATTCTTGAACCCTTTCAAGAATAATGTGCTTTCTCCGCGGATACATGGAGATAAGGACAGGGCGATTGTATTATTCCATGTATAGTGACTTGGATGTTGAGATCTTATCTCAAATCCAGATCTTACGAACCTCCCACAGATGTTTGATTAAATCAAGACCGCAAATCCAATCTTCTCATTGAATCTGAATCTCATTCAGATCAATGTCCAACACTTGGACTAAGATCGGATTGCTTCTCTACTGAAAGGAGACACTAAAATCCAGACCTGTTTCATCACTCCCTCGGAATGGAAGCGTCATGGATATACAATCGTTTATGATCACATCACCCTCAGGTATTCCCAATACCTGTACATCCTGCATACTGGAAGACCCATGGTCAACCCGAAGATCAAGATCAATTTTATACTGTCTTCTTCAGGGTTTGATCACCAAGTTTCTCATTTGATCATTGGGATTTGGTATCGATCATATACTTTCCAAAAGCATATATCATACCTAGGTCTTGATCATATACTTTCCAAAAGTATATATCAAACCTACAAATTCAGTCAAGCTTCCAAAGAGAGATGACCGTGCACGGAATTTGATTCTTCCCAATATCTCATGAGTAAGCTCATGTCTTCCGGTTCAGTAGTGAACCTGTATGATCCCTTTGAGAGATCGTATTACTCATATGCCCTTATATGCACACCAACGCGCCGGTGTATAGACCTTGGTTAGGTCATCAACCTATTGGTCTGTCAAATGTACATACTCAGACATATAGCAATACATCTGTCTCCGGTCAGAGGATGCGTGCCTATGCTGTGACAGCATTCAACATAGGACTTAGGTTATCTCGATCTCGTTAAGTCAACTCTTTGACCTAACTAATCTGACACCTCCGAATCTCTATTCCTATGCAGAGGACCTACATCAAGAGGTCGGTCAGATATCAGCCTATGTGAGAAAGGATTGCCATCTCCTACTCAGGCTGGAGATCACATCTTAACAATCATTTGACGGTGCTTGATGAGTCCTCAATCTAACTCTTTAGATATTCATCCAAGCACCAGCCTCTATGATTCAATAATTGAATCAACAGCTGTATGATCATTAAGATAGCCATGGTACATAACCCTAATTGTACAGAGGGACCTATTATGCAAATTATTTATTCTTCATTTCAGGTCAGGGAATAATATGTGCAATAACATTTATTGCATAATGGCTCGCCGTGGGCTCACATGTCCAACAATCTCCCATTAGCCCAAAGAGCCATTAATGGGCTAATCATTTAAACCCACACTCATGTGACAATCATAAGCTATTTAGAAATAGCTAGGTAAGCTGATCAGTCACTCTGTTCCCGCGAGACTACGCCATGTCCTTTTACGGCACTTGCATATCCCTAGGTAACAGTGCTCGCATCCAATGCGAATGTTGCATCTAATGCAACCTATACTCAATCTTGACAAAGCAATTATAGTGTCCTTGACACTATTGCTCAATAACTATTATAACCAGTATTTCCATAATCCTTATTAGAATAACCTTATTCCGGGAGATCCCTATCTCTCAAGGTATCCACAGTTAAGACCTTTTAGATCTCTATCTATAAAGTCTTAAGCTTTTGAAGATATGACTTTGAGATCACTATCTCAAAAATCTTGTCATCTGTGAAGATTTTGTTATTACTGCAATCAAGTGTTCTTTCTCCATAGTAGGATTAGTAACAATTTACTACTCCCACTGCATGGCAGATATCTGGCTTTTGTACACATCTAGCATACACTTGGCTTCTCGTAACTGATGCACAAGTGCAAGCAGTTCTAGCATTCACTTCCTCAACTCTTTGAGGTGCTATTCCTTTAGATAAGTCAGTACCAAATCTCAAGGAAGGAAGCCTTTCTTGGAATTTCCAGGAATGGAATATGTCCAAGGTGTACTACAAATGTGACAGTCCCAATACCCTCTTTTCTTTGCTTCTGAACTCCTTCAGAACTAAGATCTAAGAGGTATTCTTGAGATCATATCTCAAGGTATGGAATAGCCAGTCTATAAAACACTTATCATCATCCTTATATCATTCCAAATGATTAGGATATTATCTACATTTAGCACGATGAACACAATGGCACTCCCACTAAGCTTCACATGGTACATCAAGATTTTATTTGAAAGCATAACATTTATAATTTCATCAAATCTTATGTTCCAACAACAAGAAGCTTATTTGAGTCCACAGATGGATTTCTTTAGCTTTCACACCTTACTTTCCCCAACCATGAAGCCCTAGGGCTACTTTGTGTGAATATCCTCAGAGAAGTATTCTTTAGAGGAATGCAATCTTGAATTACATCCTGAAGATGCAATAGTCAAGTTGTGTAGCTAAGGTTAGCAATATTATGATGATTTTAAGCATGGTTTCCAAAGAGCAAGTCTCATTGCAAGCAATGTCTTCTCTTACGGTGTGTAGCTCATGGCTATGAACCGAGCTTTGAAGGTCTCTACCTTCTCATCAGGTTCCCTCTTCTCTTGAAGATCCATTTACACCTTTATGGATCTTACCCATATAGGTGGATCCTCGAGGGTCCATATACAACACTTGTATATGAAGTCTACTTTAGACTTTATTGCTAATATCCATCTTTCCATGTCATGATCCTTAGGAGCTTCATCACATGAAGTCCGATCACTCTCAGACTTAACTGACACATGGAATACATCTTCAAACTCATTTGAAGAGGTATTAGTGCTTCATCTTTAATTATCCTTTTTGTTTCCTATTTTAAGAGCCTCATCATCTTCTCAAGATTAGATGAGTCCCTACACCTCATTTTTGTCTTGATCCTTAAGAGTCTTAATCCTCCAAGAATCACATTCTCAGGGATGAGATCTTTTAAGAATCTCAAGGTCATAAAGTAGGTATCCAATACCATCCTTTATTTTCCTAATGAAGCAGCACTCTCAAGTGCTAGATTCTAGCTTACATGCATGGAATCTTATTAAGGATATATATTGTAGTCTCTACTACACATATATATCTGGAAACTAAGAGGATAATTATGCTAAAATTCATCATTGATCAAATCATGTCACACATGATCCAATTGTATCTCCATACAACTCTATTGAGTTCAGGTTTATCAGGAGGAGTGAGATAGAAATGATATTCATATCTCCATAAGGTATTCTTTGAATTTTATCTAATAGGTACAAGCTACCTAGGTTAGATCAAATTCATTTCATCTTTCTTCAAACTTTGGTTCTAAACCAAAATTGTGAAATCTTTGAACATTTCAAAGGTTTCTCAGGTGAAGAGAAGAAATCTCATATCATACGTAATCATCAATAGATATCACATATCCATAATGTTTACTATGATATAGGTGATCTACATACATCAATATGTATGAGATCTTGAATACCTCGACATCTAACACCATTCCCAGAGAAGGGTGTATTGGACATTTTGCTTTGAATACAATATTCACAAGTATGTAAGATTTGAAATTTTAGACATTCTAAAGTTTCATGTCTTACTAGTCTATTGATCAAATCAACAGACAAATGTCCAAGGCTTGATGCCAGATCATTATCAAATGATCTTCATCCTCCTATTGATCTTATGAGGTTTGATTTTCAGTGCTAGAAATCTTAATGAACCATTCATTAATTTTCTAATTTTGTGGAGTCCACTAGATGCTAGATTACTATCTGAAATATTTCCATCATAACTCTTTATGATAGTTCTATCTCAGAATTCATGTTTATTTCCAACATTTAGAAACAAACAATGGGGTATTCTAATATCTAGGTCATAGAGACATTCTCTAAGACTAAGGGCTCTCCCACTGAGAATATGAAGTCTATCTATCCAATAGCGATTGCTGCAACAATTACAGTAATATCCATGTAGATGACTACTAAACCTTAAGATCAAATTTCTAATCTTCTAATATAAATATATGCAACCAATTGCAAATGTCATTAGAAGATTGGGATACAATTGTCAGACTTAATCTTATGAAATAAGAAAGTTAGAGTCCATGATTATATGTAGACTATTCTGATGCTCTATCCGAGTCCTTCACTAAGGATTTTAGACAGATTTGATAGTCATACTATCAACACATCAACTTATTGCAGTATTGGCATTCATCCAACTCTTTGTATGTCATATGGAAGTCACAGAAGTAGGTCAACTTTTTTTGACTTTCCTTCTTACTCGGGTCTGACCCATGCTTCCACTGCGCTCTCTTAATCTATAAACAACCATTGCTTAAGACTAAGGATCTCTTATGTTAAATTCAAAAGAATTCAATGTAAGAGCATTTCAACATTTATACATGCTTCATTAAATTCATACAATATGAATATCATAAAGCTTCATGAATGACTTGAGTATAGATGATGACACTCATCATATCGACATTCATCTTAACTCTTGGAGACTTAGGTTCAGGTAGGGATTCAAACATTTTGAATACGTCATCTCTTTCGAGCCACCATTCTGCATTATGCAGAGAACCATGTCATTCATGATTAAATGTCTAGAGCACATATGTATGCCAAAAAATCTTCTTTTATTTTATAAGGATTATTCGACAATTACGATCATCATCAACATGTCACTTCCCAAGTACACTCGATGAAAGATCAAGACTATAGAGACAAACAAACCCTAAGGTGATGTCTTATTGTCTTATTTAATTGTCATTCCTCATTATGTTGAGGAAACTTGCACATTGCAACCACATAGATTATGTGTTCAATTGCAAGTACAATATCTGGATCATGAGTCCAATCCAAGATATTTTACTGGTTATCATTGAGTATAACATTGAGTGGGTTTAATGAAGGATTATCTGAAATAAGAAATTTGCATAAGTGTATATATATTATATATACATGTTTTACTTTGATTTAGGAATTTTTATATCAAAGTTGTCTTGCCTTGTCAACACTGAAAGTTCATTCCCTTAATCACTTTCAATGTAAGAGATATTCTTACCATTATATCTCTAGCAAGATCTGGGATCTCCTTTCCTATCTTTGTTGCATCCCAATAATATGAGAACCTACAACTCGGATAAAAAGAAGCGGGAACACATTCCGCCTTGCAAGTCCAACTTGCATCTCCCAATTCGGTCTTTAACACCCGGGCCCACTGATGAATACCCATTCATCACTCTTTATTCTTATATTTTAGCTACAAAAACCATTGCAAATACATGTAGATATGTGTAAATATCAATAATTACCAAAAGCATGCATTGTGTAAATACTTATAATTAGCATGTTTTTGTGCAAAAATAAAAGAATAAAGATCAAAAAGAAAAAGAGGGAAATATTTAGAATAAATATTGAGCAACCTAACCCAAGGGAGGGCTCAGCATGGGCCTGACCGCATAAAAGCCACAGTAGAGAGAGATAGGAGCTCATGTGTAGATATCTATGTTAATAAATAAAATTATATTTTCCTCAACCAAAAATATTCTTGTAAATATTTGTATATATTTAGAAACTATTAAAAACAAAATAAAAATCTAAAAAATCAAAAAATGCAAAAATATCCCTCCACCATGTGCATAGACCATCATTCTTTATTTATTTAACCCTATAAATAAATGTATTTATTTTCAAAACTTTTTGTGAATATTCTATGGTATATTTTGTAAATAAAATAAATAAAAAGAAACAAAACAAAAATCAAATAAAAACAACAAAATTAAAAACACAAGAACATGTTGTACATATACCATGTATATAGTTGTACATAACTATTTATTTCACCTATGTATATAAATAATAAAAATAAAATAAAAATATCCTTTTATTCCTCATTTTATTCTATAAATAAATAAAATATAAAATAGGAATAAAATTGTACAAAAATAATAATTAAAAATCAAAAATCAAAAGCCTCCATATTGTATATATACCTATATAATGTAAATACCTCATTTTTAATTCCAAAAATTAATTAAAAATCACCAAAAAATAGAAAAAAATAAAAGAAAAATATTTCATGTTTTAAGTTTTTCTTAATTCGGCCATTTTCTACCTTAAAATAAATAAACAAAAAAACTAATAAATGACAGCTCCTGATTGGTCCACGGGGGATTGTTGACCCCGGTCAACTCCCCCGCGGACTCTTTCCTTTTTGAGAAGACGCGCGCCGCCCCGCCTTCGCCATTTTCTCCACACGCCTCCAGCCTGTCGCCCACGCAAACCCCGCGCCCGGATCCTTCGCCGATCATCCGACATCCTCGCCAGATCCTTCGCCGTGAGATCCACGCATTCCATAGCCGTCGCCTCCCAACCCTAATCGAGCCTGCAGCTATATATAGAACCACCTCTGCCGCCTCCGCGCCCTATCTTTGGCTCTTCCCCTTCTTCCCAGTGAACTCCAGAGGCACCGCGAGAGTGACAGCAAGCGATCGCCCCTGTTGCAGCGAGGCGAGGAGGCGAAACCACTGATCTGGCGTTCTTCGCCGCCGTTGCTCCGCCACCAGCGTGAGCACCGAGCCTCGGGCCGAGACGACCCTTGAGGCTACGACCAGGAGCACCCCCTGCTCTTTCCCAGTCTCTCCGACCACCCAGGTAGATCCCTTAGGCCGTAGATTAGCGTAGATTTCGATTCTTAGCTTACTGGTAGCGTAGCTTCGCCGCCGTCGCCAGCCACCTCCGATATCCCATCTGTCATTCCGACCCGACCATCATCTTCGCCAGACCTCTCCGCATCTTCTTCACCCCTTCGCCCAACCCAGATCGCACAGGATCTGGGAATCGAGCTCCTCCGCCGACCACCTTCGCCGGAGCTCGCCCATCTCGCCTCCCCGATCACCTTCACCATGCCTAACAGGGACGAGGCACTTTGCCCTCGACCCGCGAGTTTGCTAGGATACTTTGCAGGTTTATCCAAGCCCATCTGAGGGCTTGGACCACTTGGTCCAGCTGCTCCGCCTCCGCCGACCTCGCCGGACCTCTCCGAGGATCGGTTGGGTCATCGGAGACCCCCATTAGACGCGGAGGGCCCGCAGCTTCCTCCTCCAATCTTCAGCGAGCGCCCAGGAGGGGACCAGCGCCGTCACGAGTCCGGCGAAGATCGCCGGAGCCCTGTTCGTCCACCATCCTTCTCCGCCGTCCGATTGACCCCCGAGCTCCAGATTCCATCACTATCGTCCATCCGAGGAGCGATCTCCACCGTCGATCCAGCGAAGCTCAGCCACTTCTTTCGTCCACCGTTCGATCTGCAACGTGGCAGCACCTGGACCGTTGGATCATAGTCGAGGACCCAGCCCTGGGCGCCACCCCTTTTCAGCCGTCCATCTATCCACGTGGCGTCCATCCATCGGCTCGACTTAATAAAGGGGTAAATTATCTTAGGCCCCCTCTTAGTTTTTGCTTTATGTTTCAGTCCTGTAAATATTTTATGCATTTTATTTACGTAGGGTAAATTGCACACTGGACCCTGCGCTTTAGTTTATTTACATTTATACCCCTGTCGGTTGTGGACACGTGCTTCGTCACGTGTATATTTGGTGTATTTGCAACATTATTCCTGTAGTTCTGGTTGCTTTGGATTGAATGAAAAGTTTTCTTTATTTGCATTTATGCCCCTGTGCGTGATTTAATTCCCCATGTGCGATATTTTTTGGGATATTTGCAGATAAGCCCCTGGACTTTTGGTACTTGTTACCAATAAGTCCTCGGAACTTATTTTTCTTACATTTGGGTCCCTGAGTGCCCCAGGCACGTGCTTGGCACGTGTTTTGCTGGGTATTTTGCACCAGACCCCCCAGAACTTTGGGTATTTGCACTTTGGTCCCTGTGCACAGTGCCCCTCCTTTATTTTTGAATAAAATATCAAATCACCTCCAAATTCGATGAAAATTTGACACATGGCTCCTGCCATGGTGTAGAAGTTTTGTGAATTTTTGAGGACATTTTTGATTTCATTTGCTATTTTTAAAAATTCAAAAACCCCTATTTTTGCTACTATTTAGAGTCAAAAACCCCAAAAAAATATCAAAACCCTTTTAAAAATTCCATAAAAAATAGTCACTGTTTATTTTGTGTTCCTTGATTTTCTAGCCAATTTTGGCTATTTTTCACTACTTAAAAACACTAAAAACTTAAAAACACTCAAAAACTCATACAAATTCTAGCAAATACACCAAAAACCCAAAAACAATAATTTTGGTGCCCCAATTTTCCTTGTTTTCTCGAGTATACAGGAAAATTACCTCCAGGTCCCTCTGAGATCCTGAGATATTTGATCTTTGGGTTTTGGGCCTGGCTGGACAGTACCTCCCCTTTTTCTTACTGTTTGATTTTTAGCAATTAGAATAAATATCAGGAAAATCTCAAAAATTTACCAAAAACATAAAAAAATATAAAGCACATAAAAATATTTTTGTCTGAATTTTTGCTTGATTTTTGATGCTTTAAATAAATAGTTGAAGTTGATTGTCTGTGTGCTTTTCCTGTTTTCTTTATATTCCAAAAATCCTAAAAAAAATTTTGTAAAAACAAATAAAAACCACTAAAAAGTATTCTCTCGGATTTCTGACTGCATCGTAGGCCCCTTGGCCAACCCATGCTCCTTGTGTTCGACCCTGGTCGCTATACCAGGTTAATCCTCTAGCAGGACCGCTGATTTTGTGCTTGATTGATTTTACGTGTTTCGAGTGGTTCATTCATCTTTCTTGATTGACTTAGCCTGATCGCTTGGGTCGCAACGACCCTATTTTTGTACCTTATACCCGAGTGGTCAGGCGGGTCATCAGAATGGCACCGTTGCCGGGGATCACGGCTTTGTAGTCATTTTTCCATATTGTCTCTCTATATTGTCATTGTTTTCTGACACTCTCTCTTTGATTTTTGTGCGAGGTACTGCGTGGACAACTTGGAGTTTATTTTTGAGGACCCGCATGGGAAGAAGAGCAGGGAGAGGAAGAAGAAGAATTTTATTTTTTTGAGAGAGAACAATATTGTTTGTAATAATTTAGAACTTGGACATTTGTGGACACTTGTAACTTAGCGGGTCTGTTTCGCCGAGTACCGGTGTGCTCGGGGGACCCATTTGGATTTTCGCGACTTTTTCTGCGGTTTTTATAGCTAGCTGCCTTTTCCGGTGTTTACGCGGTTTTTCTCGAGCCCCTAGATTTAGGAATTTCTCTTGCCTGTGCCGTAATTAGTAGGGTCCCCACACTTAATTGCTTGCCTGATCCTATAGATCGTTAATTGGACCTACTAATAATAAATAATAAAAATAACTTAGTCGCTTTCCTGAGAGCCTACGTGCCGCGAGCCTGCCCCACAAGCGCTACTCCTGAACTCGACCTGTCGAGAAGAGGAGGGGTGGGCCAAGACCGGACTCTTTGGATCGAGGGCGAGTGACTGGGTTAGACGGTTCTGCGCTAGAAGTTGCTCATCTAGGACTCGGTTTTTCCTCGCTGCACCATTTAGGTAGTTTAATTCTCTCTTTAAATTCTGCGCGGATCACTTGCATGTAGAGTGCTGGAGACAAGGTACGCATTTCTTTCTCTGCATGCATCATTGATTTCTTCGCGCATCGGCTTTTTCGTCTTCTCCCTCTGTTTTTGGCTTAATCATCAGGAGAATCGGAAAATTCGTTAGGCCGCTTGTATTTATGTTGAAAAAAAAAAATTAAAAAGAAAAACAAAAAAAGTGGGACTGGATAACACTATTGACCCTAAAAGACACTCACATTAAAAATTTGTCTTGGGGAGAGCAACCCCCTCTTTGTATGGTTTGGATGCGCGAGAGAGTGACCCGCACCCTAGGTAGAGCCCTCCAGTGCTATTTCTAGTTGACTACCGACTCTTCCGTGCGGGCCAGTCGGTTGGAGTAGCATCGGGTATCCTAACAGGTCACGTAAGCGCTCTAATATTTTGTGTGTTCACCCAATAAAATTGACAAGATAAATTGACCGAGCTTTCACGGTCTTCAGATTGTGTTGCGTTGGTGAACCGGGGGTTTGCTTTGCGATCATATTTTCTCCAGATCCCATCCGCCCAACTCGCCAGATCAAGATGATGGGTAGACGATCTCTTAGGCAGCCTCTGGTTGCACCGCTTTCAGGCGCGTCTACTTCACCATCTAGGTTGGCCCGTGAGAGTCGAGACCAGCTCTCCGGGCCCGAGTACGATTCCACCCTGTTCTCCCTCGATCCCCTTTCTTTTGCTACTGAGAGACATGAGCCCGAGGAAAGACGAATTGATTTGACAGAACCTGAGTTGGGCTCATCTGAGTTTGCAGACGTCACTATGGCCGGAGCCGGCAGTTCAGACCCAGACTCCCGACAACCCGAACATTTTGTACTAGACCAGGGAGCGATCAACTCCACCTTGATCGCATCATTAGAGACAGTACAGAAGCAGCTACACGATCAGGGAGCTTTCATGATTGAGATGAGAAGGGAGTTGGAGCGACTCAGAGAAGAGAGAGATCAGAGCGAGCCTGAGGACATTCCTGATGCTGATGCAGAGGCAGCAGCCGCAGCAGCGGCTGCCGCAGCGGCAGCCACCGCCGCAGCGGGACCACCGAGACCGATGCGGGAGTTACACAACCCCGGATCTACACTGATGCACCATTGGGTGGTGGTACCTGCTATCGTGGGGGATTTCAAGTTCCCTCCGAACACCCTGCAGATGCTTCCTCATTTTCACGGACTTGCCACTGAGGAGCCCCACCTCCATCTCCAGGAGTTTTTGATGATCTGCAGCACCGTCCACGACCGTCATGTGGACCAGGATACGATTCGGATGATGGCCTTCCCTTTTTCACTGGCAGATAGAGCAGCCGCCTGGCTGAAGCATTTAGGGAAGTTTGTTTACACCTGGGAGCAGCTCCGCACCGAGTACTTGAACAAGTACTATCCACTCGGGCGGACGAATGCAGCGAGGGCCCTGATCAACAACTTCTCCATGCTCCCTAACGAGCAGTTTCACGAGGCATGGGAGAGGTTCAGAGAGCTTCTGGATAGATGCCCACACCACGACATTTCCAAGCCGAACCTAGTTCAGAGCTTCTTTAAAGGGATGACGCCAGAGCTTCAGGGTCTGGTGAATGCTTCTTGCGGCGGGTCCTACTTTGCCAAGTACCACAACCAAGTCTGGGCCATCTACGAGGAGATGGCCGAAAATTACATGGTGATGTCCCAGACTCGGTTGTACACACAGAGATCTCAGCAGCCGCCAGGACCCGTGCAGTACCAGCGAATAGCACGGGTTGATGCAGGTCCATCCAGTTCGTCCACAGTTGCAGCCGCACAGGCAGAGTCGGCCGCTGCGGACATGGGGATTATCAGCGAGAAGTTGGACCGCATGGAAATAATAGAGAAGAAGCAGTGCCAGGGCATAACTCAGATGGAGCAGATGGCACAAACTCTGAGCGACATGAAGACCCATCTCTTGTGTCTTCAGGAGGCACAGACGGCTTCTCAGCCCCGTCTTCAGTCGCGAGGCGATTCCGGCGGCAGCCGCAGCTCGTCCCAGCGCTCCAGCTCCTTGCAGCAGCCTAGACAAGTTTACCTTGTACAGGCGGAGCCGTACCAGCAGCAGCAGCCCTCTTACCAGTCACCACCATCTCCAGACTTACAGATGGTGGTATATCAGCCGGATCAGCCTCTGGAAGTACTCCCACCAGCCCCTTACGATGAGGAACCGTTGATGGATGTCAACGGGATTTGGTATGATCGTCCTCAACCTGGAATCCGACGAGACCATCCCGGATTCAGGTGGGGGAATGGGGGTAACCAGTCCCAACAGCAGCCAGCCGGTCAGGGAGGGCAGTACTCCCAGCAGAGAGATCACCAGCAGCCCCCAGCATACCAGTCACACCAGCCATCATCCTTCGTACCTCGTCCCTACCAGCAGCAGGGACAGACTTGGAGACGTGAGCAGCAGGCTCACCAGCAGCAGCATCCTTCCTCTTACCCCTCTCAGCTGCAGCAACACCAGGTCCAGCAGCCTCATTACCAGAGAGGCAACCCGTCGGGCTCCCATGAGAGCCCCGCCTTGGATGATCTAGCCCGCATCTTCACAGAGCAGCAGGCTACATTTAGACGGGAGATGGACGAGTTCCGCCAGGAGATGCGGGACCTGATGAGAGGGAAGGCCGCCATCCCTGCACAGATCGAGCCTAATCCGAATAGCTTGAAGAGGAAGTCTGAGCAGGTAGTTCACACTGAGCCTACCACTCCTAGTGACTTATTTGATGATATGTCGTCGGATCTATTTGATGCTGATTTTGTTACACTTAGGAGCGGTAGAAGACCAGCAGGCGGCGCCTCATCTGAGCGACAACGCTAGGATCCATCTAGAGTGCCAGATGAGGAAGAGGAGAGCGGTACTGAAGCTGCACATGATGATGTCGGTGGTACTGATGCCACCCGAGATGCTGATTCCACCGGCGGTACTGAGGCCGCCGCTTCACCATATCGAGGAGGTGGTACTGACGCCACCAGCAGAGCCGAGCCAGCCTGCGGTACTGAGGCCGCAAGACGTCTAGTTGTAGAGCCAGCTAGAGGTGGTACTAAGGCCACCAATATTCATTCTGATAGAGATGTTGTCTTTCCTCGTATGGATGTATCTCAGGACTCTATTTTGAATAAAGGAAAAGGTTTAGTTTCTTCTGATCCCACTGTGGTGTATGATGTATGTGAGGATCCGGTCATCAAACCGTCTAGGCCTATTCCTAGTCCTTCATCTGAGAAGGACCCTGTGATCCCCTTTCCTAGAGCCCTTGAGTTGGGGAAGGGGAAGAAAAGAGAAAAAGATCCAAAAAAGAGAGAGCAGGAGGAGTTCAGCCAGAGCATGATAGACCGATTTCACATCCAGCTAACCCTCCATGAGGCTTTGCAGCACATCCCTCTTCTTCAGCGATCCTTGAGAGATAGGACCACAGTCAGGAGGAAGAAGAGGAACAACACCGCAGAGATTCATGTGTTGACAAAAGCCACGTGTTACGCGATCCAGAACCATCTGCCGACCAAGAGGCCAGATTTAGGAGCCCCGTATGTCAGATGTCAGATTAGTGAGCAGAGGTTCGACCGTACTCTATTAGATAGCGGATCGTCGATCAACCTTCTTCCGGCAGCCCTTCTCGACCACTTAGAGTTGGGCACTCTTAGACAGAGCAGGACATACCTTCAGTTTGCTGATCGGTCTGTCAAGAGGCCAAAGGGGTTGTTGCGAGACGTTGTCGTCACGATTCAGGGTTTGCGATTCCCCGTGGACTTCGTAGTGCTGGACATGGAAACCCCTGACTCGTTGACCGATTCCCCCATCATCCTCGGTCGCCCGTTCTTGGCCACAGCCAAGGCGGTGACTGACCATGACAGTGGGAAGGTATTCTTTCGCGTCCAGGGCGAGAGTATACAAATAGAGACGGTTAAGGACCATAGAGCTAGAGATAGATCCCGCTCAGAGGGCAGTACAGATTCAGAACAGCTGACAGATACAGAGCCAGACATACACCGGGACTGTGATTTTGTGATCACAGATGATGAGGCAGCTTGGGCAGATCCTGCAGCACAGACCATCCTCTCATATTCAGATACAGCTGATGCAGAGATGATAGCAGAGGATAGTCTGGAGAGCACAGCCCTGGTTCAGGATACTATTGAGTCAACAGAGTCGGACCTTGATCGCGACACGATTTTCAGTGATGGTGGTACTAAGGCCACCCTGCTCTACGGTGGTACTGATGCCACCGAAGTTGATACAAATCCCTCGGATTCAGAATCTGATTGGGCAGATTGTGATGATCAGATGCCAGACCTGGATCCACCTGAGCCTACAGATGAGGAGGAGGTAGAGGCAGAGCAGATCAGAGACAATGCAGAGGACCCGCCTTCTCCAGATCCAGTTTGTGAGAGTTCTTTATCATTTTCCCAGGCAGATTTGGCAGAATTGTCAGCATACACACATCTTCTTCAGAAGCCAGATTTGCCAGCACCCAGCTGTCCAGAGCTAAAGCCGCTCCCTACTTCGCTGAAGTATCGATTCCTTGCGGGAGAGTCTGAGATGTACCCAGTCATCATCTCTGCCGATCTGACTGGAGAATAAGAATCCCGTCTGATGGGGGTTCTTGAAAAGAACCGCAAGGCAATTGGATGGAGCGTAGCAGATCTCCATGGGATTAGTCCCTCGTTGTGCTCCCACCATATCTATCTCGAGGAAGGGGCAAAGCCGTCGCGTGAGTTCCAGCGGCGACTGAACCCCAACCTAAGAGAGGTTGTCATGAAGGAAATATCAAAATGGTGGAGTGCAGATTTTATTTATCCCATTTCCGACTCCAAGTGGGTTAGCCCCTTGCATGTGGTGCCCAAGAAGACGGGCATCACGACTGTGATCAGTGAGTCGGGAGAGGAGATTGCTACACGAGTACCCACCTCTTGGCGGGTCTGTGTTGACTACAGGAGACTCAACCAGGCCACCAAGAAGGACCATTTCCCCCTGCCTTTTATTGATCAGATCATAGAGAGACTGGCAGGGAAGAGCCATTATTGCTTCCTGGATGGGTACTCGGGTTACAATCAGGTGGCCATCGCTCCTGAGGATCAGGAGAAGACCACCTTTACCTGTCCCTTCGGTACATACGCCTTTCGACGCATGCCATTTGGGCTATGCAACGCCCCTGTGACTTTTCAGAGATGCATGCTGTCGATCTTTTCGGACATGGTAGGGGAGTGTTTGGAGGTCTTCATGGACGACTTCTCGGTTTACGGCGACGGATTCGATTCCTGTCTTGACTGCCTAGACCGAGTGCTCCAGCGATGTATTGCTACCCGCTTGGTTCTGTCTTGGGAGAAGAGTCACTTCATGGTGACTCAAGGGACGGTGCTTGGCCACATCATCTCCAACAGGGGCATGGAGGTTGATCCGGCCAAGGTTGACGTCATTAGAAAACTCGCACCGCCGTCCAATTTGAAGCAGCTACGGTCATTTCTGGGGCACGTTGGTTTTTATAGGAGATTCATTCATGATTTCAGCAAGATTGCCCGACCGTTGACTGACCTCTTGACGAAAGACACCGAGTTCCTTGTCGATGACAAGTGTCTTTCGTCCTTTGAGACTCTCCAGCAGTGTGTTATTGAGGCTCCTGTCCTTCAGCCACCTGATTGGTCTCTCCCATTCGAGATCATGACGGACGCCTCTGATTTTGCCGTAGGGGCCGTGCTAGGACAGAGAAGGGACGGAGTTCCATTCGCCATTCACTACGCTAGCCGAACATTGGATTCCGCCCAGCGGAATTATACGGTCACAGAGAAGGAGATGCTAGCCGTAGTGTTTGCCCTAGATAAGTTCAGATCGTATATCATTGGATCTAGAGTGACTTTGTTTACAGATCACACCGCCATCAGGTACCTCATGGCAAAGAAGGATGCCAAGGCCAGACTGACTAGATGGATCCTTCTACTCCAGGAGTTCGACATTGAGATCAAGGATAAGCCTGGAGTCAAGAATGTGGTGGCGGATCATCTTTCCCGACTAGAGCAGCCTGAGGATTCTGAGCAGATTGATCCTATTCGAGATACCTTCCCAGATGAGGCGATCCTTGCTATCGCCTCACTCCCGTGGTATGCCGATATTGTGAACTTTCTCGTTGCAGGGAAAGTCCTACAAGATTGGCCCAGACAGAGGCTTGAGACCTTCCTTGCGAAGGCCAAGTCCTACCACTGGGAGGATCCCATCCTTTACCACGAAGGAGGGGATAGCGTCTGGCGTCGGTGTATTCCTCAGGAGGAACACCATAGCGTCCTCACTTACTGCCACAAGCTTGAGGCAGGAGGACATCATTCTGGGAGGAGAACGGCACAGAAAGTGCTCCAATCCGGCTTGTGGTGGCCTACCCTCTTCAAGGACTCTGATGAGTTCGTGAAGAGGTGTACTGACTGTCAGAGGATGGGCACTTGTGGACAGCGTGATATGATGCCGATGCAGCCCATTCACTTCTGTGAGGTTTTTGACGCATGGGGCATCGATTTCATGGGTCCATTCCCTAAGAGTCAGGGATTTGAGTACATTCTGTTGGCCGTAGATTATGTTAGTCGTTGGGTTGAGGCTATCCCCGCCCGAGCCGCTGATGCGAGGACAATTTGCAGATTTTTGAGGAAGCACATCATCATGCGGTTCGGGGTTCCACGAGTTCTGATTTCTGATGGGGGGTCTCATTTCGTCAACGACCAGGTAAAGGCACTTGCCAGTGAGTTCAGTATAGACCATCGAGTAGCCACGCCATACCATCCACAGACGAATGGTCTGGCTGAGGTTTCGAACAGGGAGATCAAGACTATATTGCAGAAAGTCGTCCGCCCCGACCGAAAGGATTGGTCCCAACTTTTGGACTCGGTCTTGTGGGCATATAGGACGTCTTTCAAGACACCATTAAGCACATCTCCTTTTCGCCTCGTGTATGGCAAGCCATGCCATTTACCTGTTGAGCTGAGACACAAGTCACTTTGGGCAGTTACAGATATTCTTATGGATCAAGATGGTGTAGGAGACCAGAGGAGGGCAGAGTTAGCCGCCTTGGAAGAGCTTAGAGATACAGCTTTCTCAAACAGCCTACATTATAAGGAGAAAGTGAAGGAGTGGCATGATTCTCATATCAGCCACAAGCATTTTGAGATTGGACAGAGAGTATGGTTGTTTGATGCAAGGCTACGATTATTTCCAGGGAAGCTACAGAGCAAATGGAAGGGACCTTACTTGGTCAGAAAGGTACACGATAACAGTAGCATTGATATATCTGAGTTATCTTCTGAGAGTACCTTTCGAGTGAACGGCCAGCGGCTCAAGCCATTTCTAGATCATGAGCCGCGGGACGTTATTGTTGCCCCGATTCATTTTGCGTGAGATGTGGTCTCTTGACTCACATCTTTTGCATCTCACGCCTGATTTTCACTGTTCCTCCGCCTGTATAGATCCAGTTGTCCATATCATTCTATTCTTTAGTCCCACATCCCTTTTCTCATCCTGTGATTATGCTATACTTAGGGTGTACTTTACCCTAAGTATAGGGGGGATTGTCGGACCTGCGAGTATTCTTTTCATTCTTTCTGCTCCTGTTTTTGCTGCCTATACTTAGGGATATTTTACCCTAAGTATAGGGGGGGCAGACTCTGTATATTCTTCACTCGGATTTCCCTTCATGTACAGCTTGCTATACTTAGGATTAGTTAATCCTAAGTATAGGGGGAAACCACCGAGTCCCTCTCATTCTATTCATTTATTCGTTTCTGTACCTAGCCATTCCTTTTCACTTCCCTTTTACTAAGCACGAGTTATGTCTTCTTCATCGCTCTTGATCACTCTGAGGACATCGTTCGAGCTAAGTATAGGGGGGTGTGTATATATTTCATATATACTTTAGCCATAACGCGTACTTTGTGGGTGTGTGTTAATAAATAAAATGGCTAAAAATCACAAAAATTTAAAAAATTTTTCATGTACATAAACCTCTTGTATCTTTGCACATACATAGCTAGTGTACAAAGTATTTTTGTAAAAATGATTTCAAAAACCTTTTGTATAAAGTTTGTGTAAATAGTTTTGTATCAAAATTATGTATATAGTACAAAATTTTTCCAAAATGTTTTGAAAATCAAAAGTTTGCAAAAATCTTGTGTAAATGTTTGTAAGTATCTTTTTCCAAAACTTGCACTTCATGCATCATCATCATCCATGATTTTAAAACATTTTTCAAAAATTTTGCATGATTGTAAATATTTGTAAATAGCATCTTGTGTACATATATGTATATAATTTTTCCTGGATGAGAGTTGACATTTAAACTAAGCCTGGAATTAAATTGAGAAATAGAGCTTGAATAAGATCTTAATCCACCTAACTTTAAGAGGAACCTTATAGGATTTAGGTTTAAGGCTTTTCAGGTCCATAAGGACTTAATTCTTTGAGTCCACTAGGCTATGAGCATATGTCATCTTGATGAGCTTAAGTAGAACACTTAACAACACACGCATGACTCTTAGAGACAATGGCTTGACTTGCACCTGCACTTTACACATGGCTCTCCACGGATGAGGTGGTGAGGAGGCAGTTTCCTTTGGCTTGGGGTAGCATATTAGGGTAGTACTTCTAGGTGGAACCTCTCTTCTTCTTCTAGTGAAGGAAGTGCACCTCAACTTGGTCTAGTGGTGATGAAGGCTAAAGACAGAAGCTGTGGGTTGCAATAAAGCTTCAAAAGAGGGATAGTCTACTGGCTCAAGAGGAAATTTCTTGTATATATGCTGCACCATGTAGATGTGCTGTACAGAAGTCCTTGAAAAAAATGCAAAAATGCAAAAGAACTCCAAAAAAGTGGTGGGTCGGATTGAAAATTTAATAACCCCACCGGAGTGTATATAGTCAAATAAAGCAAAGCTTATGGTATCCATGTTACATCTCATGAAGCTTGCAGCGGGAGACTTAGCTACACTGGATAGGCTTCCAAAACTCTATACTTCTACCCCCTATTCTTGAGCCGGTTGCACTTGAACTTAGAAGGGAATACCCCGCTTCTCGAGGAAAGAGTTGTTAGACCGAGGCATTAGAGTTACCAGGTTGAGGGAGGTTATTTCTTTGTTGCTTCTGAGGTGGGGAGCCACATATCACTTACACTGCATGGAAAGACTCATGGTCATTAGAGTTTGTGTATGTAGACTTGTTCTGATCTGGTTTATTGATTTGTCTTGTCCATAGATTGGTGGAACTTAGAGGCTGTTGAGTTTTAAGCTTAAGTCCAAATAAGGTTCCGACACATTAATAACCCAAAGATCTAATCGAGCTCCATATTTCAATTTAATGAAGGAAAGTTTAATAATTCAACCTTGATCCATGTACATCCTCTTCTTCTTTTTCTTTTTCTTTCTTTTTCACTTCTTTTTCAAATAAGTGTTTGCTAAGGGACTAGCAAAGTTAAGTATAGGGGGGTGATGAATACGCATTCATCACTCTTTATTCTTATATTTTAGCTACAAAAACCTTTGCAAATACATGTAGATATGTGTAAATATCAATAATTACCAAAAGCATGCATTGTGTAAATACTTATAATTAGCATGTTTTTGTGCAAAAATAAAAGAATGAAGATCAAAAAGAAAAAGAGGGAAATATTTAGAATAAATATTGAGCAACCTAACCCAAGGGAGGGCTCAGCATGGGCCTGACCGCATAAAAGCCACAGTAGAGAGAGATAGGAGCTCATGTGTAGATATCTATGTAAATAAATAAAATTATATTTTCCTCAACCAAAAATATTCTTGTAAATATTTGTATATATTTAGAAACTATTAAAAACAAAATAAAAATCTAAAAAATCAAAAAATGCAAAAATATCCCTCCACCATGTGCATAGACCATCATTCTTTATTTATTTAACCCTATAAATAAATGTATTTATTTTCAAAACTTTTTGTGAATATTCTATGGTATATTTTGTAAATAAAATAAATAAAAAGAAACAAAGCAAAAATCAAATAAAAACAACAAAATTAAAAACACAAGAACATGTTGTACATATACCATGTATATAGTTGTACATAACTATTTATTTCACCTATGTATATAAATAATAAAAATAAAATAAAAATATCCTTTTATTCCTCATTTTATTCTATAAATAAATAAAATATAAAATAGGAATAAAATTTTACAAAAATAATAATTAAAAATCAAAAATCAAAACCCTCCATATTGTATATATACCTATATAATGTAAATACCTCATTTTTATTTCCAAAAATTAATTAAAAATCACCAAAAAATAGAAAAAAATAAAAGAAAAATATTTCATGTTTTAAGTTTTTCTTAATTCGGCCATTTTCTACCTTAAAATAAATAAACAAAAAAACTAATAAATGATAGCTCCTGATTGGTCCACGGGGGATTGTTGACCCCGGTCAACTCCCCCGCGGACTCTTTCCTTTTTGAGAAGACGCGCGCCGCCCCGCCTTCGCCATTTTCTCCACACGCCTCCAGCCTGTCGCCCACGCAAACCCCGCGCCCGGATCCTTCGCCGATCATCCGACATCCTCGCCAGATCCTTTGCTGTGAGATCCACGCATTCCATAGCCGTCGCCTCCCAACCCTAATCGAGCCTGCAGCTATATATAGAACCACCTCCGCTGCCTCCACGCCCTATCTTTGGCTCTTCCCCTTCTTCCCAGTGAACTCCAGAGGCACCGCGAGAGTGACAGCAAGCGATCGCCCCTGTTGCAGCGAGGCGAGGAGGCGAAACCACTGATCCGGCGTTCTTCGCCGCCGTTGCTCGGCCACCAGCGTGAGCACCGAGCCTCGGGCCGAGACGACCCTTGAGGCTACGACCAGGAGCACCCCCTGCTCTTTCCCAGTCTCTCCGACCAGCCAGGTAGATCCCTTAGGCCGTAGATTAGCGTAGATTTCGATTCTTAGCTTACTGGTAGCGTAGCTTCGCCGCCGTCGCCAGCCACCTCCGATATCCCATCTGTCATTCCGACCCGACCATCATCTTCGCCAGACCTCTCCGCATCTTCTTCACCCCTTCGCCCAACCCAGATCGCACAGGATCTGGGAATCGAGCTCCTCCGCCGACCACCTTCGCCGGAGCTCGCCCATCTCGCCTCCCCGATCACCTTCACCACGCCTAACAGGGTCGAGGCACTTTGCCCTCGACCCGCGAGTTTGCTGGCATACTTTGCAGGTTCATCCAAGCCCATCTGAGGGCTTGGACCACTTGGTCCAGCTGCTCCGCCTCCGCCGACCTCGCCGGACCTCTCCGAGGATCGGTTGGGTCATCGGAGACCCCCATTAGACGCGGAGGGCTCGCAGCTTCCTCCTCCAATCTTCAGCGAGCGCCCAGGAGGGGACCAGCGCCGTCACGAGTCCGGCGAAGATCGCCGGAGCCCTGTTCGTCCACCATCCTTCTCCGCCGTCCGATTGACCCCCGAGCTCCAGATTCCATCACTATCGTCCATCCGAGGAGCGATCTCCACCGTCGATCCAGCGAAGCTCAGCCACTTCTTCCGTCCACCGTTCGATCTGCAACGTGGCAGCACCTGGACCGTTGGATCATAGTCAAGGACCCAGCCCTGGGCGCCACCCCTTTTCAGCCGTCCATCTATCCACGTGGCGTCCATCCATCGGCTCGACTTAATAAAGGGGTAAATTATCTTAGGCCCCCTCTTAGTTTTTGCTTTATGTTTCAGTCCTGTAAATATTTTATGCATTTTATTTACGTAGGGTAAATTGCACACTGGACCCTGCGCTTTAGTTTATTTGCATTTATACCCCTGTCGGTTGTGGACACGTGCTTCGTCACGTGTATATTTGGTGTATTTGCAACATTATTCCTGTAGTTCTGGTTGCTTTGGATTGAATGAAAAGTTTTCTTTATTTGCATTTATGCCCCTGTGCGTGATTTAATTCCCCATGTGCGATATTTTTTGGGATATTTGCAGATAAGCCCCTGGACTTTTGGTACTTGTTACCAATAAGTCCTCGGAACTTATTTTTCTTACATTTGGGTCCCTGAGTGCCCCAGGCACGTGCTTGGCACGTGTTTTGCTGGGTATTTTGCACCAGACCCCCCAGAACTTTGGGTATTTGCACTTCGGTCCCTGTGCACAGTGCCCATCCTTTATTTTTGAATAAAATATCAAATCACCTCCAAATTCGATGAAAATTTGACACATGGCTCCTGCCATGGTGTAGAATTTTTGTAAATTTTTGAGGACATTTTTTATTTCATTTGCTATTTTTAAAAATTCAAAAACCCCTATTTTTGCTACTATTTAGAGTCAAAAACCCCAAAAAAATATCAAAACCCTTTTAAAAATACCATAAAAATTAGTCACTGTTTATTTTGTGTTCCTTGATTTTCTAGCCAATTTTGGCTATTTTTCACTACTTAAAAACACTAAAAACTTAAAAACACTCAAAAACTCATACAAATTCTAGCAAATACACCAAAAACCCAAAAACAATAATTTTGGTGCCCCAATTTTCCTTGTTTTCTCGAGTATACAGGAAAATTACCTCCAGGTCCCTCTGAGATCCTGAGATATTTGATCTTTGGGTTTTGGGCCTGGCTGGACAGTACCTCCCCTTTTTCTTACTGTTTGATTTTTAGCAATTAGAATAAATATCAGGAAAATCTCAAAAATTTACCAAAAACATAAAAAAATATAAAACACATAAAAATATTTTTGTCTGAATTTTTGCTTGATTTTTGATGCTTTAAATAAATAGTTGAAGTTGATTGTCTGTGTGCTTTTCCTGTTTTCTTTATATTCCAAAAATCCTAAAAAAAATTGTAAAAACAAATAAAAACCACTAAAAAGTACTCTCGGATTTCTGACTGCATTGTAGGCCCCTTGGCCAACCCGTGCTCCTTGTGTTCGACCCTGGTCGCTATACCAGGTTAATCCTCTAGCAGGACTGCTGATTTTGTGCTTGATTGATTTTACGTGTTTCGAGTGGTTCATTCATCTTTCTTGATTGACTTAGCCTGATCGCTTGGGTCGCAACGACCCTATTTTTGTACCTTATACCCGAGTGGTCAGGCGGGTCATCAGAATGGCGCCGTTGCCGGGGATCACGGCTTTGTAGTCATTTTTCCATATTGTCTCTCTATATTGTCATTGTTTTCTGACACTCTCTCTTTGATTTTTGTGCGAGGTACTGCGTGGACAACTTGGAGTTTATTTTTGAGGACCCGCATGGGAAGAAGAGCAGGGAGAGGAAGAAGAAGAATTTTATTTTTTTGAGAGAGAACAATATTGTTTGTAATAATTTAGAACTTGGACATTTGTGGACACTTGTAACTTAGCGGGTCTGTTTCACCGAGTACCGGTGTGCTCGGGGGACCCATTTGGATTTTCGCGGCTTTTTCTGCGGTTTTGATAGCTAGCTGCCTTTTCCGGTATTTACGCGGTTTTCTCGAGCCCCTAGATTTAGGAATTTCTCTTGCCTGTGCCGTAATTAGTAGGGTCCCCACACTTAATTGCTTGCCTGATCCTATAGATCGTTAATTGGACCTACTAATAATAAATAATAAAAATAACTTAGTCGCTTTCCTGAGAGCCTACGCGCCGCGAGCCTGCCCCACAAGCGCTACTCCTGAACTCGACCTGTCGAGAAGAGGAGGGGTGGGCCAAGACCGGACTCTTTGGATCGAGGGCGAGTGACTGGGTTAGACGGTTCTGCGCTAGAAGTTGCTCATCTAGGACTCGGTTTTTCCTCGCTGCACCATTTAGGTAGTTTAATTCTGTCTTTAAATTCTGCGCGGATCACTTGCATGTAGAGTGCTGGAGACAAGGTACGCATTTCTTTCTCTGCATGCATCATTGATTTCTTCGCGCATCGGCTTTTTCGTCTTCTCCCTCTGTTTTTGGCTTAATCATCAGGAGAATCGGAAAATTCGTTTGGCTTAATCCTACAACTCGGATAAAAAGAAGCGGGAACACATTCCGCCTTGCAAGTCCAACTTGCATCTCCCAATTCGGTCTTTAACACCCGGGCCCACCACCCCTAAGATGATGTTGACCCGTCATTAATTGAACCAACCGTCAACATGCTTAATACTCGCTATACGCAATCCAATATCGCCCCAATAATATGAGGACCCAATATTGGGGTCACTACGTATACGACCTTACTCTTTCGAGAAGCAAAGAACCCGATCCAATTAAATCATGCACAGGATCTGTCACTTCGGACAGGCGTCTCCCATACACAACAACTGGCGACGGAATCCTTTGCCTTGACGGGAGACCATGGATGTCACTTATGTGATCCTCCACCTCATATTCAAATTGTAATTAATTATCGTGAATCATATTCACATAATTAATTCTTCCAAGGGAAATACACATCTATTCATAATAGAGTGTTTATTGGATATAATTAATTTAATCATATTAAATTAATCATCAATTAAAACATCAATCAACAAACATGTCTTTTACTTGAATAGTAGGTATATACTCAAAGTACGTATTATTCGAATTTTAATAATTAGAAAAATACACATTGTCTGTCTCCGGTATTATACAGTCCCTACCCGCTGTCATGGCCAGTACCGACGAGAGTGGGACAGACCACATACGTTGCAACCCGCTACCCCAATGCTCTCCGACTAGGCACCACATCCGCCTCGGGAAAGGATAATACCAGGTAGACCATCATGTACTTTGAGATGTTCATCGGTTTTTCAACCGAAATTATACCATATAATATAAATCAAAACATTTTTGATTATAAGGAGATTTGCTAGACAAATCCCCAATCCTATTCAAGCAAAAAGGGTTTTTCATGTAAAAGTTGTCCTACAACTATTGTAGGATAAACTATAGTTTTCATGAAGGCAATGTTTGTTGATGAACCAATGATCAAGATCTAATATCTCATCATTGTGGTTTAGGCAAGTGTCATTCAATGAAATAATTATTTCTTTAAATATTTCACAAATATTTATCACTAATTATTCCAGAAAATTAACAATTAATTTTCATCATGATAATTGAATGACATATCACAAGGTTCAAGATCAAGAAATTGTTAATTTCCAGCAGTGACCCCCAATCACTAAAATTAACTTATCTTGATCAATTGTAATCCAAAAAATGCAAACTCAGTTTCCAAAGATTGCCTATTTGATTTATTAAAGAACCCAAGTGATAATTCACGCATTTCAAGGAGGATTAAAACCGTAATTATCTCATTAATTACGTTCAAATCCGCAGTTCCCGCAACAGTGAATATAGTCATATTCAAAAAGCCATATCTTGAGCAAATAAAGTCCAAATTTAGTAAACTCAAGTCCTATGGTTTCCTTGTTTAATGGGGAAAAAATTCAATTGAAAATTTCATGTTTAAATATTTTAAACAAAGCCGAAAAATTCAATTTTACAGAGGTGCGAAAAAATTGAAATGCAGTAAAATTTCGCAACCCTTTCAAGAACCTAATCGTCTAAGGTCTATGGATCATATCCAAAACCTTATTCAACCTGGCTCTGATACCACTTGAAGGATATTGAGTATCCTCAAGCACATCACGGAAGCGTGTTGATCGCATCGTATGCAATCGGGGCAACTAGTCGCACTAGTCGCTAGATGCAGCGGAAATTAAAATTTTTAAACTAAAGATGAAACCACATGATCACGAGAACACTTCTCGGATCGTTTCATCAAACCACAAAGTACAAGGAATACCTCTTGGAGCGTGGTTGTGATCACGAGATCCCAAAGTAGAGATCCTCCTATCTTAAGTCCGACCCACGAAGAATGCGCTTGCGGGCACGATGATGAGTCGCGTCCTTCCCGCAATCCTTTGACAAAGATCCAAGCGTCGAGGTGTAGAAAAAATGATCTCCTTCCTAATACACAAAGTGGACGGCCACTTGAATATTAGGGAGACCCCACGAGAATGAGAGAGAGAGAGAGAGTAGAGTTCTTCAACTCAAGAATGTTGTTGTTGTCACTTGGAAAGGCTACCCTAGCCCTCCTTTTATACTAGTTTAGGATTCAATGGATCTCAATCCATGGGACACATGGATCCAAGGGCTATGCTTGGTCCATGCTAAATCAATGGCTATGATTGTTGTTGGTTAAAACCAACATTAATTTAAATTAAAATATGTTGCAACATTATCAACATAATTTAATTTAACTAATTAAGAGATAATGTGACAACAAAAAGGGAGTCAACTAACCTCCCTAAATCATAGGGGGTTATTTTGTCTCTTTTTTATTTATCTTATTATTTCTTAATTAAATTGCAATAACAATTATTGCAATAATATCCACCAAATTAATTCCAAATTAATTTGTGAATATTTCAATCATGCCATCGAAGATATGTGAATCACATTCACATCCCAAACTAATTTGTAAATTACATTTCCAATTAATTAATTAATGTGAATCCAATCCACACTATTAATTAACAAATGCTATTTACATAAATTTTCTATCTTCAATATATATGTATTATAAATCATATTTATAATACATATATCATGGATAGTATTATCCATATTCTCTAATACATGATAATTAAATCCCATTTAATTATCTTGGATAATCATTCTCACAATATGAATCATATTCATATTATGCTTGATAATTAAATCTCATTTAATCATCAAGTCCTTCTTGCTTGGATATGAATTTCATCCAATGAATTATTCTTGAACCCTTTCAAGAATAATGTGCTTTCTCCGCGGATACTTGGAGATAAGGACAGGGCGATTGTATTATTCCATGTATAGTGACTTGGATGTTGAGATCTTATCTCAAATCCAGATCTTACGAACCTCCCACAGATGCTTGATTAAATCAAGACCGCAAATCCAATCTTCTCATTGAATCTGAATCTCATTCAGATCAATGTCCAACACTTGGACTAAGATCGGATTGCTTCTCTACTGAAAGGAGTCACTAAAATCCAGACCTGTTTCATCACTCCCTCGGAATGGAAGCGTCATGGATATACAATCGTTTATGATCACATCACCCTCAGGTGTTCCCAATACCTGTACATCCTGCATACTGGAAGACCCATGGTCAACCCGAAGATCAAGATCAATTTTATACTGTCTTCTTCAGGGTTTGATCACCAAGTTTCTCATTTGATCATTGGGATTTGGTATCGATCATATACTTTCCAAAAGCATATATCATACCTAGGTCTTGATCATATACTTTCCAAAAGTATATATCAAACCTACAAATTCAGTCAAGCTTCCAAAGCGAGACGACCGTGCACGGAATTTGATTCTTCCCAATATCTCATGAGTGAGCTCATGTCTTCCGGTTCAGTAGTGAACCTGTATGATCCCTTTGAGAGATCGTATTACTCATATGCCCTTATATGCACACCAACGCGCCGGTGTATAGACCTTGGTTAGGTCATCAACCTATTGGTCTGTCAAATGTACATACTCAGACATATAGCAATACATCTGTCTCCGGTCAGAGGATGCGTGCCTATGCTGTGACAGCATTCAACATAGGACTTAGGTTATCTCGATCTCGTTAAGTCAACTCTTTGACCTAACTAATCTGACACCTCCGAATCTCTATTCCTATGCAGAGGACCTACATCAAGAGGTCGGTCAGATATCAGCCTACGTGAGAAAGGATTGCCATCTCCTACTCAGGCTGGAGATCACATCTTAACAATCATTTGACGGTGCTTGATGAGTCCTCAATCTAACTCTTTAGATATTCATCCAAGCACCAGCCTCTATGATTCAATAATTGAATCAACAGCTGTATGATCATTAAGATAGCCATGGTACATAACCCTAATTGTACAGAGGGACCTATTATGCAAATTATTTATTCTTCATTTCAGATCAGAGAATGATATGTGCAATAACATTTATTGCATAATGGCTCGCCGTGGGCTCACATGTCCAACAGTAACACCTTGCCAGATTATGGTCTTCATCATATTTATCATTATATGATTTATCTTCATCAGTCACAGGGTTTGCTATCTTGTCCATGCTAAGCACGTAGGAGATGCGCTCTGCAGAGAGAACAAGATCCAAATTTCGGATCCAATCCGAATAATTTGGTCCGGTCAACTGGTTGACCTCTAGAAGCCTGCTAAGTGGGTTCATGGACTTCATTTTCTGAAATTAAGAATGCACTATATTAGAATATATATAAATATATATTCATTTTAAGAATAATTTGATTAAGGTATTTTAAATCAAATTTGTCTTGCTAGGTCAACTTTGAAAGATTATTCCCTAATTGTCTTTCAAAATAAGAGATATACTTACCGCTATATCTCAAGCAAGATATGGGATCTCCTTTCCTATCTTTGTCACATCCCAATAATATGAGAACTTGCGACTCCGATAAAAAGAAGCGGGAACTCATTCCGCCTTTGCAAGTCCAACTTGCATTCCCAATTCGGTCTTTAACACCCGGGCCCACCACCCCTAAGATGATGTTGACCCGTTATTAATTGAACCAACCGTTAACAGGATTAGAACTCGCTATGCGCAATCCAATATCACCCCAATAATATGAGGACTCGATATTGGGGTCACTACGCATACGGCCTTACTCTTTCGAGAAGCAAAGAGCCCGATCCAGATGCGCTTGCATACAGGAGCTGTCACTTCGGACAGGCGTCTCCTACATACAATCCCTGGCGACGGAAACCCTTCGCCTTGACGGGAGACCATGGATGTCACTTATGTGATCCTCCACCTCGTATTCAAATTTGTAATTAATTATCGTGAATCATATCACATAATTAATTCTTCCAAGGGAAATACACATCTATTCAAAATAGAGTGTTTATTGGATATGATTAATTTAATCATATTAAATTAATCATTAATCCAAACATCAACAAACATGTCTTTTACTTGAATAGTAGGTATATTCTCAAAATACGTATTATTCGAATTTTAATAATTAGAAAAATACATATTATCTGTCTCCGGTATTATACAATCCCTACCCGCTGTCATGGCCAGTACCGATGAGAGTGGGACGGACCACATACGTTGCAACCCGCGACCCCAATGCTCTCCGACTAGGCACCACATCCACCTCGGGAAAGGATAATACCAGATAGAGCATCATGTACTTTGAGATGTTCATCGGTTCTTCAACCGAAAATTATACCATATAATATAAATCAAAACATTTTTGATTATAAGGAGATTTGCTAGACAAATCCCCAATCCTATTCAAGCAAAAAAGGGTTTTTCATGTAAAAGTTGTCCTACAACTATTGTAGGATAAACTATAGTTTTCATGACAACAATGTTTGTTGATGAAACAATGATCAAGATCTAATATCTCATCATTGTAGTTTAGGCAAGTGTCATTCAATGAAATAATTATTTCTTTAAATATTTCACAAATATTTATCACTAATTATTCCAGAAAATTAACAATTAATTTTCATCATGATAATTGAATGACATATCACAAGGTTCAAGATCAAAATGTTAATTTCCAGCAGTGACCCCCAATCACTAAAATTAACTTATCTTGATCAATATAAATCCAAAAAATGCAAACTCCATTTCCAAAGATTGCCTATTTGATTTATTAAAGAACCCAAGTGATAATTCACGCATTTCAAGGCGGATTAAAACCGTAATCATCTCATTAATTACGTTCAAATCCGTAGTTCCCGCAACAGTGAATATAGTCATATTCAAAAAGCCATATCTTGAGCAAATAAAGTCCAAATTTAGTAAACTCAAGTCCTATGGTTTCCTTGTTTAATGGGGAACAAAATCCAATTGAAAATTTCGTGTTTAAACATTTTAAACAGTACGGAAAAAATCAATTAGACAGAGGTGCGAAAATTGAAATGCAGTAAAAATTTCGCAACCCTTTCAAGAACCAAATCGTCTAAGGTGTATGGATCATATCCAAAACCTTATTCGACCTATGGCTCTGATACCACTTGAAGGATATTGTGAATCCTTAAGCGCATCACGGAAGCGTGTCGATCGCATCGTATGCAATCGGAGCAACTAGTCGTACTAGATGTTAGATGCAGCGGAAGTTAAATTTTTTTAACTTAACGATGAAACCACATGATCACGAGAACACTTCTCGGATCGTTTCATCAAACCACAAAGTACAAGGAATACCTCTTAAAGCGTGGTTGTGATCGCGAGATCCCAAAGTAGGGATCCTCCTATCTTATGTCCGACCCACGGAGAATGCGCTTGCGGGCACGATGATGAGTCGCGTCCTTCCCGCAATCCTTGACGAAGATTCAAGCGTCGAAGGCGAAGCAAGATGCTCTCCTCTTCAATATGCAAAGTGGACGTCCACTTGGATATTAAGAGAGAGGCCACACGAGATTTAGAGAGAGAGAGAGAGTAGTAGTCTTCTACAACTCTAGATGATGTACCTTGGAGAGGCTACCCTAGCCCTCCTTATATATTAGTTTAGGATCCAATGGATCTCAATCCATGGGACACATGGATCCAAGGGATATGCTTGGTCCATGATAATTCAATGGCTAGGATTGTTGTTCAACAACAACAATTTAAAATTAATTAATCAAGAGATAACATGATAAATGAAGTGGAGTTAACCACCCTCCTAAAAAGGGAGGGCGTCACCCATGAACCATTCATGGGTGACGCCACCCATGGAGGTGGTTTTTTTTTCTCTATTTTATTTATCATATTATTCCTTAATTAATCACAATAAATATTCACCAAATTAATTTCAAATTAATTTGTGAATATTTCAATCTTGTCATTGAATATTGTGTGAATCATATTCACAACCCAAACTAGTTAGTAAATTGCATTTCCAATTAATTAACAAATGTGAATCCAATCCACATTATTAATTAACAAATGCTATTTACACAAATTCTCTCTCTTATATATGTATATTATAAATCATATTTATAACACACATATATCATGGATAGTGTTATCCACATTCTCTCAATCCTTGATAATTAAATCTCATTTAATTATCTTAGATAATCATTTACACAATATGAATCATATTCATATTTAAGCTTGATAATCAAATCACATTTAATCATCAAGTCCTTGCTTGGATATTTCATCAAAAGAATTATTCTTGAACCCTTTCAAGAATAATGTGCTTTCTCCGCAGATACTTGGAGATAAGGACAGGGCGATTGTATTATTCCATGTATAGTGACTTGGATGTTCAGATATTATCTCAAATCCAGATCGAACGAACCTCCCACAGATGCTTGATTAAATCAAGACCGCAAACCCAATCTTCTCATTGAATCTGAATCCCATTCAGACCAATGTCCAATACTTGGACTAAAATCGGATTGCTTCTCTACTGAAAGGAGTCACTAAAATCCAGACCTGTTTCATCACTCCCTCGGAATGGAAGCGTCATGGATATACAATCGTTTATGATCACATCACCCTTCAGGTATTCCCAATACCTGTACATCCTGCATACTGGAAGACCCATAATCAACCCGAAGATCAAGATCATTTTATACTGTCTTCTTCAGGGTTTAATCATTAAGTTTCTCAATCTTGGTCATTGGGATTTTGGTATCGATCATATGCTTTCCCAAAGCATATATCATACCTTCAAATTCATGTCATGCTTCCAAAGCATGACGACCATGCATGGAATTTGATTGGTCCCAATACCTCATGAGTGAGCTCATGTCTTCCGGTTCACAAGTGAACCTGTATGATCCCTTTGAGAGATCATATTGCTCATATACCCTTATATGCACACCAGCTCGCCGGTGTATAGACCTTGGTTAGGTCATCAACCTATTGGTCTGCCAAATGTACATACTTAGATATATAGCAATATATCTGTCTCCGGTCAGAGGATGCATGCCTATGCTGTGACAGCATTCAACATAGGACTTAGGTTATCTCGATCTCGTTAGGTCAACCCATTGACCTAACTAATCTGACACCTCCGAATCACTATTCCCATGCAGATGACCTGCATCAAGAGGTCGGTCAGATATCAGCCTATGTGAGAAAAGGATTGCCATCTCCTACTCAGGCTGGAGATCTCCACTTGACAATCATTTCACGGTGTTTGATGAGTCCTCCATCTAACTCCTTAGATATTCATCCAAACACCAGCCTCTATGATTCATTTAATGAAACAATAGCTATATGATCATCAAGCTGGCCATGGTACATAACCCTAATTGTACAGAGGGACCTTATAGTGCATTCATTCATATAATTTCAGAAAGGGAGTGAAACATCAATAACTTTTATTGATAAACTTAAATATTACAATAACATTTATTGTAAGAATGGTTCGCCCAGGGCTCACAAGTCTAACAAGCCCCTTGCATGTGGTGCCCAAGAAGACGGGCATCACGACTGTGATCAGTGAGTCAGGAGAGGAGATTGCTACACGAGTACCCACCTCTTGGAGGGTCTGTGTTGACTACAGGAGACTTAACCAGGCCACCAAGAAGGACCATTTCCCCCTGCCTTTTATTGACCAGATCATTGAGAGACTGGCAGGGAAGAGCCATTATTGCTTCCTGGATGGGTACTCGGGCTACAACCAGGTGGCCATCGCTCCTGAGGATCAGGAGAAGACCACCTTTACCTGTCCCTTTGGTACATATGCCTTTCGACGCATGCCATTTGGGCTATGCAATGCCCCTGCGACTTTTCAGAGGTGTATGTTGTCGATCTTTTCGGATATGGTAGGGGAGTGTTTGGAGGACTTCATGGATGATTTCTCGGTCTACGGCGACAGATTCAACTCATGTCTTGACTGCCTAGACCGAGTACTCCAGCGATGTATTGAGTACCATTTGGTTCTATCTTGGGAGAAGAGTCACTTTACGGTGACTCAAGGGACGGTGCTTGGCCACATCATCTCCAACAGGGGCATGGAGGTTGATCCGGCCAAGGTTGATGTCATTAGAAAACTCGCACCACCGTCCAATTTGAGGCAGCTACGGTCATTCCTGGGGCACGTTGGATTTTATAAGAGATTTATTCAGGATTTCAGCAGGATTGCCCGACCGTTGACTGACCTCTTGACGAAAGACACCGAGTTCCTTGTCGATGACAAGTGTCTCTCGTCCTTCGCGACTCTCCAGCAGTGCGTGATTGAGGCTCCTGTTCTCCAGCCGCCTGATTGGTCTCTCCCATTCGAGATCATGACGGACGCCTCCGATTTTGCCGTGGGGGCAGTGCTGGGACAGAGGAGGGATGGAGTTCCGTTTGCTATCCACTACGCTAGCCGCACATTGGATTCCGCCCAGCGGAATTACACGGTCACAGAGAAGGAGATGCTAGCCGTAGTGTTCGCCCTAGATAAGTTTCGATCTTATATCATTGGATCTAGAGTGACTTTGTACACAGATCACACCGCCATCAGGTACCTCATGGCAAAGAAGGATTCCAAGGCCAGATTGACTAGATGGATCCTTCTACTCCAGGAGTTCGACATTGAGATCAAGGATAAGCCTGGAGTCAAGAATGTGGTGGCGGATCACCTCTCCCGTTTAGAGCAGCCTGAGGAGTCTGAGAAGATTGATCCCATTCGAGATACCTTCCCAGATGAGGCGATCCTTGCTATCGCCTCACTCCCGTGGTACGCCGATATTGTGAACTTTCTCGTTGCTGGGAAAGTCCCACAAGATTGGCCCAGGCAGAGGCTTGAGACCTTCCTGGCGAAGGCCAAGTCCTACCACTGGGAGGATCCCATCCTTTACCACGAAGGAGGGGATAGCGTCTGGCGTCGGTGTATTCCTCAGGAGGAACACCATAACGTCCTCACTTACTGCCACAAGCTTGAGGCAGGAGGACATCATTCTGGGAGGAGAACGGCACAGAAAGTGCTCCAATCCGGCTTGTGGTGGCCTACCCTCTTTAAGGACTCAGACGAGTTCGTGAAGAGGTGTACTGACTGTCAGAGGATGGGCACTTGTGGACAGCGTGATATGATGCCGATGCAACCCATTCACTTCTGTGAGGTTTTTGACGCACGGGGCATCGATTTCATGGGTCCATTCCCTAAGAGTCAGGGATTTGAGTACATTCTGTTGGCCGTAGATTATGTTAGTCGTTGGGTTGAGGCCATCCCCGCCCGATCCGCTGATGCGAGGACAGTTTGCAGATTTTTGAGGAAGCACATCATCACGCAGTTCGGGGTTCCACGAGTTCTGATTTCTGATGGGGGGTCTCATTTTATCAACGACCAGGTGAAGGCCCTTGCTAGCGAGTTCAGTATAGACCATCATGTTGCTACACCTTACCATCCACAGACGAATGGTCTAGCCGAGTTCTCGAACAGGGAGATCAAGACTATTTTGCAGAAAGTCGTCCGCCCTGACCGAAAGGATTGGTCACAGCTTTTGGACTCGGTCTTGTGGGCATATAGGACTTCTTGCAAGACACCATTGGGCACTTCTCCCTTTCTCCTCGTGTATGGCAAGCCGTGCCATTTACCTGTTGAGTTGAGGCACAAGTCACTTTGGGCAGTTACAGATATTCTTATGGATCCAGATGGTGTAGGAGACCAGAGGAGGGTAGAGTTAGCTGCCCTGGAGGAGCTTAGAGATACAGCTTTCTCAAACAGCCTACAGTATAAGGAGAGAGTGAAGGAGTGGCATGATTCTCATATCAGCCACAAGCATTTTGAGATTGGACAGAGAGTATGGCTATTTGATGCGAGGCTTCGTTTGTTTCCAGGGAAGCTGCAGAGCAAATGGAAGGGACCCTACTTGGTCAGAAAGGTACACGACAACGGTAGCGTTGATATATCCGAGTTGTCTTCTGAGAGTACCTTTCGAGTGAACGGCCAGCGGCTCAAGCCATTTCTAGATCATGAGCCGCGGGACGTTATTGTTGCCCCTATTCATTTTGCGTGAGATGTGGTCTCTTGACTCACATCTTTTGCATCTCACGCCTGATTTTCACTGTTCCTCCGCCTTGTATAGATCCAGTTGTCCATATAATTCTATTCTTTAGTCCCACATCCCTTTTCTCATCTTATGATTATGCTATACTTAGGGTGTACTTTACCCTAAGTATAGGGGGGATGTAGGACCTGCGGGTATTCTTTTCATTCTTTCTGCTCCTGTTTTGCTGCCTATACTTAGGGATATTTTACCCTAAGTATAGGGGGGGCAGACTCTGTACCTTCTTCACTCGGATTTCCCTTCATGTATAGCTTGCTATACTTAGGATTATTTAATCCTAAGTATAGGGGGAAACCACCGAGTCCCTCTCATTCTATTCATTCATTCGTTCCTATACTTAACCATTCCTTTTCACTTCCCTTTTACTAAGCACGAGTTATGTCTTCTTCATCGCTCTTGATCACTCTGAGGACATCGTTCGAGCTAAGTATAGGGGGTGTGTATATATTTCATATATACTTTAGCCATAACTCGTACTTTGTGTGAGTGTGTTAATAAATAAAATGGCTAAAAATCACAAAAATTAAAAATTTTTCATGTACATAAACTTCTTTTATCATGCACATACAGAGCTAGTGTACAAAGTATTTTTGTAAAAATGATTTCAAAAATCTTTTGTGTAAAGCTTGTGTAAATATTTTTGTATCAAAATTATGTATATAGTACAAAATTTTTCCAAAATGTTTTGAAAATCAAAAGTTTGCAAAAATCTTGTGTAAATATGTGTAAAGATCTTTTTGCAAAACTTGCACCTCATGCATCATTCATCCATGATTTCAAAACATTTTTCAAAAATTTTGCACGATTGTAAATATTTGTAAATAGCATCTGTGTACATATGTATGTAGTTTTTCCTGGATGAGAGTTGACATTTAAACTAAGCCTGGAATTAAATTGAGAAATGGAGCTTGAATAAGATCTTAATCCACTTAACTCTAAGAGGAACCTTATAGGGCTTAGGGTTAAGGCTTTTCAGGTCCTTAAGGACTTAATTCTTTGAGTCCACTAGGCTATGAGCATATGTCATCTTGATGAGCCTATGTAGAGCACTTAACAACACACGCATGACTCTTAGAGACAATGGCTTGACTTGCACCAGCACTTTACACATGGCTCTCCACGGATGAGGTGGTGAGGAGGCAGTTTCCTTTGGCTTGGGGTAGCATATGATGGTAGTACTTCTAGGCGGAACCTCTCTTCTTCTTCTAGTGAAGGAAGTGCGTCTCAACTTGGTCTAGTGGTGATGAAGGCTAAAGACAGAAGCCGTGGGTTGCAATAAAGCTTCAAAAGAGGGATAGTCTACTGGCTCAAGAGGAAAATTTCTTGTATATATGCTGCACCATGTAGATATGTTGTATAGAAGCACTTGAAAAAAATGCAAAATGCAAAAAGAACTCCAAAAAAGTGGTGGGTCGGATTGAAAATTTAATAACCCCACCGGAGTGTATATAGTCAGATAAAGCAAAAGCTTATGGTATCATGTTACATCTCATGAAGCTTGCAGCGGGAGACTTAGCTACACTGGCTGAGCTTCCAAAAGTCTATACTTCTTCCCCCTCTTCTTGAGCCAGTTGCACTTGAACTTAGAAGGGAATACCCCGCTTCTCGAGGAAAGAGTTGCTAGACCAAGGCGTTAGAGTTACCAGGTTGAGGGAGGTTGTTTCTTTGTTACTTATGAGGTGGGGAGCTACATAGCACCTACACTGCATGGAAAGATTCATGGTCATTAGGGTTTGTGTATGTAGACTTGTTCTGATCTGGTTTATTGAGGAGTCTTGCCCATAGATTGGTGGAACTTAGAGGCTGTTGGGTTTTAAGCTTAAGTCTAAATAAGGTTCCGACACATTAATAATCCAAAGATCTGATCGAGCTCCATAATTCAATTTAATGAAGGAAAGTTTAATATTCAACATTGATCCATGTACATTCCCCTCTTTTTCTTTCTTTCTTTTTCACTTCTTTTTCAAATAAGTGTTTGCTAAGGGACTAGCAAAGTTAAGTATAGGGGGGTGATGAATACTCATTCATCACTCTTTATTCTTATATTTTAGCTACAAAAACCTTTGCAAATGCATGTAGATGTGTGTAAATACAAATAATTACCAAAAGCATGCATTGTGTAAAAACCTATAATTAGCATGTTTTTGTGCAAAAATAAAAGAATAAAGATTAAAAAGAAAAAGAGGGAAATATTTAGAATAAATATTGAGCAACCTAACCCAAGGGAGGGCTCAGCATGGGCCTGACCGCATAAAAGCCAAAGTAGAGGGAGATAGGGGCTCATGTGTAAATATTTATGTAAATAAAATAAAGATATTTTCCTCACCAAAAATATGCTTGTAAATACTTGTATATATTTATAAAATATAAAAACCAAAAGAAAAAGTTAAAAATCAAAAAGAATTAAAATACCCCTTTCATCATGTACATAAACCACATCTATATATTTATTTAACCTTGTAAATAAATAAAATTATTTTCCAAACTTTTTGTAAATATTCTATATTATATATTGTAAATAAATAAAATAAAAAGAATTAGAACAAAAACAAAATAAAAAGAGCAAAATTAAAAATACAAAAATACATTGTACATATACCATGTATATAGATGTACATGTATATTTATTTTACCTATGTATATAAATAAGAAAAATAAAATAAAAACACCCTTTTATTCCTTATTTTATAATATAAATAATCAAAATATAAAATAGGAATAAAATTGCATAAAAGTAATAATTAAAAATCAAAAAAATCAAAAACCCTAATAGTGTACATATACCTATATATTACATACTATGTATATAGCTTATTTTTATTTCCAAAAATTAATTAAAAATCACTAAAAAATAGAAAAAATAAAATAAAAATATTTTGTGTTTTGAGTTTTTGCAAATTCGGCCCCTAGCTACCCTTATTTATCACTTCAAGATCCAGCCACGTGGCCGAATCCCATTGGGTCCTGGGGATGTTGACCGCCCGGTCAACTACCCCCCCCCCCCCAGGACCACCTTCCACGGATACAAGCGCCCGACCCGATTTCTCGCAATTATACCCGCTTGATCCGACACCCATTTCCCTAAACCCTGGGTCCGAATCTTTAATCGTTCATCCGACATCCTCGCCGGAGCCGCTCCCTCGGGATCCGCGCGCTCCTGAGCTTGCCCGGACCCATCTTTCTCGGACCCCTAGCCGTATAAAGCTGCAGCTCCGCACCTCCTCTCTCCATCTTTGGCCATTCACCTTCTTCTCCTGTGAGCTCCATAGAGACCGCGAGAGTGACAACTTGCGCCTCCACCTATTGAAGCGAGGAAAGGAGGAGGAACCATCGATCCGGCGAGCACAGCCGCCGCAGCTCCGCCACCAGCGTGAGCTCCGAGCCTCGGAGCGAGACGATCCTTGAGGCGACGACCGGGAGCTTCCTCAGCTCCTCCCCAGTCTCTCCGACCACCCAGGTAACCCCTTAGCCTTCCCGTTTCCGTTAATTTCAGTTTACGCCGAAATCGCTCCGCCGCCGCGTTTCTTTGATTCCGACCACTCCGTCACCCATTTCGATCATCGGAATCGTCCATTACGTCCGCCTCCTTCCGACGCACCTTCTTCACCCATTCGCCCAATCCAGCTCGCACAGGAGCTGGGAACCGAGCTTCTCCGTCCACCACCTTCGCAGGAGCTCGCCATCCCGACGCATCAGTCACCCCCACTTCGCCTAACCGGGTCGAGGCAATTTGCCCTCGACCCGTGAGTCTTCTGGTTCACTTTTCAGGTCGAAACGAGGGCCATCTGAGGCCCTTAGTCATCCAGCCAGGAGACCCAGCTCCGCCGACCTCGCCCGAGCTCCTCGGAGCTCGGCTCGATCATCGGAGCCCACCGGCAGACGCGGGAGCCTTCCACGATTCTTCTCCGACCTTCAGAGGGCTCCCAGGAGGAGCACCGCGCACGCACGAGCCCGGCGAGTCTCGCCGGGGGCTTGTTCTTCCAGCATCCTCCATCGCCGTCCGATCGCCCCTCCCGCTCCAGTTTCAATCAGAGCCGTTCATCTCCGGAGCGTCCAGCATCGTCCGATCTGAGGAGGCGACATCCGGAGCGCCCACCGTCAGCAGCCGTCCGATCTCCACGTGGCGCGCATCCAGCCTATCCGCTTAATAAAGGGTAATTTACCCTTAGGCCTTGTCTTTATTTTAATTTCGTTTTAGTTCTGTAAATATCAAAGTCAGTTGTTAAGTTTTAGGTGTATTTGCATAGTGGACCCTTAGCTTTATTCTATTTGCATTTATACCCCTGCCAGTTGTGGACACGTGCATCGACATGTGATATTTTGGTTTATTTGCAGTAGATACCCCTGTAGTTCTGGATGTTATTGAATGAATGAAAAGTTTCTCTTATTTGCATTTATACCCCTGTGCGTGATATATTCCAGCATGTGCGTTATATTTTGGGTATTTTGCAGATAAGCCACTAGACTTTTGGTACTTGTTACCAATAAGTCCTCGGGACTTATTTTTATTACATTTAGGTCCCTGAGTGCCCCAGGCACGCGCGTGGTGCGTGTTTTGCTGGGTATTTTGCACCAGACCCCCCAGAACTTCGGGTATTTGCACTTTGGTCCCTGTGCACAGTGCCCCTCTTTTATTTTTGAATAAAATATCAAATCACCTCCAAATCCAACAAAAATTTGATACATGGCTCCTGCCATGGTGTAGGATTTTTGTGGATTTTTGAGGACATTTTTGATTTAGTTTGATATTTTTAAAAATTCAAAAACCTTCATTTTTGTCACTGTCTAGTTTGAAAAATCACAAAAAAATATAAAAACTCATTTAAAAATTCTATAAAAATTTTCTACTGTTTGTTTTACTTAGTTTGATTTTCTAGCAAATTTTGGCTATTTTTCATTACAGAAAATCACTAAAAACTTAAAAACACTCAAAAACTTATAAAAATTCTAGTAAATAAATTAAAAATCCAAAAACAATAAAATTGGTGCCTGAATTTTCCTCATTTTGTTTTCTTTGTAGGAAAATTACCTCCAGGCCATTTTGGAGCTCTTAGGTATTTTATCTAGGGCTTTTTGGCTTGGCTGGACAGTACCATCTCTTTTAGCTACTGTTTGATTTTTAGAAAATTAAATAAAGAACAGAAAACTCTCAAAAATTCACCAAAAACATTAAAAAATATAAAACACATAAAAACATTTTTGTTCGAATTTTTGGTGGATTTTTAGCGCTTTAAATAAATTGTTGAAGAGTGTATTTCTTTACTTTTCTTATTTTCTTTATACATTAAAAATCCAAAAAAAATATAAAATAAATTAAAAACCACTAAAAAGATTTTCTTCTTTTATTTTGACTACTTCGTAGGCCGAGAGGCCAACCCGTGCTCCTTGAGTTCGACCCTGGGTGCTATACCAGGTTAATCCAATAGCAGGACCGCTACTTCGTATTTTGATCGATTTTATCTTTATTGAGTGGTTCATTTTTCTTGATTGACACATCTGAGTGACCGAGGTCGCAACGACCACTTTTGTACCTTTACCTTAGTCGCTTGGATTTTCGTGTCATCAAAAGGCAATGTTTTTGAAATCAAAATGGGAGACTAAATCGGAATTCTCAGAATAAGGTTGGGACCATGGAATCAAATCGATTCAACCGGATGATGATGATGTAATCACTTTAAAATCACATTAAAAGAAAACTTGGTTGAGTTAGACAAGTAAACGAGAATGAATTAAAACGCTCAAACACAATAGGAATAGATAGAAAATAAACAAACAATGTAAATATATTACTTTATAAATAAACTATTTTCTTGAATATGCACCACTAAATGTCATTTATTTAGTTATAAATAATACTTCAACTAATTACTCAAGATTACCTCAACCCTTTTAAAAAGTCGAGGTGGAGTAGTTGATTGGTACGTTATGATAGTTAAAAAGAGGCCGCGAACCCAACACTCATCACTGGCATTATTAGTTTAATATAAATTCAAATTTGAACAAATATTGAGTGGTTCAATTTCAATTGAAACATGTTAAAGCGCGATGCAAATGGTCGATTCACTGCAACAAAATCGACAAAAGACAACGAATAGTTTGAATATTCATTGTCATATTTTCCAATGTTAAAAATTTAACAACAAATATTATTTGTTGCCAAATCATCTTTTATATTTATAATTAATAACGAATGGCATATTCGTTATTAAAGATTCATATAACAACGATTTATCTATTAACTTATCCGTTAAATTTACATTAGATGTTGCCAAATTTAGCTACAATCAGAAGAAAATAATCAATGAATAACTGTGTCGTTGCGAGGATTATAGCAATGAAAATGTTATTCGTTGCGGATTTTAAACAAGTAAACGACCAATAATATTCGTTGTTATATATTTAATTACGGAAGAAATTACAACGAATATTAAAATTTTCCTTACCATAAGCCAATTTTCTTGTTGTGCTTGAACACCTATTTAATGCAAACTGTCTAAACCAATTAAAAGGATTGGTCGAACCAGAGTACCATTTCAATAACATTGGTTAAAAGATCTCAAGTTCCCATAACTCCATTATTTGGAGCCCCACACGATGAAGCAAGTCTTGGCAGGAGAAAGCCAGCAAAATTTCAATAAATTGCCCAGAATAGCTTACAGATCCATCTAACTTCCAATAATAACAGCAAATATAAAACAAAGAAGTACAGACATAGCCCAATTTACCTATAAAATAGGTCACGCAATATGGAATCAACCTCTCTGGAGATCTCGAAGCGAGGCTTTGCTACAACGAGCAACGGCGCTCTCTTACGCACAGAGATTCCAGGGGCCTCCTCCATATCCATTTCCCCACCGGCCATCTCCCAGTCGAACATCTTGATCATGTTGGAGAGTGCAAGCTTCACAACCGCCATCGCGAGGGGGAGGCCGGGGCAGATCCTCCTCCCTGATCCGAACGGCAAGAAGTGAAAATCCTGACCTCTATAATCCAGACCGCTGTTTACGAACCTCTCTGGCCTGTACTCTTCGGCTCCTCCCAGTACTTGGGATCTCTTCCTATCGCCCACGCGTTCACCATCACTCTTGATCTCGATGGAATCCTGTACCCGAGGACCGTCGCATCCCCAAGGGACTCCCTTGGGAGGAGAAGAGGAGCTGGAGGATGCAACCTCAGCGTCTCCTTCACAACTGCATCTACGTAGACCATGCCCGCAGCTTCGCCTTCTGAGATCAACGCGTTCTCCCTGGAAACCGATCCGTGGATCTCCTCCTTCACCTTTTCCAGCAATTGTTGGTTTCGCACGAGTTCCGCCATGGTCCATTCGAGTGTTATAGCGGATGTATCTATGCCGCCGGTGATGAGATCCTTCAACAGGAATGAGAGTGAGCAGAGGTAAGCGTTGAGTCACGTAAAGCTCGAGTTTTCACGACTATACAAAGGCTAATTAGAAACAAAACAATGAAAGCAGTTGGTGTATCCAATTACCATAGTTATGGCCTTGACCATGTCCTCGCTAAGAGTCTCGCCTCCCTCCTCACGATCCTCTTGCAGTGAGAGTAACAGATCAACCAAGTCCTCGTGATCGTTTCCGTCGGCACCGACATTGTCGCGCCTCTTTTGACGATGATCCTCAAGGGCTCGGTCGAGGAATTTGTCGAGGTTGCGGAAGCAGGTCCTTGCTCTTGACGTAGTCCCGCTAATTGTACTCAACCAACCGAGCTTAGGGAAGAAGTCCCCTACCGGAAAGAGTCCGAATAACTCCGACATCTCGTTGACCAATGCGCAGAATTCGTCGTTGGCATATGCCCTCCCAAGAACGATCCTACTGACGATGGTGTACATCAAATTGTCCAAGAGCGCGCTCAAATTCACAGGACCCAACTTGCTTTGATCTGCAATCTTCCGTAACATAATTGTCACCTCATTCTCTATTACCTTGCACAATGATTGTGGAACCAATCCATCTATGTTAATTTAAAGCTTACGTCCCTCCTTTATTAATTGTTAGATCAAGAAGTGCAACGTAAGTAAGACACGATCAACTACCTGGTGGTAGCTTTGGACCCTCTTAGTGGAAAGCACATGAACGACGCAGATCTTCTTGGCTTGTGTTGGAAAAGAAAAGAGCCCACCCATGTGTTTAGTACCACATGGGAGAGCGGTCACTGTTGGGTCTGTCCGTGGGGCTATATAAGGAGCCCCACACCCCCTGTACTCATTGAGAACTTCAATAGAAGAAACGCCCAATTCAAGGGCTTCTCCCGTGGTTTCCATCCCGCTCCTCACGGAGTAGGGTTCCACGTTAAATCCCATGTTCCATGTTTTATATTTCTTGAGATTATGCTCTATTTATCGTTTCCGCTTCCGCTTATATTTTTCTACATGGTATCAGAGCGGGTTCGATTCTCACGTTTTTTTAGTCATTCGAGATTTGATTTATGGAGAAGATTCGATCGGTGCTCTTGTTGAAGAAGATTCGATTTGATTTATGGAGCAGTTTTCGGATCATGCATGGTTGATTATTATTCAAGATCATTCATTTAAGTCGGAGGGTTTCATTCTTGGAACCCTGTGATGAATCGGAGCGGCTGTTCCTAGCGAAGCCACAGGCGGGGGAACGATCCAGATCGCAGGCTCCAGTAGAGGCGAAACCAGCCGCACCTTCCTCCAGGCGATACTCCAGATCGCAGGTTACCAGCGACGGCGGCATGAAGAAGCCGACCCCCATCGCGCGCAGGCGGAGACCCCCGATCTGCGTGGCATCAGGCGCGCCTCCCCATAGTCTCCCAGTCGGCGTCGATGGCCGCTCACGCCGCCCACCTTCATATCAAGCCCCTGCGCCTCCGCGACTCTCCCATCTCTACGCACAACCCAAGCGGCTGTGCGTCACAACCCGGCAACGCAGCCCCGACGCAAAGTAGCGCAGGCGTGGACCTCCGTACGGAATCCAGATCGAGCAGGTGTGTCCCTCTGTACGGCATCCAGATCGGCATTCAGATCAAAACATGGTGTGCAGCCGCACACAACTCCGCGCCTTCCAGATCTGTTGGCGGCATCAGTTCACCCGCACCCCAGCGGCGCATCTCCAGGCCGCAGGCGATGAGCCCCTCCTCTCCCCTCCTCCAACCTCGCGACGCACCCATCTCAACCCAACGTGAAAGACCCCATGGGTTTCTCTAGGCGGCGGGCTGCAGCTCCACGCACGTAGCTCCTTTCCAGGAGCCCATCAACCAGGCGGTGAGGAACCCCAATAACGGCGGCGGCAGATTTTGATGAGGGTTCCCACCGTGGAACCCTAGGCTTGAAGGTTGAATTTTATATATAAAAAAAATTGATGTTGATTGCAAGGCCCAAATGGGCCGTACGCTGAACAAAAAAGGAGTAAAAAAAGGGGGAGGGGAGCGTCTGCAAAAAAAAATTTGCAAGGTTAAGAAAAAGGGGGGAGCACGGCAAGTCTGCCCAGTTCAGTATTTGGGCCCAGTCTATAAAAAATGAGATGGAGTCTGCATGGACCCAATTGGGCTTAAGTTGGTCGTTGAAAGAAAAATAGAGAAAGAGAGATTTGTAGAGCCCAAGTGGACCACATTAAAAAAAGTTTTCGAAAAAAAAGAGAGAAGAGGAGTTTTCTTGGAAAAAAAAAGCGCGTACACAAAAAAAAGCCGTACATATTAAAAAAAGAAACAAAAAAGGGACTTTGTTATTGGAGGTCCAACGAAAAAAAAGAGGGCTTGTTAGTTACAAAAAAAAGAAAAAGAAAAAAAAGAGAAAAGAGGTGCATACAAGAAGAAGCCGTACGCATATGCTAACAAAAAATCGAAAAAAAAGAAAAAAAAAGTCGCGTACAAGAAAAAGTCGTACGCATAAAAAAATGTGATTCATGTTTGCTTCTCCCAACTTGTTTTTATTTTCATTATTCTCACAAGTTTGGGAGAAAGGGGGAGTAAAAGCCATATGCATCCTACATCATTGACTGACAGACCAAACACTCCAGATTTCATAGAATATCAAGTCATCTTCACTGTGCATCGATCTTCGTCGTGGTGTCTCTATCCTCGACATCGACTCCGCATTGGATTTGTTTTCTTCAAGGCACGACGGAGACAAAGTCCGGTGACCCGCAGGCACGACTGAGACAGAGATCCGGTGACCATGCAGGCACGACAGAGACAGTCCGGTGACCTTCCAGGCATGACAGAGATACGTTCCGGTGACCTCATATACCCATCAGCAAGCGGGTTTGTCTACCAGTTGCGGATACATATGTTTATTGTGGTGATTTCAAGTGAAGATGTAATGATGTATATTTTTCTTTATTGTTGCAAGTTGCAGCTGTCCCATCTACCAACTTGAGGGGGAGTGTTGGAAAAGAAAAGAGCTCACCCATGTGTTTAGTACCACATGGGAGAGCGGTCACTGTTGGGTCTGTCCGTGGGGCTATATAAGGAGCCTCACACCCCCTGTACTCATTGAGAACTTCAATAGAAGAAACGCCCAATTCAAGGGCTTCTCCCGTGGTTTCATCCCGCTCCTCACGGAGTAGGGTTCCACGTTAAATCCCATGTTCCATGTTTTATATTTCTTGAGATTATGCTCTATTTATCGTTTCCGCTTCCGCTTATATTTTTCTACAGCTTGCCTCCAGCTCTCGCCGTAGGGGGCGAAACCGATGTCTTGCTAAGGAGATGAAGAAGAGTGACATGGTTTGCTCTTCTGAATCTCTATCTTCCAATCTCAATGCAGTTTGAGTTTACTACAACCCTCGGGAGCTGAGGGTGATTATATAGGGCTTGGTGGGGACCCATTCGTATTCATCTAGGATATGAATGTTCTTCCACCCGTAAATAACGTGCATAGACCGTCAAGTAATGACTGAAGAATCAAAATTGGCTGAATCGAAGCTTGATAGTCTAAAACGAACAGCTCTAGACGATTTAACATCTTGGTAACAGTTCCTCTGTGTAGGATAATGTTTAACTAAGTTTCCAGGAATGAGCCACTACTACAGCAGCCAAAGCTATTATAATATTCTTTCCAAAGCTATTATAATATTCTTGAATAGACAACTTAACGGGGGTCTCGATCGGGAGAGTCATCGTTTTCTAAAATTAGATATTATAATATTCTTTGAATAGATAACATTAAACATTATTCATATAAGTATACATGCTATTTAAATCAAAATTTCTTGCATATTTATTATCCTACGTTTTCAAAAAGCTTGCTGGAGTGGTTTATTGGCAATCCGTCCGTGACGTATCTAGAGGTCATGAGTTACACTCAATACATGCATTTTTTTAATATAAATTCAAATTTGAATTGTGATCTAGTGGTTCAATTCAATTGAATGGGACTAAACCGGGTTGTAAATTGTCGATTGAACGGTGGTTGAACAAAAATTATACAACTTTGATCCCAACCGTCAAAAACTATTAACCAGACATGTTTCAATAACATTGCAGGGTACTCTTTTTGCATGACGGAGTTTTAATTGTCACATAGAAAGAAACTTTGTAGCTATGAATTCGCTTTAGAGATGCAAACGGTTACGAATATATCTCTTGTTGTTAAAAAGATTACCAAAGCATATATTAAACAGTAAATCGACGGATCCAAATGAATTAACAGGGAAACAACACCGAATAAGATTATATTAATCGTATGTTTCCCAATTATTATATGATTATAATATGAAAATAGGAACCGATTAAATGAACGGAAACATAAATAAGGGCATGCTCCAGAAAGGGTAAAGCAATAAACATATTGCGACAACCAAAATGAAATAACGATTAGTTTAGAAGTCACCGAAGCGTCCATGAAATGGACTGTCCTTAGAGAAGATATCGCCCCCACAATACCGGTGCGTAGGGTACTGGCAATCCGCTCCCAAGATACGACGGCTCCCGATCTTCGTCGGCGCACACTAACGGGATCGTCCTCGATTGAACCTCAGAGAACTGCAGCCGGGAGAAGAAGAGGAAGACGTTCGTCCGTGAGAGGAAGAACAGAGAGAGAGAGAGAGAGAGAGACGACGCGAGTGGTTTTTTCTTGCGAGTGAAGAAAAGACGGCGTCGGGTGAGGGATATAAAAAGAGGGGCTCGCGTGCCCTAGCGCGCGGTGACCTTTGGTTTCCGAAAACGTCCCTCAACGGGCGTGTCCATTCGAATTCCAAACCCGCAGCTAAATTGAGCCGTTTGGATTAAGTCCGATTCCCAATGTGATCGCGACTAAGTTAATTTGTCTAATTAATTTAATCGATCAGCCAAATGAAACCCGCAGCAAAAGTATCGAGATCCGAGATCCGAATTTACTCTCCCGAGCCCGAGCCCGAGCCCGAGCCGGAGACGGAGCGGAGCAGCACGCGCGCGCGTGTGTTCCTCCATTCCTCCTCTCTACTATTGCTACAAGAGCTTGGTGTGTGAACTCATATATAAGTCCAGCAATAGTTTAGTTCTCCACGGTGTGTTACTAAACATCCACCCAAACTAAACCATGTTTCAAATTTGGGAATTCCCAACTTTCCCTCCAAATATTTGGTTTCCCAATTGAAACCAAATTAATGCCAATTGTAATTAATAGGTTTTCCAATTAAAACGAAGATACAATTTTAATACAACAATCCATCACAAATTCACCAATTTGAAAAAGAGATTCAAAGGGATTTAATAGACTTCTTTCAGCCTCCCACACTTTGCTTTCAGTAAAGGTACCTTCCGGTTTGAACCTCTACCTGAGTTTACTACTTTCACTTTAACATGAACGAAGTGAACTACATCTTGAACTTCAGACCTTAGTGTTAGAGTATACAGTAGAAACAACAAAGCGTTGTTCTTGGTACAATCTTCAGGGTTGGTACTTGATAACCCGCCTGATCGACAGAGGTAAAGGTCTGAAAAGGGTCGTTGCGACCTCAATCAAACAGACGGAGAATATCAAGAAAAATCAACCACTCAAAGAGATCAAATCAATCAAAACAAATACGAGCGGTCTAGCTATGTGATTAACCTGATATAGCTCCCAGGGTCGAACACAAGGAGCACGGTTTGGCTAGAAAGCCTACGAAGTAGTCAAGCAATCAGAGAAAAAGGGAAGACAAGATTTTTTTGTGGTTTTTAATTGTTTTTACATTTTTTTGGATTTTTCAAATGTAAAGAAAATAAGAAAACACAGGAGCAAGCACACTTGAGCAATTTATTTAACACACCAAAAATCAAGCAAAAATTCCAGAAAAATTGTTTTTATGTTTTTTAAGTTTTTAAATGTTTTTGGTGAATTTTTGATATTTTTCTAATGGGTAAATTATTTTCTAAAAATCAAACAGTGCAAAAAATGAAAGGTACTGTCCAGCAAGGCTTAAGACCCAAAAATAAAATATTTTTGGATCTCAAGAACCCCTGAAGGTAATTTTCCTGTATACTAGGAAGAATAAGGAAAATTTAGGCACCTTAATTATTGTTTTTGGATTTTTCAATTAATTATTATAATTTTTATGAGTTTTTGAGGGTTTTTCAATTTTTAGGGTTTTTACTCAATGAAAAATAGCCAAACTTGGCTAGAAAATCAAACAACACACAAGAAACAGTAACTAATTTTTGTAGGATTTTTCAAGGGGTTTTTATATTTTTTTTTGTGATTTTCCAATTCAAACAGTAGCTGAAATAGATGTTTTTGAATTTTTTAAAAATACTAAACGAAATCAAAAATGTCCTCAAAAATCCCTAAAATTCCCACACCATGGCAGGAGCCATGTGTCAAAATCTCATGGAATTTGGAGGTAATTTGATATTTTATTCAAAAATGAAAAGGGGGCACAGTGCACAGGGACGTAAGTGCAAATACCCGAGGATCTGGGGGCCAAGGTGCAAAAATCCCAGCAAGTCACGCGCGTGGCGCGTGCCTGGGGCACTCAGGGACCTTTTGGTAATAAAAACCAAGTTTCTGGACTTTTTGGTAACTCGTACCAAAAGTCCAGGGGCTTGGATGCAAAAATCCCACTAAAATCCGCACATGCGCATAAACAACACTCACAGGGGCATAAATGCAATTACCAAAAAGTTTTTCTTCATTTCATAACAGCCCAGATCTACAGGATAAAAGATGTAAAAAGCCCAACTAAACACGTGACGAAGCACGTGGTCACATACACATAGGGGCATACATGCAAATAAAACTAAGCACAAGGTCCATCATGCAATTTACCCTACGTAAATAAAGTTCCAAAAATATTTACAGGACTAGGACAAAAAAAAACAAACTAAGAGGGGGGCCTAAGTAATTTACCCCTTTATATGTCGACGGCCAGATGCGCGCCACGTGGATGGTCGTACGGTCCTAGATGGCTGGCGCTCTCCTTCGTTGTCTCTTGGGCTCGATCGACGGCTGAGGCGAGGCCACGTGGGTGATCTGACGGCTAGGGCTCAGGTGCCTCTCTCCTCTGCTACTAACGGTCCAGATGAGATCCTCTGGATGATCAACGGTCGCGACTCCTCGAAAGATGGACGGCTGAGATCAAGACTGGAGCGGAGGCCTCATCGGACGGTTCTGGAGGATGATGGAAGAACTCGACGCCGGCGAACTTCGCCGGCCTCCTGCGTGAACTGCACTCCTCCTCAGCTGCTCCTGATGATCGGAACGGGTCCGCGGTGAAGCCCCGCAGCTAGTGGTAGCCTCCGATGGTCCACCCGAGCCCTAGAGGGGCTCCGGTGAGCTCGGCGGCGGTGCGCCTCTGATCTGAATGTGAGGGGGGCTCAGATGCCCTCCTCTCGACCTGCAAAATATGCCCAGGGCTTCGCGGGTCGAGGGCAAAGTGCCTCGACCCCAATAAGCGAAGTGAGGGTGATCGGTGCGGTGGGATGAACGAGCTCCGGCGAGCGACAGGTGGTGGAGCTCGACTCCCAGCTCCGGGGCGAGCTGGGTTGAGCGAGTGGGCGAAGAACGTGCGTGAAGGAACGACGAAGGTGTGTGGAGGTTCCGATGATCGAAATAATGCACGAGATAGCCGGAATCAGGGGAACACGTCGGAGGATGGATTTGGGCGAAATCGGAAATTACACTAAATGGCTAGGCTAAATGGATACCTGGGTGATGCGGGAGACTGGGCTGGAGCTTAGCTAGCTCCTGGTCCTTGCCTCAAGGGTCGTCAACGCCCGAGGCTCGAGCTCCCGGGTGGTCGTCGGAGCACGGCGGCGCTAGGCAGCCAGATCGATGGTCTGAGCACCTCCTCCTCGCTGCGGACACCGGCGGAAAGCAAGCTGTCACCTTGCTGGTTGCGATGGAGAACTGGAGAGAGAATGGGGAGCCAAAGATGGCGTGAGAGTGCGGCCGAGCTCGGGATTTATAGTGCTAGGGGTCCGGGAAGAAGAGGATCGGGCGAGCTTGGGAGCGCGCGGATCCCGAGGGGGCGGCTCCGGCGAGCATGCCGGATGCAAGAGGAACAATCCGGACCCGGGGCTTGGTGATTTGGCGGTCGGATCTGGTGGGGAAATGGGAAGCAGTCGGGTCGAAACCCAGATCCGCGGCTCTGGTGGTCCTGGGGGAAGTGTTGACCGGGGGTCAACAATCCCCCGTGGACCAATCAGAGCCCGCCAAGGGTGGAATTTTTATTCTATTTTTTTGGGCCTTTAAATGGCCGAATTTCCAAAAACTTAAAACATAAAAAATGTTTGTTTTAATTTTTTCTATTTTTTTGTGATTTTTAATTAATTTTTAGAAATAAAAATAAGGTATATACATAGTAGCTATACATAGGTATGTATACACTATATTGATTTTTGATTTTTGATTTTTAATTAGTTATTTTTATACATATTTATTCCTATTTTATATTTTATTTATTGTATGTATACACTATATTGATTTTTGATTTTTGATTTTTAATTAGTTATTTTTATACATTTTTATTCCTATTTTATATTTTATTTATTTATAGGATAAAATGAGGAATAAAAAGCTATTTTTATTTTATTTTTATTGTTTATATACATAGGGGAAATAATTATTTATGCACAATTATATACATGGTATATATACAAGATATTTTTGTGTTTTTAATTTTGTAATTTTTATTTGATTTTTGTTTTAATTCTTTTTATTTATTTTATTTACAAAACATGAAAAGGAATAGTTATAAAAAGTTTTGGAAATAAATAAATTTATTTACAAGGTGAAATAAATAAGGGTGGTGGTCTATGTACAAGGTGAAAAGTTCTTTTTGGGTTTTTGATTTTTAAACTTTTTATTTGTTTTTAATAGTTTCTAGATATATACAAAATATATACAAGTGTATTTTTGGATGAGGAAAATATTATTTATTTATTTACATAAATATTTACACATGAGCCCCTATCTCCCTCTACTTGTGGCTTTTATGCGGTCAGGCCCATGCTGAGCCCTCCCTTGGGTTAGGTTGCTCAATATTTATTCTAAATATTTCCCTTTTTTTCTTTTTCCTCTTTATTCTTTTATTTTTGCACAAAAACATGCTAATTACATATTTTTACAAAATGCGTGCTTTTGCTAATTATTGATATTTACATATATCTACATGTATTTGCAAAGGTTTTTGTAGCTAAAATATAAGAATAAAGAGTGATGAATGGGTATTCATCACCCCCCTATACTATACTTTTCTAGTCCCTTAGCAAACACTTATTTGAAAAAGAAGTGAAAAAAAGAAAGAAAAAGAAAAAAGAAAAAGAGGATGTACATGGATTAAGGTTGAGTTATTAAACTTTCCTTCATTAAATTGAAATATGGAGCTCGATCAGATCTTTGGATTATTAATGTGTCGGAACCTTATTTAGACTTAAGCTTAAAACTCAACAGCCTCCAAGTTCCACCAATCTATGGGCAAGACTCCTCAATAAACCAGATCAGAACAAGTCTACATACACAAACTCTAATGACCATGAATCTTTCCAAGCAGTGTAAGTGATATGTGGCTCCCCACCTCAGAAGCAACAAAGAAACAACCTCCCTCAACCTGGTAACTCTAATTCCCCGGTCTAGCAACTCTTTCCTCGAGAAGCGGGGTATTCCCTTCTAAGTTCAAGTGCAACCGGCTCAAGAGGAGGGGGTAGAAGTATAGAGTTTTGGAAGCCTAGCCAGTGTAGCTAGGTCTCCCACTGCAAGCTTCATGAGATGTAGCATTGATACCATAAGCTTTTGCTTTATTTGACTATGTACACTCCGGTGGGGTTATTAAATTTTCAATCCGACCCACCACTTTTTTGGAGTCCTTTTTGCATTTTTGCATTTTTTTTTCAAAGACTTCTGTACAACATATCTACATGGTGCAGCATACACAAGAAATTTCCCCTTGAGCCAGTAGACTATCCCTCTTTTGAAGCTTTATTGCAACCCACGACTTCTGTCTTTAGCCTTCATCACCACTAGACCAAGTTGAGGTGCACTTCCTTCACTAGAAGAAGAAGAGAGGTTCCGCCTAGAAGTACTACCCTCATATGCTACCCCAAGCCAAAGGAAACTGCCTCCTCACTACCTCATCCGTGGAGAGCCATGTGTAAGTGCAGGTGCAAGTCAAGCCATTGTCTCTAAGAGTCATGCGTGTGTTGTTAAGTGCTCTACTTAAGCTCATCAAGATGACATATGCTCATAGCCTAGTGGACTCAAAGAATTAAGTCCTTATGGACCTGAAAAGCCTTAACCCTAAGTCCTATAAGGTTCCTCTTAAAGTTAAGTGGATTAAGATCTTATTCAAGCTCCATTTCTCAATTTAATTCCAGGCTTAGTTTAAATGTCAACTCTCATCCACGAAAAACTATATACATATATGTACACAAGATGCTATTTACAAATATTTTACAATCATGCAAAATTTTTGAAAAATGTTTTGAAATCATGGATGATGATGATGCATGAGGTGCAAGTTTTGCAAAAAGATATTTACAAACATTTACAGAAGATTTTTGCAAACTTTTGATTTTCAAAACATTTTGGAAAAATTTTGTACTATATACATAATTTTGATACAAAATATTTATACAAACTTTACACAAAAGATTTTTGAAATCCTTTTTACAAAAATACTTTGTACATTAGCTATGTATGTGCAAGCTAAAAGAGGTTTATGTACATGAAAATTATTAAATTTTGTGATTTTTAGCCATTTTATTTATTAACACACTCACACAAAGTACGAGTTATGGCTAAAGTATATATGAAATATATACACACCCCCCCTATACTTAGCTCGAACGATGTCCTCAGAGTGATCAAGAGCGATGAAGAAGACATAACTCGTGCTTAGTAAAAGGGAAGTGAAAAGGAATGGTTATGTACAAGAACGAATGAATGAATAGAATGAGAGGGACTCGGTGGTTTCCCCCTATACTTAGGATTAACTAATCCTAAGTATAGCAAGCTGTACATGAAGGGAAAGCCGAGTGAAGCAGATACAGAATCTGCCCCCCCCTATACTTAGGGTAAAATATCCCTAAGTATGGGCAGCAAAACAGGGGCAGAACGAATGAAAAGAATACCCGCAGGTCCGACATCCCCCCTATACTTAGGGTAAAGTACACCCTAAGTATAGCATAATCATAAGATGAGAAAGGGATGTGGGACTAAAGAATAGAATGATATGGACAACTGGATCTATACAGGCGGAGGATAGTGAAAATCAGGCGTGAGATGCAAAAGATGTGAGTCAAGAGACCACATCTCACGCAAAATGAATAGGGGCACAAATAATAACATCCCGCGGCTCATGATCTAGAAATGGCTTGAGCCGCTGGCCGTTCACTCGAAAGGTGCTCTCAGAAGACAACTCGGATATATCAATACTACCATTGTCGTGCACCTTTCTGACGAGAAAAGGTCCCTTCCATTTGCTCTGTAGCTTCCCTGGAAATAGTCTAAGCCTCGCATCAAACAGCCACACTCTCTGTCCAATCTCAAAATGCTTGTGGCTGATATGAGAATCATGCCACTCCTTGACTTTCTCCTTGTAATGTAGGCTGCTTGAGAAAGCTGCATCTCTAAGCTCCTCCAGGGCAGCTAACTCTGCCCTCCTCTGGTCTCCCATACCATTTGGATCCATAAGAATATCAGTGACTGCCCAAAGTGACTTGTGCCTCAGCTCAACAGGTAAATGGCATGGCTTGCCATAAACGAGGCGAAAAGGAGATGTACCCAATGGAGTCTTGAAAGACGTCCGATATGCCCACAAGACCGAGTCCAAAAGCTGTGACCAATTCTTTCGGTCAGGGCGGACGACTTTCTGCAGAATAGTCTTGATCTCCCTGTTCGACACCTCAGCTAGACCATTCGTCTGTGGATGGTAAGGTGTGGCAACACGATGGTCTATACTGAACTCGTTAGCAAGGGCCTTCACCTGGTCGTTGATGAAATGAGACCCCCCATCGGAAATAAGAACTCGTGGAACCCCGAACCGCGTGATGATATGCTTCCTCAGAAATCTGCAAACTGTCCTCGCATCAGCGGCTCGGGTGGGGATAGCCTCAACCCAACGACTAACATAATCTACGGCCAACAGAATGTACTCAAATCCCTGACTCTTAGGGAATGGACCCATGAAATCGATTCCCCATGCGTCAAAAACCTCACAGAAGTGAATGGGCTGCATCGGCATCATATCACGCTGTCCACAAGTGCCCATCCTCTGACAGTCAGTACACCTCTTCACGAACTCATCAGAGTCCTTGAAGAGGGTAGGCCACCACAAGCCGGATTGGAGCACTTTCTGTGCTGTTCTCCTCCCAGAATGATGTCCTCCTGCCTCAAGCTTGTGACAGTAAGTGAGGACGCTATGGTGTTCCTCCTGAGGAATACACCGACGCCAGACGCTATCCCCTCCTTCGTGGTAAAGGATGGGATCCTCCCAGTGGTAGGACTTGGCCTTCGCCAGGAAGGTCTCAAGCCTCTGCCTGGGCCAATCTTGTGGGACTTTCCCAGCAACGAGAAAGTTCACAATATCGGCATACCACGGGAGTGAGGCGATAGCAAGGATCGCCTCATCTGGGAAGGTATCTCGAATAGGATCAATCTGCTCAGAATCCTCAGGCTGCTCTAATCGGGAAAGATGATCCGCCACCACATTCTTGACTCCAGGTTTATCCTTAATCTCAATATCGAACTCCTGGAGTAGAAGGATCCATCTAGTCAATCTGGCCTTGGCATCCTTCTTTGCCATGAGGTACCGGATGGCGGTATGATCTGTAAACAAAGTCACTCTAGATCCAATGATATACGATCTGAACTTATCTAGGGCAAATAATACTGCTAGCATTTCCTTCTCTGTGACCGTATAATTCCGCTGGGCGGAATCCAATGTGCGGCTAGCATAGTGTATGGCAAATGGCACTCCATCCCTCCTCTGTCCCAGCACTGCCCCCACGGCAAAATCGGAGGCGTCCGTCATGATCTCGAATGGGAGAGACCAATCAGGCGGCTGGAGATCAGGAGCCTCAGTCACACATCTCTGGAGAGTAGCAAACGACGAAAGACACTTGTCATCGACAAGGAACTCGGTGTCTTTCGTCAAGAGGTCAGTCAACGGTCGGGCAATCTTGCTGAAATCCTGAATGAACCTCCTATAAAATCCAACGTGCCCCAGGAATGACCGTAGCTGCCTCAAATTGGACGGCGGTGTGAGTTTTCTAATGACATCAACCTTGGCCGGATCAACCTCCATGCCCCTGTTGGAGATGATGTGGCCAAGCACCGTCCCTTGAGTCACCATGAAGTGACTCTTCTCCCAAGATAGCACCAAATAGAACTCAATACATCGCTGGAGTACCCGGTCTAGGCAGTCAAGACAGGAGTCGAATCCGTCGCCGTAGACCGAGAAATCGTCCGTGAAGACCTCTAAGCAATCCCCTACCATGTCCGAAAATATCGACAGCATGCACCTCTGAAAAATCTAAAAACGACTACTAAGCCGTGCTCCCCGGCAACGGCGCCATTCTGATAACCCGCCTGATCGACAGAGGTAAAGGTCTGAAAAGGGTCGTTGCGACCTCAATCAAACAGACGGAGAATATCAAGAAAAATCAACCACTCAAAGAGATCAAATCAATCAAAACAAATACGAGCGGTCTAGCTATGTGATTAACCTGGTATAGCTCCCAGGGTCGAACACAAGGAGCACGGTTTGGCTAGAAAGCCTACGAAGTAGTCAAGCAATCAGAGAAAAAGGGAAGACAAAATTTTTTTGTGGTTTTTAATTGTTTTTACATTTTTTTGGATTTTTCAAATGTAAAGAAAATAAGAAAACACAGGAGCAAGCACACTTGAGCAATTTATTTAACACACCAAAAATCAAGCAAAAATTCCAGAAAAATTGTTTTTATGTTTTTTAAGTTTTTAAATGTTTTTGGTGAATTTTTGATATTTTTCTAATGGGTAAATTTTTTTCTAAAAATCAAACAGTGCAAAAAATGAAAGGTACTGTCCAGCAAGGCTTAAGACCCAAAAATAAAATATTTTTGGATCTCAAGAAGCCCTGAAGGTAATTTTCCTGTATACTAGGAAGAATAAGGAAAATTTAGGCACCTTAATTATTGTTTTTGGATTTTTCAATTAATTATTATAATTTTTATGAGTTTTTGAGGGTTTTTCAATTTTTAGGGTTTTTACTCAATGAAAAATAGCCAAACTTGGCTAGAAAATCAAACAACACACAAGAAACAGTAACTAAGTTTTGTAGGATTTTTCAAGGGGTTTTTATATTTTTTTTGTGATTTTCCAATTCAAACAGTAGCTGAAATAGATGTTTTTGAATTTTTTAAAAATACTAAACGAAATCAAAAATGTCCTCAAAAATCCCTAAAATTCCCACACCATGGCAGGAGCCATGTGTCAAAATCTCATGGAATTTGAAGGTAATTTGATATTTTATTCAAAAATGAAAAGGGGGCACAGTGCACAGGGACGTAAGTGCAAATACCCGAGGATCTGGGGGCCAAGGTGCAAAAATCCCAGCAAGTCACGCGCGTGGCGCGTGCCTGGGGCACTCAGGGACCTTTTGGTTATAAAAACCAAGTTTCTGGACTTTTTGGTAACTCGTACCAAAAGTCCAGGGGCTTGGATGCAAAAATCCCACTAAAATCCGCACATGCGCATAAACAACACTCACAGGGGCATAAATGCAATTACCAAAAAGTTTTTCTTCATTTCATAACAGCCCAGATCTACAGGATAAAAGATGTAAAAAGCCCAACTAAACACGTGACGAAGCACGTGGTCACATACATACAGGGGCATACATGCAAATAAAACTAAGCACAAGGTCCATCATGCAATTTACCCTACGTAAATAAAGTTCCAAAAATATTTACAGGACTAGGACAAAAAAAAAACAAACTAAGAGGGGGGCCTAAGTAATTTACCCCTTTATATGTCGACGGCCAGATGCGCGCCACGTGGATGGTCGTACGGTCCTAGATGGCTGGCGCTCTCCTTCGTTGTCTCTTGGGCTCGATCGACGGCTGAGGCGAGGCCACGTGGGTGATCTGACGGCTAGGGCTCAGGTGCCTCTCTCCTCTGCTACTAACGGTCCAGATGAGATCCTCTGGATGATCAACGATCGCGGCTCCTCGAAAGATGGACGGCTGAGATCAAGACTGGAGCGGAGGCCTCATCGGACGGTTCTGGAGGATGATGGAAGAACTCGACGCCGGCGAACTTCGCCGGCCTCCTGCGTGAACTGCACTCCTCCTCAGCTGCTCCTGATGATCGGAACGGGTCCGCGGTGAAGCCCCGCAGCTAGTGGTAGCCTCCGATGGTCCACCCGAGCCCTGGAGGGGCTCCGGTGAGCTCGGTGGCGGTGCGCCTCTGGTCTGAATGTGAGGGGGGCTCAGATGCCCTCCTCTCGACCTGCAAAATACGCCAAGGGCTTCGCGGGTCGAGGGCAAAGTGCCTCGACCCCAATAAGCGAAGTGAGGGTGATCGGTGCGGTGGGATGAACGAGCTCCGGCGAGCGACAGGTGGTGGAGCTCGACTCCCAGCTCCGGGGCGAGCTGGGTTGAGCGAGTGGGCGAAGAACGTGCGTGAAGGAACGGCGAAGGTGTGTGGAGGTTCCGATGATCGAAATAATGCACGAGATAGCCGGAATCAGGGGAACACGTCGGAGGATGGATTTGGGCGAAATCGGAAATTACACTAAATGGCTAGGCTAAATGGATACCTGGGTGATGCGGGAGACTGGGCTGGAGCTTAGCTAGCTCCTGGTCCTTGCCTCAAGGGTCGTCAACGCCCGAGGCTCGAGCTCCGGGTGGTCGTCGGAGCACGGCGGCGCTAGGCAGCAGGATCGATGGTCTGAGCACCTCCTCCTCGCTGCGACACCGGCGGAAGCAAGCTGTCACCTTGCTGGTTGCGATGGAGCTCACTGGAGAGAGAATGGGGAGCCAAAGATGGCGTGAGAGTGCGGCGGAGCTCGGGCTTTATAGTGCTAGGGGTCCGGGAAGAAGAGGATCGGGCGAGCTTGGGAGCGCGCGGATCCCGAGGGGGCGGCTCCGGCGAGCATGCCGGATGCAAGAGGAACAATCCGGACCCGGGGCTTGGTGATTTGGCGGTCGGATCTGGTGGGGGAAATGGGAAGCAGTCGGGTCGAAACCCAGATCCGCGGCTCTGGTGGTCCTGGGGGAGGTGTTGACCGGGGGTCAACAATCCCCCGTGGACCAATCAGAGCCCGCCAAGGGTGGAATTTTTATTCTATTTTTTTGGGCCTTTAAATGGCCGAATTTCCAAAAACTTAAAACATAAAAAATGTTTGTTTTAATTTTTTCTATTTTTTTGTGATTTTTAATTAATTTTTGGAAATAAAAATAAGGTATATACATAGTAGCTATACATAGGTATGTATACACTATATTGATTTTTGATTTTTGATTTTTAATTAGTTATTTTTATACATTTTTATTCCTATTTTATATTTTATTTATTTATAGGATAAAATGAGGAATAAAAAGATATTTTTATTTTATTTTTATTGTTTATATACATAGGGGAAATAATTATTTATGCACAATTATATACATGGTATATATACAAGATATTTTTGTGTTTTTAATTTTGTAATTTTTATTTGATTTTTGTTTTAATTCTTTTTATTTATTTTATTTACAAAACATGAAAAGGAATAGTTATAAAAAGTTTTGGAAATAAATAAATTTATTTACAAGGTGAAATAAATAAGGGTGGTGGTCTATGTACAAGGTGAAAAGTTCTTTTTGGGTTTTTGATTTTTAAACTTTTTATTTGTTTTTAATAGTTTCTAGATATATACAAAATATATACAAGTGTATTTTTGGATGAGGAAAATATTATTTATTTATTTACATAAATATTTACACATGAGCCCCTATCTCCCTCTACTTGTGGCTTTTATGCGGTCAGGCCCATGCTGAGCCCTCCCTTGGGTTAGGTTGCTCAATATTTATTCTAAATATTTCCCTTTTTTTTCTTTTTCCTCTTTATTCTTTTATTTTTGCACAAAAACATGCTAATTACATATTTTTACAAAATGCGTGCTTTTGCTAATTATTGATATTTACATATATCTACATGTATTTGCAAAGGTTTTTGTAGCTAAAATATAAGAATAAAGAGTGATGAATGGGTATTCATCAGTGCTCTTAAAGGCCATGCACTCTTATCCTGTTTCATGAGTGTGTTCAGGAAAGACCCTCTTCCTTTAACTGCGGCCCACAGTAACACTCACATAGGTGGCGTTCTCCAAGGATGCACTGCTAACATCCTGCCCAAAGGCTTGAACCCATTCAGAGCCTACGCTCTTCCTAAACTTGCAGCTTAAATGGCACTCATGCTTCCAGGGATAAGACACTCATGCTTACGCATTAAGATTACACTGCCAACCAGTTCTCAAACAGCTTGTTATTACCACATTGAACCTACTTTGTGGGATCTCCACTCAGATAGGTTGGGTTGCTACTGTAGAGGAACTCCCAATGGGTCTCAGTCCCATCCCAAGACTAGACTTCAGGACTAAAGATCTATCAAGTCCCTTAGTCAACGGATTTGCCGTGTTGTCTTTGGATCCAACAAAATCCACAGCCAACACTTCTCGAGACACCAAATCCCTTAACATCTTGAGTTTGATTTATATGTGTCTCCTTGTTTTCTGATTGAACTTTGAACTCTTGATCTTGGCAATTGTGGTCATATTATCACAATGTACCGAGATCGCAGGAACAGGCTGACCTACCATGGGAATTTCATACAGAAGTTCACTTAGCCATTCAGCCTCAATTCCAGTGGTGTCCAAAGCACACAGCTCGGCCTCAAAAGTGGATCGAGCTAGAATGGTCTGTTTCACAGACCTCCAGGAGACTGCACCGCCTCCAAGGGTAAATACATACCCTGTGACACCATTACTCCCAGACTCCTCTATTTTCCCTATCCAGCTTGCATCACTGTATCCTTCTAGTATAGAAGGATGTCTACCATAATGCAAACTAAGGGAAATAGTTCCCTTCAATTACTTCAATACCCGATCCAGAGCCTCCCAGTGAGTACGGTCAGGACAGCTAGTGTATCTACTCAGCTTTGCAACCGAGAATGAAATATCAGGTCTCGTGCAATTTGCAAGATACATTAAACTTCCTATCACTTGTGAATACCTTAGCTGGGCTACAGGTACTCGACTTTTATTCTTAAACAGCATTTTGGATGAATCAAAAGGAGTGCTTACAGCTTTGCAATCTTGATATCCAAATTTCTCAAGTACCTTCTCAACATAGTGAGATTGAGAAATTACAATCCCATCAACTGACCTTGTCAGTTTGAGACCCAAGATCACATCAGCAACACCCATGTCCTTTATCTCAAATTGCTACTCAAGAAAGCCTTAGTCTCATTAATAATCCTCATATGTGATCCGAACAACAATATGTCATCAACATATAGGCACAAGACAATACACTCATCACCTTTCACTTTGGAATAGACACACTTGTCGGATTCATGAACCTTAAAGCCACACGACAAAATAGTCTTATCAAATTTTTCATGCCATTGCTTTGGTGCTTGTTTCAATCCGTAAAGGGATTTGACAAGCTTGCAAACCTTTCCCTCATTCCCAGGAGTCACAAGCCCATCCGGTTGATCCATATAGATCTCTTCCTCAAGATCGCCATGCAAGAAGGCGGTCTTCATATCCATTTGATGGATAGAGAGATCATATACAGATGTCAATGTTATGAGCATCCAGATTGTGGTCATCCTAGTCACAGGAGAATAGGTATCAAAATAATCGATACATTCCTTTTGCCTAAAGCCCTTAGCAACTAATCTGGCTTTGTATTTTTCAATTGATCCGTCAGGTCTAAGCTTTCTCTTAAACACCCACTTGCACCTAATGGTAGAGCATCCTTTGGGTAAATCAACCAACTCCCAAGTCCCATTATCCATAATGGAATTCATCTCAGATTTGATGGCTTCCTTCCATTGTTTTTCTTCAGACGAAGCCATGGCTTCCTTTTAACTTGGTGGATCACCCTCGATCTGGTAGACAACGAAGTCGCTACCCAGATCCTTGGCTATCTGAGGTCTTTTACTCCTCCCTAGCTCATTCTCTTCATAAAGATCATTGGGTTCAGGTTGAGTCTCGACCCCCACATTCGATATCCTTTCCACTTGATATGGAATAGATCCTGATGTAGAGGCGCCCTCAATGGTCAGATTCTGAGGAATCCCAGTCTTCAATGGGAAGACATCCTCAAAGAAGGTAGCATCACGGAGTTCAACAAAAGTGTTGACATCTATGCCCGGTATCTCGGACCGAATTACCAAGAACATATATGCATAGCTATTTTCCAGGTAACCTAAGAAGACCGCATCAACAGTTTTAGGACCAAGTTTCTTTCTCTTGTGTTCTGGGACTAAAACCTTAGCGAGACAGCCCCACACTTTGAGATATCTTAAACTCGGTTTCCTATTTCTCCAAAGTTCAAAAGGACACTTTTCCATATGTCTTGGAGGCATCCTATTCAGAATATGGCAAGCCGTATTCAAGGCTTCTCCCAACATATAGGTTGGAAGTCCAGAACTCTGTAGGAGAGCATTGATGATGTCAGTTAAGGTTCTATATTTCCGTTCTGCTATCCCATTTGATTGTGGTGAATATGGGGCCGTAACTTCATGAACTATGCCAAAAGATTTGCATTGTTAATCAAATAAGTTAGAGATATATTCACCTCCTCTATCTGACCTAAGGCGTTTAAGCACTTTTCCTATTTGTGTCTCAGCCTCATTCTTAAAGATAAGAAATTTCTCTAAGGCTTAATCCTTGGTTTTCATTAGATATACATAGCAGTATCTACTGCCATCATCTATAAAGGTGATAAAGTATTTCTTATTGTCTCAGGTCAACACACCACTAAACTCACAGATATCCGTGTGTACTAGATCCAAGATCTCACTATCTCTAGAGACAGACTGAAAAGACTTCCTAGGTGTCTTACCTTGCACACATATTTCACATTTTTGAGTTTTATCAATAGTGTGTTTAGGGATTAACTCTAAATTTATCATTCTTTTAATTGAATTTAGGTTTACATGTCCCAATCTACCATGCCACAGATCACAAGATTCTAGATTATTTACAACATGAGACAAAGAACTAGAACATTCAGAATTCAAAATATTCAATTCATTAACGTTTACTGAATCACATCTAATTCTAAATAACAAATCAAAATCAATCAAATAACCTTTTCCATAAAAAATGCCTTGTCTCAAAATAACAACTTTATTACATTTAAAGTTTAATTCAAAATCATTTCTAACTAAGATAGAGCTGGATAACACATTCTTCTTGATGTCAGGAACATGCAGCACCCTGTGCAACATCCAGACACGTCCAGAGGAGAACCTCAAGTTGACTTGTACCGACCCTAGCACCCTGGCCGTAGAATCGTTCCCCAACTTCACAGTCCCACCGCTGCAGGTCTGATAAGAACAAAACAACGTTCTGTCAGAACATATATTTACATTGGCTCCCGTATCCACGAGCCACTCATTTGGATCATGGATATGGTATAGTTCAGGTTTTACAGAGACATACTCTCGCTAGCCCCGAGTCCCATAGTGATCATGTTCACTTGTGGACTCCCGTCTGTAGCCTTAGGTTGAGCCTTCAAGGACGGACAGTCCTTGTTCCAATGGCCAACCTGATTACAGTGCCAGAAGGGTTTATTCTTTGCCTTTTTCTGGATCTTGCCCTTTGGTTTCATTTTATTGTTATTAGGTCCCTTTCCCTTCTTATCCTTGCCCTTCGAGGTCATGAAATTGACCTTAGCCTGAATATCAACAGGAAGTACAGGTTTTTGTTTCCTGTGTTCCTCCTCTATGGCAATTGCCACCATCAAGTCATCCATAGAAATTTTCCCCTTTCTATATTTCAGGGTCATACCGAAGTCTTACCACGACTTGGGGAATTTTTTTATGATGCACATGACCTGAAACTTCTCTGGAAGTTTCATTTCGGCATTCTCTAAACCATGGAGCAGGAGTAGAAACTCGTGTGCCTGTTCAGAAACTAACTTTCCCTCGGCCATGGAAAACTTCAAAAATTTAGCTACGGAGTATTTCTCAATACCGAGGTCTTCGGTGTTATACTTCCGATCCAAGTCTTCCCATAGCCCCTTCGAAGTCTGCGTGGACGAACAGTATACGTCAAACAACGTGTTGGACAGAGCCAACAAGATGCAGCCATGACATATACGGTCGCGTTCCTTCCACGCAGATTGCGCCTTATGGCTATCGGGTGAGGGGTTTTCCATCTCCACCGTAGGAAAGTCGGTTTCAAGCATCGAGATTAACCCTATGGCGCTTAACCAGATCTTCATGCGTTATTGCCAACGCTTAAAATTCTGTCCACCGAATTTTTCAGGCATACCCGTCATATCTACCCTCGATTTAAACATTGTTTCCGACATTCTAGAATCGGTTCGGGATATCTTCTCTAAGATTGTTGTTAAAAAGATTACTAAAGCATATATTAAACAGTAAATCAATGGATCCAAATGAATTAACAGGGAAACAACACCGAATAAGATTATATTAATCGTATGTTTCCCAATCATAATCCGATTATAATATGCAAATAGGAATAGATTAAATGAACGGAAACATAAATAAGGGCATGATGCAGAAAGGGTAAAGCAATAAACATATTGCGACAACCAAAATGAAATAATGATTAGTTTAGAAGTCACCGAAGCGTCCATGAAATGGACTGTCCTTAGAGAAGATATCGCCCCCACAATACCTGTGCGTAGGGTACTGGCGATCCGCTCGCAGGATACGACGGCTCACGATCTTCGTCGGCGCACACCAACGGGATCGTCCTCGATTAACCTCAGAGAACTGCAGCCGAGAGAAGAAGAGTAAGACGTTCGTCCGTGAGAGGAAGAACAGAGAGAGAGAGACGACGCGAGTGGTTTTTCTTACGACTGAAGAAAAGACGTCGTCAGGTGAGGGATATAAAAAGAGGGGCTCGCGTGTCCTAGCGTGCGGTGACCTTTGGTTTCCGAAAACGCCCCTCAACGGGCGTGCCCATTCGAATTCCAAACCTGCGGCTAAATCGAGCCATTTGAATTAAGTCTGATTCCCAATGTGATCGCGATTAAGTTAATTTGTCTAATTAATTTAATCGATCAGCCAAATGAAACCCGCAGCAAAAGTATCGAGATCCGAATTGACTCTCCTGAGCCCGAGCCCGAGCCCGAGACGGAGACGGAGCAGAGCGGAGCACGCACGCATGTGTGGTCCTCTATTCCTCCTCTCTACTATTGCTACAAGAGCTTGCATGTGAACTCATATATAAGTCCACCAAAAGTTTAGTTCTCCATGGTGTGGTACTAAACTTCCACCCAAACTCAACCATGTTTCAAATTTGAGAATTCCCAACTTTCCTTCCAAACATTTGGTTTCCCAATCGAAACCAAATTAATGCCAATTGTAATTAATAGGTTTTCCAATTAAAACCAAGATACAATTTTAATACAACATCTCTATCTGATCCGTCACCGTATCTATTTTATACAGATTTTGGCATCTGTATCTGTATCTGTTTTAAAGTGGATACAAATATGGACATCGTTTTGATATCCACAAACATCTGTATCAGTATATCCGTTTTCATATATAAATATAGTCATATATTTATTTTCATCCCTATATAACATAATTCTATACCTTCTTTTACAATATTTGTGTAATTTTTATGATACAAACACATTTAGTAAATTAGTATCATTTGTTTTCCATCCAATTCTTATATATTTATGTAGATTCTAAAGAGTATTTCTAACATTGCTAGTGTGCGATCAGTATTCGTCTTACATTCGTATCCGTCGTTTAAGTATATGGTAAGATAATTTTAATATCCGTCAATATTCATATCCACATCCATATTCATATTAAAAATCAAAAAAGGATATGGTAATGCCTATATCCTTATCCGACCATTTGCATCCCTAATTCGCTAGATATCACGTATATGAAAATCTCTGGTGTAAAGGTAACTAGCACGCTCATGGAAATTCTTTGGTTGTTATTTTGCGAATGGATTTTGAGTCATGCTTCACAAGTTAGAGTTTCTATCGAAATAACTACAAAATTGTGATATATTAGTTGTTTCTACAATATATTTTTTTGTTTGCTCGCGTAATTCTTTATATGATATATAACTTTAATGTTCGTACATTTCGCTTATAAATTGTTTCTTCACATGTTTTGTATAGGTGGTGGAGAGGACGGAGGAGGGTGGGTCGTCGTCAGTAGTCGACGCCGCCCAGGCAGGGCTTCAAGAGGTCAAGGCACCCTTGGGGGATGCGCGGCGTTGCTGAAGAGTGTGGACAGTCTCTGTTCACGGCCAAGAGGTGGGGGGTGGTCTTTCCTTTCGGCCGAGGGTGCTTTAGATGCGGTTTGCTTTCTCATTGGGCGAGGCAATGTAGGGACGTACTCCGATGCTTTAGGTGCAAGGGTTTGGCGCATCGGAGCAAGAACTGTACCTCAGGAAGAATCTCGTCCGAGTCAGGTGCGGGAGGAAGCTTGCTGATAGTGGAAGGTGATGGCAGGGGAGCCCTTTTTCATAGGCTCCTCGGATGTTGGCCTGGTGTCGGGTGGCTATTTTTTTGGGGGGCAGGTGGGGAGGGGGATGGTGCGGTGTTGTCACCCTGGAAGGTTCTTGCTCACGGCCTATCGGTGGGGGACATTGATGGTTTATTGTACCTGTCGCGTTCGAGGAAATCCCTGCTCAAGTGGAGGCGGGCGTGCGGCAAAGACGGGTCGTCATCCCAGGGTTTCCTGAACCTGGTGAAGGTGAAAGAGATTCCTCTTCCGTGGAGAAACTCCAACACTTGCGCAGGATGTTGGACGCCATTTCATTCGTGGAGGGCTTAGCCTCCAATGGATGCTCTCCGTGTGAAGACATTGACACTGTGTTGTGGGTCCACCGGTTACACCCATGCATGTTGGGTAGGTGGTCCATGATGGCGGAAGGCCAGCATCTGTGCTTGGAGATTTCCTCGGCTGATTACACGGGGGGAGAGGGTGTGTGGCGGAGGTTAGGCGAGGCACCAATCCGGAGGGAGCGAGGGAGATATCTGCTTCGACCAAGGGGGCTCTGGCCGGTGCGGTGGCTCCGGTTGAGACGGTGGTTATGAAGGGGACTGGAGGTTCTGCGATCGTTCGTCTTTCTAGAATGGTGGCGGAGATCGTGGCGAATTGTGGAAGGGGTGCAATAAATTTCGGTGCGCTGGACCCTACGCGAGTTTTACGTAACGCCATGCAATATTTGGAATTTTTGCATGGGAAGGGGCATCCATTTGTGTAAGGGTCCACAGTAGTAATTGGGAGGGAGGCGGTCTGGGCGGCTACGGGGACCACTCAAATGGGTTCATGTTTAGCATGCCCATCGACCCGTTTACTCGAGGAATCCCGTTCGGATGATTAAGAAGTGGATTATCGTGCTTCTGCTTTGTTTCTAGAAACCCAACATGGCATCAGAGGAGCGCAGGTTGTAGGCGATGGCATCTGTTTGGTGGTGGACCTTCATAAGTTTGTGGGGGTGGAACTCTCGTAGGACAGAGTCCCTCATGGGTCCAAGCTCGATGGTGGGGTCGCAAGGTTGGAGGCAGGCCTTGTCATGGTGTCAGAAGAGGTTCCTCAGGAGGTTCAACTCTCTCGAGGATCGACAATAACTGAGTCCAGGTGCGACTCAGAGTCGGGGGTGGAGGCTTCTTTGAGGGCCCGGGGGGCAAGGGGCAGTGTTTGCCAGGGAGAGTCTTCGGGGTAGGGAGGGGATCTACAGCAGTTTCTAGTTGAGAGGTTGTGGGTGGTTGGGGCAACAGTGATAGGTTGTTGGTTGGGCAGGTTGCGGAGCAGCTGGGTGAGGAGGGAGTTGACCATGTTGGGAGTAGGCGGCATTGTGATTGGGAGGGCCAGAAGAAGCTGTGGGGTGGTAATAAGAAGGCAGATCTTCGTGCGGTGCGGGCTGGTTTACACTTTGAGGCAAGGCTGGCTCCGAACGGGGTGAGCTCGGGTCGAGCTCGCCAATCGGAAGGCCAAGCCATTTCTGTTTGCTTGATAGGAAGTTTATAGAAAGTATGGGCACCGTGCCGCCCTGTGAGAGGTCAAAAGATGTTTATATATGAATATTCTATCCTTGAGTGTAAGAGGGTTGGGCCGCCCTGAGAAACGGCTAGGAGTGAAGAAGTTGATGCTGGAGGCTCATGCTGATATTGTGCTTTTTCAAGAGATGAAGTGTTCGATGCCTAAGGGGGATGGTTGGCGGGATCTGGGAGGAGGCTCCATCTTTTGACTTCGTGGAGGTGGAGGCTCAAGGTAAAGCAGATGACCTCCTATCTGGGTGGAAGCGTGGTGATTTCGAGAAGTTGGAGGAATGAGGATCTGTGTTTTCTCTATCTACGACTCTAGAGAGAAGATTGGATGGGGTCATCATTACAGCGACCAATGTATACATAAATACATCTACTGGTGCGGTTTCGCTAGCTGCGGATCTGGCATTAGTTTGTGCAGAGAGGTGTTGGCATTTTGCTTATTGGGGGTTATCTTAATCTGACGTTGTTCCCGGAGGATAGGCCGAGATTGGGAGGAAGGAGAGATGGGGGTTCATAGGACTTCCGAAATCAGATTCATGCCCTTGGGCTGGAGGAGATGGATAATGATATTTGTGCTTACACATGGTGAAATACGAGGTCCAGATTGAGGCTTGACAGATTCCTCCTCTCCCCTGAGGGGGTGGAATTTTTTCCGTTATCCTAGGCATGGGCATCACCGCATGCTCACTTTGATCACACACCACTGATTTGGTCTTCTGAGGAGGGCGCGCGAACCAGATCCTTGTTCAGATTTGAGCGGGCTTGGCTGTTGGAGGTTGGTTTCAAGGAAGAAGTGGAAGCTCACTGGAGAGGTTGGCAGGTGGATGGGTCGGCGGTAACACGTCTGGCTACTGAATTGGTTATGTTAAAGGAGTTCCTCATTGATTATGGTCGTGGATTGAGAGCACAAAGAAGGGAGCGTCGACGCATGGTCCAGCAAGGGATGGTCAGACTGGATGGCTTGGACGACGAGAGGGGTCTCGACCAGGAGGAGGTTGAGGAGCGGTTGAAGCTACGGAGGAGGTGGAGTGGAAGCAGAGGTCTCGGTAAAAATGGTTGCAGGAAGGGGATGCTAACACAAGATTATTCCACTCAATGGCGTCAGGTAGAAGAAGGAGGAACTTCATTCAGAGCCTCAAGATGGGGGTTGAGAGAGTGGCAGAGAATGCTTTGTTAGGGCATGCTCTAAGGGATCATTTTATTAGGATGTTGTGGAGGGAGCAAGGTGGGGGGTTGAGTCCGTTTCGATGGCGCTGACGCAAGAGATGGAGTCAGAATTTGAGGAGGAGGAGGAGGAGGTGCGAAAGGCAGTCTTGGGGCTGAACTCGGACGGGGCCCCTAGGCAAGATGGTTTTCTTGTTTGTTTCTACAAGGTGTTTTGGGGTCTGTTGAAGGAAGATGTGTTGGGGGTGCTTAATGAATTTAGAGCTTCAAATAGGGGCTTCGAGAATATTAATCAAGCGTTGATTTTCCTTCTTTCGAAGAAGGATACACCGTTAAGAGTTGAAGACTACAGACCGATTACAGTGTCCCATGCAGCTTATCTTATTATTATTAAATTGAGTTAGTCCAATCCCCTTTTTCATATATTGTAAAAAGTAAGGATACGGCGGGTTCGGGGTTTCTTTGTAATAATGAGTAGATTGTACCGATATCAATCCTTTTTATTCCAAGGTGTAGATTCAACCACCTATCCAATATAAGGAAACTCCTGATACTAGTATTGGTACGTTGTTGAATTAAAGTAAGGAATACCAATCTTTGATAATTTTGTCATCATCCAACTGTTATTGAATCGGCTCATTCAACGGTTCGAAATATAACAATGTAACAAAAGAACCAATTAAAAAAAAATCACAATTCCAATTAGAAATTTGTTGGGCCCTTTGGGTATTACTGTACCTAAAATCACGAATTTTTGTTCATCTTACCATTTAATAACTCATAATCAGATATTGTCCAACATGGCCTCTTTTGGCTTTTTGTCCAACATGAAACTTGTAGATCTCGTCGAGACGAGCAACTTTCATGTTTTGACTCTTTCGTAAGTTTGCCTCTAACTATTTCTTTTGTATTTATCTTTGTATTTATCCTTCTGATTTTTCTGATTGGGCCATGTGGCACCCTCTGGGCCGCCCACGTGGCCTCTTTCCCTTCCGTCACTCGGCACCCATCAGGGTCATTGGATCCACTCCGTCCCAACTTCATATGAGCCTCCCACCATCGCTCCACTCTCCAGCCATCAGATCTAACTTCCAGATCTGATCTTAGCCGCTCACCATCACCTAAATCTCAGCCACTATATCTTCCTCTCATCCTACGCCTCCCATTCATCCACGTCGCCCCTACTCCACAGCCGCACGATCACTCTTTATCCTACGACTCCCGTCTCTCCACGTCGCCCAATTTATCCCAGCCATCCGATCTCTCCTATCTCTCCATCTGGGCTGTTCTTTAGCGTCCATTCCTCCACTGCACGATCAGATCCTAAGGATCTGATCTCCACCCTCTGCTCTCGCACCCATCCCAGCCGTTGGATCTTTCAATCCAACGGCTCGATCATCGTCTCCCACCATCATTACCCACTCCCTCCTGACGTTACACATCTCCAAACCTCCTCCCCCTTCCATTTTCAACCGTCCCTCTAGCCACCTCCTTCCTCTCCTAACGGTCGCACCATGAAGCCCTTAGATCTGCCATCCTCGTGCCGACTTCATCGCCCCCGCCTTCACTCCTAGGCATCCAGACACCCCTTCGAGAACCCCTCGCCACTGCCATAACCGTCAACCTCCGCCTCCTATAAATTCCCTTCCTCCGCCACCATCATCCAACATCCACCATTCTGGGGCTTCGGCCCAGCCTCTGGCTCTCTGCTGACAGCGGAGGAGTCCTCGTATGGAGGCGGCGACGACCGAAGCCTTGGTGAGATCCATGGCAACTAAGCCATGTAAGCTCACCCACCATGGTGGTAGCTGAGCACATCGCAGCAGGCTGAGTGAGTTGTGCGACGACCCGAGGCTCATAGAGCCTCATCCCAAGCCATCTCCTCAACCAGATTCCTCTCTCCGACAAGGTTCTTCCCCCCCTTCTTTTTCTCGGATTTTCTCCCAATTCTTCCGACATCATCATATACCGTCACCCTTATCTAATCCACCCACAAGCTTTGCAACATTACCTTCGTCTTCACGCAACCCTCCAACTCCACCGCCCCTATCTCCACAACCTCGTCCATCCTCCACCACCTCCTCCTCTGCTCCGCCGGAGAAGGAGCCCCTGGTCCCCACTCCGACCACCTCCCAGGGACCCCATTCCACCCACTTTACACGCACACGCGCGTCGGTTGTGACTAACCACTGCAGGATCTTCAATGGCCGGAGTTGGCGTCGGGGTTCCTTGGAGCGCCTCTACTCCGGTGAAGCTTCGCTGAGCTTCCACTCCGACTATCCCTGAAACTTCGTCGCGTCGCCTGGATATCCGCCAGCACTTCCATGAGCTCCTCAGACCTCCATCTCGCATAAAGGGGCTCGGTGGAGCAACCAGAAGGTCGCCGGAGCCCAGCCTCCTCCGGTGGCTCGCGACGGAGGAAGAAGTACCATTGTCGTCCGATTATCCGGATCGGACGGCCGTGATAACGACACGTGGTGGCCACAACCTCCATCCGAGCTTCCACACTGACCCTATAGAATCGGGTGTACCGAACCTCGAGCCGAACCTTCAGGTGATGCCACGTAGCTCTGAGCCTGAGCCACCTCCCGAGCCTAGGCTCCTAACGTACGGCGCACGTGAGGGCCTAGGAAATTTGCACTGAGGACCCTAGTGTTTCTGCTATTTACAGAATGGTCCCCAGGCACGTGCCTCACGTGCGTGCTGGGGTATTTTACAGGGAGTCCCTTAATGCTTCTAGAAATTGCAAAAAGTTCCTTGAGCGCAAGGAAAATTCATAGAGGACCCCAGGTGATTTTTGGTATTTGCATTTAGGTCCCTCTTGGGACCTAAATGTAATAATTATCCTTTTATTTCTTGCATTTTTATTACAATTATGCGCTTGCATTATTTTCTTCATAACTTGAGCATCGTAGGTCCAAAGTGCATGATTTTAGTGTCATTTTGATCCTTGTTTCCTCATCTACATCATGGCATATTTAATTTTCTCATCCGACATCATATTAAATGAAGTGAATTTTTGTGTTAGATGATGAATCTGCTCTACTCATACTTGCTTTGATTGGATGACCATTTTTAATGTTGGGATTAAAATGACTTTGATTTCATTTTCTATTATGTTGCTCATACCTTTAGGGTATTTTTGTAATCTTTTGTTTAGCATACATGTAAGCTTGCATAGTTCCTCATTCATCACTTTAAATTGCATAAAAATCGACTAAAAATTGCATACATCATGGTATTGCATTGTAATTATACATGGTTCATCATGCAGACCTGAACTTGAGAATAATTCACACTTCTGCTCCATTGGTAAAAATTCGGTTAATAGATAAAGTATATGTTTCCTTGTGTTCGACCTTGGTACTCTTGCCAAGTATAAATACTCCACAACATTCAAAAGATTGTTGTTTTTGCTAATCCGGATTTGCCTCCTATATAAAGATAATTATTCATTCTTAAAGAGGCAAATTTGACGTTCATCAAATGGCGCCATTGCCGGGGACACAGCTTAACTTAAGTTATTTGTTGAATTATTTTTGAATATTTTCGAGATATACAGGTCCTCATTTTATGCATCATTTCTTATATCATATATGCACATTTAATTTCTCTGTGTGTTCTAACTTTTCTCTTTTGTGGCAGGGCCCATGAAAATCGAGGACACTTGATTTTCATGGAGGCGTGAAGTCAGGAGATTTCGCTGAAGAGGCCGCAAACGAATTTGTGAAGAAATTCTGGGATTGTAATCAGTCAACATGCATTTGCATCCTGTAAAAAAACTTGCATGTACATCTTTATTTCCAGTTTTTGCATGTTGTAAAAAAAACTTGCATGTACCCTTATAAATGTCTCCCAAATCCTTGCTATCTCTCCCCCCATTTCCCCCATTTCTTTTCTCTCAAATTCCCGATCAAATTTCCCCATCCGTAAGAAAGAGCTCCAGCCCCCTTTTTATTTTTTTCTCGGCAACAACAGCTGGAGCTGCTATCGTTGGTTGTTGATCCAGCATTGTTGAAGCCAGATTCCTGTTGCATGCCTTGAAAAGGTACAACTCCATTACTTCTCTTTTGCTGCCATAACATATCATTCCCTTCTCTTGCTACTGATTTTATCTCAAGTCTTGTTGTTCTTCAATTTAATTGATTAATTTGGGTCTTGGTGGTTTCAAACACAGTTTACACAGAGTGAATTTTATGGAAGATCTAATTCACAGAAGAAATGTATATTGACGTATTATGAAATCTGCAGACAATATATTTAAATTTTCTTTGTTGACATTCTGGTTACAATATGAGATCACATGCATTCCAATTTGGGGATATATATAATACATTTAAATTCCTTATTGGCATTCTGATTTGTTGTATAAAATTCACATGCATTTAAATTGAAAAAGTATATATTATTGGTTTTAAATTAATCATAGGCTCAGGAACTTAGAAACTTAAATCCTATGCATTCTGGTTGGGAGAGTATAAGAGTTAAATATGAATGAAGGAAATTGATGTTGTAATATTTGTTATATTAATATGACAATTTAAAATTTTTATATAAAATTCACATGCATGTTGGCTGGGAAATATATAATATTGGTTTCAATTAATGAAGGGTCCAAGAATTCGGAAAAGTTTTATCTACTATATAATGATACTTCACCAATGTATTTCCGTATGGAGGAAATGTAAATAACATACGATGAATAGAGTTTTGATACTTGATATATATAGGATAATTGCAGGACCTGACATTCTACATTATTGTATATGTTTCATATGCATTCCTATTAGGATAATTATGATACTATCTTAAATTCTGATAAGCTCTGGAAATTTGAAATTTAATCTGATGTTTATCATTCTCATGTACTTTTGATTAGAAGATTGTGCTTGACAACTCTTTTATCACCTGTTAAATTAAAGACTGGAAATTCTAAGAAGATACACATAAGGTTGTATGTTACTCTCTCTACCAAAAACGATAACAACAATAATAATAATATAAATTAAATATAAAGATGAAGGCTAAAATCCCTTTAGGCCGAGTTTTGTCTCTGTCTCTTTGGGATAAAGCATTTTGGCAACAAAGATCTGTACGATGCACAGAGCTCTAAGTTGAGGCATTCTATGCCCCTTTGTAGCTATGGGAGAAGATCTTGATCATAGTTCATCATGTGTCCTCTTGCTAAGGAGTTATGGAGACTTCGGATTCTCTAGCTTGATATCTTTGAATCCAATTTGTTTTAATGTAACACTATGTATAAAAAAAATAGAGTTTAGTCTAAAATCTTGAGTTTAGGTTATATGATATACAACTGAAGGCAAACTGCCTCTTATCCTTTTGCATATAGATTAAATTATTCTACCTATTCATTTCTCTCTAGATTTCATTGTCACATTTAGATTATTAGAATAGAGAATTCATGAATAATTCAGAAAGTCTATAGCTATTCTATGGTTATATGTATAAAGAAAGTTTGGACAAAGGATATGCGGGAATGAATATACTTGTCATAGTATGATCACATTTTCCATTTACCCAATAGTGTCATGTTTCATTTTGGTCTAATTCCCAAGTCCGAATCAACCTACATGTTATTCGAAGGAGGCCTGAAATGAATACTTTCTGCAGATGAAACCAACAAATAGATGATCTATATGGAGCCTTTATCCAAGTATAGCATTGATGCAAATTAGGATGTCAATATATAGGAAGTTCATTTAATTAAATTAATCCACGGACTTCAGTAATTATTATGACTATTAATTGCATTATTAGTAAGTTATTAACACACCTAGATCTGTAAACTGACCACGAGAGAGATTGAGAATGGATTGAAGTTATGTGAAAATGATGATAAATCAGTGATATCAATAAATGTGCCGGTCATGATGACTTCTACACATGACCGTGCGAGGGCGCGGTGACCCTCAACCCACACATACACTTGCACATACATACTCACCCCCCATTACCCCTCTGTATATTTCACACACACTCTCTCCCTCTATATAATTCACCAACACCCCCACCACTCCACCAATGTATGATAGTACAGATGCCCCCTATCTCAGCCCTTACTTAGGCTATTTGTAGCCTAAGTCTAGTGGGGACCCGTCTGCTCATCCTTCCCTCAAATTAACTTCTTGTACTTGGGTCAATTTTTGACCTAAGTATAGGGGGACCCTCCTCCTCAGTTCTGCTATATCACTTTATATTTGATCGAGCCTTAGCTTCATGGCACTTGTTCTATGAGGACATAGCAAAATTTAAGTATAGGGGGGTATATTGTATATTACTGTATATTTACTTTAGCCACAGCTCTATTTTTAAAACTTTTTGAAAATTTTGTTTTCGGGCTTGGCCTTGGTAAACATGTAAACTGAGTTTTTGTAAAAACTTGTAAAAATGTTTTCTTACAATTAAGGGATTAATCTGTGTAAATAACCCTTTTTCAAAAAAAAGGTGATTGAAAAATTGAAATCCTTTCTTAGAATTAGACTCTGACTACTAGGCTTAGCAGACACTTTCAGTGAGGGAACTTTGGTCTCCCTTAGCAGAGTGGGTGGTTTAAAGGACACCGCTTTTGGCTCCGTCCTTAAGGATCACGGGTCCGTTTACCGGCTCATACTTACACCCATACTGGATGAGAGTAGATACTTTTATTCATTTGAGCCTGGTCCAGTCATTATCTCGTCCAAGAATTAAAAAAATAAAATCCATAAAAATCTGCAAAAATCAAATCACACAAAAATCACTATCTAAGGAGTTGATATATTTCTGACACATTCACATTCACTCAAGGCTTGAAGATTTTGAGGACACTGGATTTCTGTGATCTTGAGAGTCTGAGTTAACATACCTTAGTCACTAGGGTTTTAAACTTAATTGTCCACATTCCCTAGTTTGAAAGATTTGAGCGCTATATTGCACTCTTCATCTCAATCTTCAAAAGAATATGATCAGCACAATCACCTCCACAACTGCATGATTGATGAGATGAGTTATCACTTGAGGAACTAGGACTAAAGATTTGAGTTTAGACCCGATTTGATGATATTCGAGGATGGGATAAAGTTAACGAAGGCTTCAGAAAACCTGAGTGTCAGCAAACCCTAGCCAGTATGTGAACAAGTTCATATGCTATCTCTTTGATATTTACCTAAAAGTGCCAGGGTGTGATGAAATTTAATGAAAATTATTGATTAGTGTGCGCCAACTTTTGGTAAAAGCAGTGGAGCTAGCAAACAAAAGCAATGTAAAAAAAGCTCTATCATCCAAGTCAAATTATAAATGAGCTTCCACCAACGACGAGCGCTCCCAAACATTTTCAAAGTGTCCACTTGGACCAAGAGCTAAATAGGACCAAGGAGTCGGGCTGACACCAAAAAAGGGCTCTGCATCGTAAATGCTACAAGTCTGGGTGTCGAAGGTATCTTAGATACTCAGAAGAGACACACCCCGGTGTACTCACAGGAAAACATGTGCAGACGAATCCAACTCTCTTGACGGACACATTGGTCAACAATCTAAAATTTTCATGTGTTGACTAAATAGGCACTCGAGAGGCCCCTTGTTCCAATGTGAGGGAGAGAAAAATAGACACAATCCCATTCCCTCCATCATCTGGCCGTCCATCTACATTTCAAGTCTGACGAACTAATGAGACGGTTGACTGAAGCAAGAATAGACTTATTCCCTAGTGTTGAGGATGAGATCTAGAGGAGAGACTTTGGGATTGGAACTTTGGTTGATTCCTCGACTCGACTCTCGTGAAATGCAGTACACTAAATTTCATGTCCTTATACTATATGTACAAAAAGAGAGTCTGATAATTAGAGAAGTTGGACTCCTTCTGACTAGAGCATGGATAAACTAAGAATTTTAGGATCACTTAGGTCAAGGGTCTTCGAAAGATTGAACCTTGAAATCTTCACTTACACTGTCAGGAATTTAGCCGACTCCTCCATTCTTTAGATGCTCGAGGACGAGCATGGTTTAAGTATAGGGGTATGATGAATCTCGTATTCATCATGCTAAAACCCGCATAATAAAACCCTTGCTTTTATTTTGCGGGTTTAGATGCTCCCTCTCTGGCATGACTCCAAGTAGATCACATGTTACCATTCAAACATGCCGGTAAATGAGATTTTGCGACCGTCACCAATGATCACCGATAACGAGTTCCGGCCCTTACCATCTCCTTGTAAGTGCCGCTCGCGTGCTTCTGCTTCAGTGCGTCGACAAGATCGTTCGCGTAGAGAAGCGAGTCCAGCATTTCTTCACCACCGATCACAAAACCAAAATTAACATCATCGACATACATAGATTATGCTGATGATTATGCATTAATACTACGACGACGTAGCAGCACAAGTCATATATATTAAGTTCTAATGATAGGGTTAATAGAACAAGCTTAACGGATTAACAAGTCTGGTATTAGACAAGTCTCCTACGGAGCACTCCGGGGCCGGCGTAAAACATGAAGATCCGATCGCCCGGCTTGTTGTCGATCACCTTCCTGCTGCCACCTGTGACGTCGCTCTTGTCCCCGCGGATAACTGTTAAGAGGTTCTGCTTGCTGATGTTCGCGCCGGTGTAATCCTACAGCTCGAATTCAACAACACATCACTGGTATCTACTCACGCACATCTCGTCAACGATGTAATTAGAGAAGTTGGACTCCTTCTGACTAGAGCATGGATAAACTAAGAATTTTAGGATCACTTAGGTCAAGGGTCTTCGAAAGATTGATCCTTGAAATCTTCACCTACACTGTCAGGAATTTAGCCGACTCCCCCATTCTTTAGATGCTCGAGGACGAGCATTGTTTAAGTATAGGGGTATGATGAATCTCGTATTCATCATGCTAAAACCCACAAAATAAACCCGTAAAATAAGTATAGGGGGGACGGTCAACTTCTTATTGGTTCATTCATTCCTTTATTTATTCTTTAGACTTTTCTATACTCAGTACGAGTTATGTCTTCCTTTTTCTCTCTGATCTATGAGGACATAGCTCAAGCTAAGTATAGGGGGGTCGTATATACTGTGTATATACTTTAGCCATAACTCGTACTTTCATATTTTTCTAATAACTATGGCTAATTATACTTGTAAAACTCATTAAAAACCTTAATAAAAAGATGTTTCATTCCTCAAATTCTTTTTATACTTACTGATTAAAAAAATCAGGTGAAAATATTTTTTGCAAAATGTTTGAAAAATAGTTTGAAAATCTATTTGAAAAATCTTTTAAAAATTATTTGGAAAACATTTTGTTACATGTTTTAAACCTTTGTAAACATATTTTGATTGTAAAGTTTATTTTCTTTGTGTGAAATAAAATGTTTGAAAAATGATTTGCAAATGGTTTGAAAAATGATTGCAAAAATATTTGAAAAATCTATATATACTGTTTGGAAAATCTTTGCAAAAGGATTTTCAAATATGTGTACATGTTTGTAAAAATTGTTTGTAAAAATTATTTTGGACTATAGTTTTCAAAATTGTTTGAAAAACCTGTGTCAAATAAGTTTGAGGAATACATACATCACACCAAAAATCCACTGTATATATATTTTTATAAAATAGACCACTTACCCTTGTAAATTCTTAAATCCACTTCTTGTAAATATAAGAAGCACTCCCGTGTACATATTTTTCACCTAGTTTTTAGCCAAAAACTTTTTGTTTTCAAAAATCCCAAAAACATTTGCAAAATTAAAATCCAAAAACATTTGAAAAATCTTTTTGAAAAAGACAAAAAATTGCATCTGCATATACATCATTATCATCTTTTCAAAAATCCATAAAAAGTTCAAAATCTTCGAAAATTGCATCACAAAAATATTTTGTACATTGCATTTGCATAGCATGAGCATTTTTCGGATTGAGTTTGATAGTTGAACGAGTCTAAGTAAAATCCGGAGATTGGAGCTTGATTGGACCTTAAAATTTACGTAATAACAGGAACCTTATAGGAACTGGGGTTGAGGTACTTCAGGTCTAGCTGACTTAATTCTTTGAGGATCACGAGACTTGGTTCAATGGATTCTTGACGGCCTAAGTATAGTATTTTGGAGCACATGCACGACTCTTGTTGATAATGACCTAACTTGGACACTTGCACCTTTCACATGGCTCAACTCAGTTGGAGTGGTTAGGAGGTTGGATTTGTCGGTATGAGATGCACACAGGTGGAAACACTTGTCCTCCTCTAGGGAGGGAAGTACGCCCCAACCTTTCCAGTTTTGATGAGTTTCGAGGATAGGAGATCGTGGGTCGCAATAAAGCTTCAAAAGAGGGATAGTCTACTGACTCAAGAGGAAAAAATCCCTATGTAAATGCTGCTGTATATAGTATTAAAAAAATGCAAAAAGCAAAAACTCCAAAAAAGTGGACAGGCCTGTACAAAAATAAAAATGCCTGCCGGAGTGTACATATGTTGTAAAGTCAAATAAGCAAGCTTGAGCTTCAAAGTCAAATCATGTGAGCCTGTAGCTGGATGACTTGACTACACTGGTCTTGCATCCTAGGATAGGTAGCTACACTGGCTACTGTCCATTCTTCTATTCACCCCCTCTTCTTGAGCTGGTTGCCACTTGAACTTAGAAGGGAATACCCTGCTCCTTGAGGGATGAGTTGTTGGATTGGGGGATCATTGGGTTGTCATATTGGAGAAGTCAGTCTCTTTGTCATTTTAGTTGAGGAGAGCCACCATCACTTACACTGTATGAATCAGATTCATAGTCGTAAGGGTTTGCGTATGAGTTGAAGTATTTCTGACGTGGCTATTGAGGAGACTTGAGCATAGTTTTGGGATTCTCAGGGACTGTTGGATTTCAAATCCGATTCTCATTAAGGTTCCACCTGCACTAAAATTTCAAAGGTCCGACTTAAGCTCCAAACTTTGATTTTGTGAAGACAAGTTTGATGATCAAATCTAATCCACTTTCTTCTTTTTCTTTTCTTTCTTTTTCTTTCTTTTTGCACTTATTTCATAAGTGTTTGCTAGGGACTAGCAAAGGTAAAGTATAGGGGGATGATGAAGTCACATTTCATCATCTTTATTCTATCATTTTGGCATCAAAAACCCTAGCAAATGCACTTAAATAGCATTAAATCCTTCATCTTAGCATCCATGCATGTGCATGTAAATATTATATAAAATGAGGTTTTTAAAGCCAAAATTTTAGAATAAAGAAAAGAAAAGAAAAAGAATAAAATATTGTAAATATTTTATGACCCGAAACCCCGAGCCCTAGGCATCTCGATGACTAGATCAACAAGGAATAAAGTAAGGTGAGGTAACGACCAAAATACAATAAAAATACCTTTGTTCTTAACCCATTCTTTATTCATTTTGGGACCTATTTTTGATTCCACTTTCTATACATCAAAAAAAGGAATTTTGTACATGGAAGTTGTAGATAATTTAATAAAGAAAAATACAAAATTGATTTCACTAAAAAAATGTACAGATAAGAAGTTATGATCTGAATAAAAATCCAGAATCCCAACTTCCCAGACCCGTATCTCACAAAAAAAAACCCCAAATGCATCAAACTCACCTTTAATTGTATATAATTTAAAATAAGCTATTTAATGGCAGTGGTTTCGCATTTGGCAGAGCCACGGTTTGAAAGTTGAGTTTTGGACCCCTATTGTGTAATTGTACATATTAAAATATTCATTTTATTATTTATTCATTATTTTTATAATTTTATATTTTTAAAATTTTGTAAATAATATTTATAATATATATGTACATTAAAATCAGAATGAAAACATTTTATATACATAGGTATTATACCTATATATACCTATATAACACACACTTATATTTTATTAAATACACAAAACAATTCGGAAAAATAAAATAAAAATAAATTTACATGTATAAAAATATTTTATAATTTTATAAAATAATAAACAGAATTAAAGAAATTAAAAATACCAAAATAAAAATAAATTAATAAAATATATAGGTATTATACCTATATAAGCTTAAAAAGCAACTTGTAAAAATATACCCCATAAAAATAATTAAAAATCAAAATAAAATACTACATAAAATAATAAATACTTTTTATTTAATAACCTAAATTTAATTCAACCTTTTTCTATTTTTAATTGAATTAATAAAATTCTTTTTGCAGGATTTTCCTGGTTGGTCCACGTGGACCAACCAGGAGGCTTTGACAGTTGACCTCGGGTCAACTGTCTGAACCAGCTCCTGTTCATGTCAGACCGAGATTTTGACTATCTTTCTCCCTTTTATCGAGGCGATTCCATGCACATTTTCATGATTCAGCCTTTAGGACTTTTGTAGCCATATGATCAGGCTTACACACCTCTTCATTTTTTCGAGGATTGGACCAGCGATTTGCTCGGTCCACCTCGTTCTTTGGAGCACATGCACCACGACCGTCAACCCTTCAAATATGGACACCCGACTTTCCTCTCTTTTTTGGATCCCTCTTCCTCCATTGTTGATCCTAAAACCCTAGCCTGTTGGACTCCTGGTGACAGTAGGAGAAGATTGAGCCCGGGGTTTAGCCCCGAGGAGTCGAATCGAGGTGGTCCAAGCCCTCGCCGGAGCTCCGCCTGCAGCTTGCTGCAGCCTACGCCGGTGAGTCTCTCCCTCTTCTTTTTGTTTCATTTGATAGCTTAGGTCTAGTTTAGGTTAGGTTAGTAGCAGTTTCGTGTTCGATTAGGTCCATCGCCGTGAATCTTCGATCAAAGACCACGACGGAGCTGAGCTCCGCCTCCACCGTCAGCCTTCATCAGTCACTGAGAGCCCCCGTGATCACCCTCATCTCCTTTCCCTTCACTCCGTCGCTCCGCTCCACCCCTCCATCACCCTCGATCTTGCCCAGATCGAGCGATCGAGCTCTCTTCTCCGCCGCTCACCGGAGCTCCTCATCCAAGCCGCCATTCGCCTCCATTGCATCATCTGAGGATACCCGTACCTTTGCCTAGTTTTTGCGCGACTAACTCTGCAGGTCAAAGCCAAGGAGAAGGCTCTATTGAGCCTCGACGTCCCGGGAGTAGCCGCCTAGGTCACCTCTGCAGTCCGACCGCTTCAAGCCATCTCAGGCGATCCTGAGACCCTCGTTGGACGCGGATCATCCCCAGGACCCTTTTGCCCTTGGTCCTGGGCTGGGAGAGGCCGTGTGTCGGCAACCATCATCGATCCAAGCAACTCCGGGCCGAGTTCTTCCACCATCCTCGAGGGCCATCCGATCACGAGCAAGCACCAGATCTGCCCTCGGCCGTTGGATGATCGTCCGCAGCAACCATTGGATCTTCATCGACGATCTAATCTCGACCGTTGAAAGCAAAACGGCATCGCGCCACCTGGGAGCGCCATGCATTAAGTGAAGTCATCTCAGTCGTCCGCTCCCGCGCATGGCCTGGGTATTTTGCACTATTAACCCTGGCCCTTTTTGTATTTAGTTTATAATCCTAAAACTTTATTTTCCAGTTAAAAAGGTTTTGTAATAATTGCAAGTAGACCCAGTAACTTTCCATATTTGCACTTCAGTCATCGGCCACGTCACCTCACGTGACTGGGCCACGTGCTTTTTGGGTATTTTGCATTTTCAATCTTGGACTTTCATGTATTTGCAGTTACACCCCTGTGCGTAGTGAATTAAATATATTTTTGGGTTAATTGCATCCTTGTCCTGCCGATTTTTATTATTTGCAAATATACCCCTGTGAACAACATATCACGTGCGTAGCGCGTGTCTTTTTGGTGAAATTTGCACCCAAGCCCTTGGATGTTTTTATAATTGCATATATACACCTGCCAGGCTTAGGATTTTTGTGTGTTTGTTTCATTTATTTCACGCATCATTAAAGTGATAAAAATTCCACAAAAATTAACTTAAGCTCATGTTAACTTGAACTTTCACGCCATATTTTTAGTTCTTATTTTTGTTGCATTTTTATATTTCTTAAAAATAAAAAATATGCCGTTTCAGTACTGTCTAGCTTAGAAAATACCAAAAATATATTAAAACACCTAGAAAAATTCTAAAAAAATCACTTGCTGTGTATTTTATTATCTATTAGTGTCAATCCAAAAATCCCTAAAAAGTTCAAAAGAAAAACCTTAAAATTTAGAAAACATCTTAAAACTTCAAAAAAATTTATAAAATCGTAGAAAAATCAGAAAAATACAAATTCAAGTCTTGTAGGCTCCCTATTTTATTTCCTTTACTATAAAATTAGTTTGGAAAAATTTTGTGGCTGTTTGATATTTTTCATTCCTGTTTTACTCACAGCGAGTAGCTAATTCACTGTTTTGCTTTATTTCAGCTTTTAAAAATATCAAAAACATTCTGAAAAATATCCAAAAAATCACAAAAATAGTAAAAAATCATAAAAAGTCCAAAAAAATATTTTATTTCTGAATTTTTGAGTATTTTTACATATTTCTATAAATACCTTAGTACCTCCTTTGTTATATTATATATCTATTCCTATATTGAAAAAGAAAGTATAAACAAATATAAAATATAAAAAGAAAATATAAAATCAGTAAATTAAAAATCAAAATACAAAAAATATAAAATTAAAAAAATTAAATAAAAAAATTAAAAAAATTAAAAAAAACCCACGAAAAATCCAGATTGGCTAAGTAATCCGTTAGACCTAGGAGTTGACTTTTTGTCTATACTCTACACCTTTGTTTCCTGTGTTCGACCCCTACTTGCTTGCCATTGTACATTTTTAGTAGGTAATAATAAATTTTAATCCTTGCTCTTGATTGATTGATTGTGTGGGTTAATTATTGACGAACGGGAAAGCTTGAGTAGTCGCCTCAGCGACAGTGAGACTGATTTGTCAGGCCATTATTTAGCGGCTCTCGCATTGTCGTTTTTCAAATGGTGTCGTTGCCGGGGAGCATCGACTTGTAGAGTAGACTTGTGTCTCTTTATCTGCTTAGCCATTTTTGGTTATCTGTTTCTATTGCATAATTTGTTTTGAACTGTCTGACATCTCTTCTTGTTTTCTTGCGAGGGACCACTGACCAAGGAGGATCGCCTAGGGGATCCTGAGCAGCCTTGGGAGGAGGAGCCGGCTATTCTACCCTAGCCGGCAGGAGAGAGCAGGAGAACTTGAGAGAGGGAAAGATAGTTAGTTTTTTTTCTTATTTTTGGTGAGGGAGAGACATTTGATAAATTTGTAATAATACAGGTACCCTGGACTTTGGACACTCGGGCCCAATTTCCATGTGCATGTTCACTTGGGGGCTCACCGCTGATTTTATCGCATTTTTTTCGACTGTCATTTACCTGTTTTGATTTATTTTCCCTTTCTTTTGTGGATTGAGCCCTTAAATTTTAGGCATTGCTTGATCGATTAGATTAGGTCCAAACACCCTAATAATCATTGCATGTACCTATAGTGCGTATTTGGACTTAGTTTAATCAAATAGTTGAATCATCATTTTTCGATCCACCGCGCCGCGAGCCCACCCCATCAAGCGCTACCCCTGAACTTGATTTGTCGAGAAGAGGAGGGGTGAGTCTAGACCGGACTCTTTGGATTGAGGATTGGTGAATCAACTTGTGGTTCTTCACTTTAGCACTTGCCTGCTTAGGACGATTTCCGTGTGCATATTGGCATGTAGTATAGGTTTATAAATTCCTGCTTTGCATCCCGCATGGAGAGAGCTGGGAGTCACTGTAAGTCTTCTATCTTTGCATTCATCATTTAGGCACTAAGGTGAGATTTCCATCTTAGTGCCACTTGCATTGGCTTTTGCGACTCTATTCTCCCTCTGTTTTTGGATCAAATAGGAATCAAGAAAAAACAAAAACGTTAGGCGCTTGCTTGAATTGACTCAAAAGAAGCGATAACACCAAAAAAATTAAAAAAAGGGACTGCTAAGAAAATTTGACCTAAATAAAACTTGTAAATTGGATTCATTGCTTGGGGAGAGTAACACCCTCACTTGTATTCAGGTTGCATGGGAAGGTCTCCTTCCAAGTGAGAGAGCGGCTTTGTAAGGATTAGAGCCCAAAACCCAGTCCGTGGCTGCCTCATGTATCGCCTGGATTTCCGAAGTATTGGCGCTTCTATCGTACATGGACGAGTAGGGCTTGGTCAACAGTGGTGACTCTCTATTGTGTAGAGCATCGACCTTGTCCAAAGTATCGAGCCTAGGCCACGCCTTCACGGGGTTGTCTGTCTCATCGTCTCGCGTCCGAGTAGGTTCTTGCACGCTCACGGGTGATTCCATTGCGAGCGAGTTCCGAAGTATCGGTTTTGCCTATTGGCTTCCTTTCTATATTTCTTTGGCTGAGTAGGGATCCAAGAAGGGTTACAAGGACCTCAAAAAGTGCAGACTACAGGTTACACAGGAGGAGGACAAGTACGGGATACTCTTCTGGAAGTACTCTCTCTCTTTTAGGCGTAGCGCTCTAAGGACTCGTTGAAAGATAACTTCCTGAATTCAAGCTAAAAACTACAAAGATAAAAGCCGAACCCTCACAACCCCTTGTTTTGTGTTTGATTGCTAGTTGGATCTAGGTCAAGATCAAAAACATCGCGCCTTTGCGCCATTTTTGCCCTCCTTCCATTTGACCCTTGATCATTGTGAGCCTTCTACTGTTTTACACTCCATTTGTTTATTGTTGACCTCCGTATCTTTCATCCACATCGATCTTCCTCTTGATCGTCGAGATGGTGACGAATGGACAATTTAGTCGAGAGCCCCGTCGATAACCATATCGGTTCCATCCGCTCACCCTCTCTAATAATTCGGGGCGATACCCGAGAACCCGGTTCACGTTCCGTGAACCGATCTCCACGCTCCCCATCTTCTTTAAACCGGAATCACTCTTATTCCAAGCGTTGCCCGTTTTGGATGGCCATTGATTTCACTCCTTACACATCGCCATCCTTAACAAAATTCTGTGTTGACCTTAACACATATTTCTCATCTACATCTGGTCCTGGAAGTCAGACTGATCGGGGCATTCTTCCGTGCGCAGATCTAGAGCCCGATCTCGAGCCAACAAGTCAAGCAAAATCTAAGATGGCCGGTGGAAGAGGAAAGGGACCACAACCCCAAGAAGAAGCTGAAGCCGATCAAGGGGAAGGGCATTACACTACACAGAATGAAGTTAACAGCCAGTTGCTGGCTTCCATCCAAGCTATCCAACAGCAATTGACTAATCAAGCCCTGGCCCAGACCGCCTTCCAAGATATGTTGAATGATCTGAGGAGGAGGGCAGATGCACGAGATGGTCGTAGGGAGGATGACCTGAACCAAGAGCTCAATTTCGAAGAAGTTAGAGATGAGTTCTCAGTGGGAAGACAAGAATTTGATGCAGCGGAAGCAGACCCACCGCAGCCGAAGCCTACGCTTAAGGAGACATACAATCCAGGAGTGGGTCACATCACTGAGTGGATACAGATTCCACGTATTCACGCCCACTTCGAGCTAAAGCCGCAGTTTCTGTCTTTGCTTCCCACATTTCATGGGAATACTATTGAAGAGCCTTACATTCATCTCAAGAAGTTTGGTCGCATTTGTGCTACCACTCACTACCCTGGGATTCCGTTGGAGGTAGTCAAGATGACTGCTTTTCCCTTCAGCCTACAAGACAAGGCCCTATATTGGGTCGACCATCTAGGGAAGGTAGTCACAACCTGGGAGGCGTTGAAGTTCGCATTTCTCCATAAGTTCTATCCTCTCAGGCGATTGAATCAGATGCGTGCCCGTATATCTAGTTTTTGCCAGCAACCCCACAAGACTGTCCATGAAGCGTGGGAGAGATTCAAGGATCTCCAAGAGAAGTGTCCCCACCATGAAATTCCAAAAACCAGCCTTGTGCAACACTTCTTTGGTGGGCTCCCACTTGAGAGCCAAAAGCTTATCGATGCCGCTTGCGGAGGTTCCCATTTCAACTAAGACGAGGACGTGGTATGGAACGTCTTCGAGGAAATGGCTGAAGGAGAAGCCGCTCAATCCTCGTCCCGAGCATACATGAAGGTACCAACCGCCATCAGCAAGCCAATAAACATGGCTTCTCACACTGAGGACAAGGATGAGAGCTCCAACCTGAGCATCATAGGGAGCCACCTGTCTAAGGTAGAGATCATTGAAAAGAGGTCGCAGGACCTCGAAAAATTATCTATCATCGAGAAGAGGACCCAGGGTCTGGAAAAGCTCGAGCAGATTTCGCAACAGCTGGAGAAGCTCATTCGTGCATTGAATGCAAACATGTGCAACGCTGTGTCTACTTCTGCCGAGCCGAATGCTGAGAAGAAGGAGCCTACAATGTCACAGAACCCTCAGCTGACTCCACCGCCGCCCCAGCCTGTTCAGCACGTGTATTACGTGCAGGTTCCGGAGCAGCCCCCGCAGCCCCCGACACAGATGGTTGTCTATCAACCTGAGTCCCAGCCAGTTTGATCTGAGCAGTTCTCTCCACCCCCGCCACTGATTCAGGAGATCAATGGCGTATGGAACAATGAAGCACAGCTTACCCGTCCTCAGGGACACTTTAATGGTCAGAATATGGGCAACATGCCCTATCACTAGCAGCAACAGGGTGGGAGACCCTTCCAGCCTTCCTACCAGAACCAGCCTCCATCTCACGGTAACACTTGGAGGCAGAATTACCAGCACGGTCCTCAGCAGTCCGGATATCGCGGACAAGGATACCATCAGCAACCGACTGCTCCATACAACCAACAGAATTCACAGTATTCCTCCAACCCTCCTCACCAATTTTCTCAGGGTTACCAGTCTCAATCTCAGTCCCCATACCAACACTCTAGGCCCCAGCAGGGGGATTCTTCTAAGATTGTACCGGTTAATCCGGCCCTAGACTGTCTTGAACAATTAATGAAGAACATGGCTGAGATGACCCAGAAGATCGACGACCTGACAGCTGCCAAAACCGTCATACCAGCCCAGGTCGAAGCCAATCCTAACAACTTCCGACGCAAGGAGTAGGTAGCCGGCAGTGTCCAACCTGAATCAGGTGAATTAAATTGTTTTTTATCTAATGTTGTTACTCTCAGGAGCGGTAGGACACTCCAACCATCAGCGACGGTGAAGGGAGAGCATCTTGCATCTGACGGGGAATCGTCAGTCCAGCCAAACCAAGGCCAAGTAGCATTTTGGGAGCAGCACCATCATTTAGAAAGCCACAAAAAAATGAAGAAAATAAGAAAACACAAAAAGATAACAACAACCTCGGTGGAGATAGGCCAGCATTAGAGACGATTGCACCTGCTACAGAGCCAGCAACGGATAGAAGGGATTCTGCACCTGCAACGAGTCCAACGCCAGCATCTGAAGCCGAGCCTGCCATTTTTGGTCCACATCTTGTAGATGATTCTATTCCTTTTTGCCATCTACCTGTACATAACAATATGGACACTATTTTGAATGAAATTGGTGAAGATGTTGTAAATATTCCTTTTCCTGAAGCAATGAAAAAACACAAAAAAAGAAAATTTTGAAAAATGCTTTGTCTGATCCTGCCATTATAGAAATCATCCAGAATTTGGTGTTGAATATGTCATTAATGAAAGCTCTTGAGTACATGCCAGCTGTGAAGAAAGGATTGAAAGAGGCATGCACAACCAAGCACCGACCGCATCCTCACAACTCCAGAAGCAAGAGTGGCAAGTCCGAAAAGCAAATCCTTACAATGGCCACCGTTAATACCATCAGCAATCTCTCAGATAAAAAGCCAGATATGGGAGCACCTCTCGTGTGTTGTCAGATGTTCAATCAGGAATTTGAACAAACACTTCTCGACAACGGGTCTTCTGTCAACTTAATGCCAGCTTCGCTACTTACGGAATTCAGGCGGGGACCGCTCAAGCCTACAAAGATGATTCTGCAGTTTGCAGACAAGTCAGTTAAGCGGCCTAGGGGCCTGTTGGAGGACGTGATAGTCACGGTTCAGGGAAAGCAGTTCCCGGCCGATTTTGTGGTATTAGATATGAACGTCTCCGCTCCATTGCTCCTTACGCCAACCATACTAGGACGACCATTTCTGCGGACATCAAACACAGTAGTGAATTATGGGACGGGAGAAATCACTTTTGGCGCTGGCAATGAAACAATCAGAGTAGAGACCCTTCCTGAAGGAACACCAGCCAAACAGACATTTGCATCATGTGCAAGGGTGATTGAGTATGCTGACGACTGCGACTTTCTAGCAGACATTCAAGATACCAACCTATTTTTGGATGACAAAGAGATCCATGAACTCCTCTGCCCCAAGAAGGGAGTGGAGACTATAGTCGCATTTCCCCTTATCAATCAGGATGAGGAACTCGTTGATGTGCTGCAAGAGACTGCCGTGGGGGTGATGTGCCTTCAAAACCAAGAGCAAATTTTTGAAGAATCTTTTGATGAAGAGGACATCATCGAGGAATTCTGTCAGGATTTGAGAGAAGAGGCAGAACCGAGTATGGTGGACACCGAACAGTTGAAAGAATCACCACCTATACTAATAGCTGAGGTCACTTCTGAAGCAGCTCAGACCCTGCCAGAGCTGAAACCTTTGCCCTCCAACATGAAATATGGCTTCCTTGAGGGAGAACCAAATATGTATGCGGTCATTATTAATGCACATCTGACCGAAGACCAAGAATCTCGTCTGATGGAGGTTCTTGAACGCAACCGCAAGGCGATAGGCTGGCGAACTTCTGATCTCCATGGGATCAACCCGTCACTATGCTCACATCGCATCTTTCTGGAAGAAGATTGCAGGCCCTCTCGAGAACTTCAGAGAAGATTAAATCCAAATCTGCGGGAGGTTGTTATGAAAGAGATCCAGAAGTGGTGTGATGCGGGATTTATTTATCCCATCTCCGACAGCAAATGGGTGAGCCCTCTGCATGTTGTGCCGAAGAAATCAGGGATCACCATTGTGAAGAATGACAAAGGAGAGGAGATCGCAACCAGAGTACCCACTTCTTGGTGAGTGTGCGTGGACTACAGAAGACTCAACCTCGCAACCAAGAAGGACCACTTCCCTTTACCCTTCTTCAACGAGATCTTGGAGAGGTTGGCCGCGAAGGAATATTTCTGCTTCTTGGATGGATACTCTGGGTATAATGAAGTTGCTATTGCTCCTGAAGATCAAGAGAAGACCGCGTTCACCTATCCTTTTGGTACATATGCCTTCATACGGATGTCGTTCGGGCTGTGCAACGCCCCAGCCACATTTCAGAGGTGTATGCTTGCAGTTTTTGCTGATATGGTGGGCAACTTTCTCGAGATCTTTATGGACGATTTTTCGGTCTACGGGGATTCATTTGATCAATGTTTGGATTATTTAGACCGAGTCTTACGGAGGTGCTGCGAAGTCAATCAATGTTTGGATTATTTAGACCGAGTCTTACGGAGGTATTTCTCGAGATCTTCATGGTGACCGAAGGAATCGTGCTGGGTCACGTTGTTTCTAAACGTGGTATGGAGGTTGACCCAGCCAAGGTGGACGTGATTTCCAAACTTGAGCCACCTACAAACATCAAGCAAGTCAGGTCATTCTTGGGCCATGTCGGTTTTTACCGACGATTCATCAAAGATATTAGCAAACTGGCCAGACCGTTGACTGAGTTGCTCGGCAAGGAGAATGAATTCATTGTAGATGACTGTGTGCTCCTTGCCTTTAATCAGCTGAAAGAACTCATCACACAGGCCCCCGTCTTACAACCACCGATTTGGACTCAACCCTTCGAGATAATGACTGACGCGTCAGATTATGCCATCGGAGCTGTACTTGGATAGAGGAAAGATAATGTACCATTTGCGATTCACTACGCTAGCCGAACGCTCGACGAAGCCCAGAGAAACTACATTGTCACTGAGAAGGAGCTACTAGCGGTAGTCTTTGCCCTGGAAAAGTTCGGATCCTACCTCATTGGATCCAAAGTAATTATTTACACTAATCATTCGGCCATTCGGTATTTACAGCAGAAGAAGGATGCTAAACCACGTCTCATTGATAATCGAAAAATTCCTCAGATCAATCCGGGATAAAATATAAAATCACTCAAGGGTCGTTGCGACCCGGATCAAGAGAAATAATTCAGTCAATCAAGAAAATAAAGTGCAGACCACCAAACAGAAGAACAAAATCAGAGAAAAATAATAGCGGTCCTGGCTATTGGATTAGCCTGGTATAGCGACCAGGGTCGGACTCAGGGAGCACATGTTGGCCTTGCGGCCTACGAAGTAGTCGAAAATAGAATAAAATAAAAGAAAATGGTTTTTGGTGGATTTTTAATGTTTATATATTTTTTTTGGATTTCAAATAATAAAGGAAATAAGGAAATCAAGGGAAAACGCAACTACACACAATTATTTAATTACTCAAAATTATTCAAAAAATTCAAATAAAAATATTTTTATTTTTTATGTAATTTTTTATATTTTTGGTTAATTTTTGATGATTTTCTGATTTTTAGGGAATTTTATAAAAATCAAACAAGGCAAGAAAAGAAGGGTACTGTCCAGTCAGAATTGGAGGGCCGATTTAAAATGTAAAATGACCCTATCAAGGTCTGAAAGTAATTTTCCTGTAAAGAAGAAAACACAAGGAAAATTTGGGCACCAGAATTATTATTTTGGATTTTTCTTTAAATTATGAGAATTTTTTATAGGTTTTTAGGGGTTTTATATTTTTTGTAGTTTTTATAAATCACAAAATGACCAAAATTAGTCAGAAAATCAAGCAAGGCAGAACAAGCAATCTGTAATTTTTTAGTAATTTTTGAAGGTGTTTTAATATTTTTGTAATTTTTAAATTTAGACAGTAAAGAAAATGCGTGTTTTTGAATTTTTAAAAATATAAAAAATGAAAAAAATGTCTACAAAAATTAGAGAAAATTTTACACCATGGCAGGAGCCACGTGTCCAATTTTCATCAAATTTGGAGTCGATTTGCTATTTTATTAGAATAAAAAACAAGGGCACATTACACAGGGACCTAAATGCAATTAAAATAAGTTCCAGGGGGTCTGGTGCAAAATTCCCAAGAACTCACGTGCAAAGCGCGTGATCTGGGGCACTCAGGGACCTATTTGCAAGAAAACTTAAGTCCCTAGGCTGTTTAGTAACTCGTACTAAAAGTCTAGGGGCCTCAGTGTAAATTACCCACTATATAACGCACATGCACAATAAAACCATTCACAGGGGCATATTTGCAAATATTTAAAACATAAATTCATTCAGTAACACCCTGAAACATAAAGCCCATACATGCTATTATCCCACAAAATCACGTCTCGAAGCACGTGTACCACTACAAACAGGGGTATAAATGCAAAAACGATAAAAGGCAAGGTCCACAATGCAAATTACCCTACTGAAATAAATGTTTTAAAATATTTACAGGACTACAAAATAATACCTAAAAAGCTAAGGGCCTAAGAAGAAATTACCCTTTATTTAAGTCGAGGGCCGGATGCTCGCCACGTGGAGATCGGATGGTAGAGACGAGGCGGGACTAAGCACTGGGGTCCTCGACGCTCATCCAATGGCAGAGACCTCACCACGTGGAAGATCGGATGGACTAGATGTGCTGGGTATTCTTCGCTGGATGGAGGGTAGAGAGGAGGCCACGTGGAGATCCGATGGTGGCTACCGGCCTCCTCTTAACCCTGATCGGACGGTCCGGGTATAATCTGGAGCTGGAAGGTCATCGGACGGCTCTGGAAGGTCCTCGATGAACTGGACGCCGACGAGGTTCGCCGGACTCGTATGGGTGCTGGAGGCCTCCTCGTGGGCTACTACTGATCGGAGAAGAGTCGCCTTGGGCTCCCGCGTCGAATGGAATCCTCCGATGACGCGACGGAGCTCCGGAGAGCTCAGGCGACGTCGGCGGAGGCGGAGGTGTTGTGCCTGAGTGTCGAGCCCTCATATGGGCTCCTCTAGTCCTGCAAAATGACGCAACACACTCCTGGGTCGAGGGCAAAATGCCTCGACCCAGTTAGGGGTGGTGAAGGTGGTCGGTGCGGTGGGGCGTGCGAGCTCCGGCGGAGCGACGGTGAAGGAACTCGATACCCAATTCCTTTGCGAACTGGGGTGAATGAGTGGACGGAGAAGGTGCGCGGAGGGAAGGCGGAGATGAAGGGAGATTCCGTGATCGAACGGATGGCTAAGGTGGTCGGAATCGGCGATGAACGGCGTCGGAGCGAATTGGGCGTAAATCAAAATTAAAGAAATAGAGGAAGAACGTGGACTACCTACTGGGAGAAGTCGACTGTGGACGAGCTGGGGTAGCTCTGGGTCCTTGCCTCGAGGACCGTCGGTGTCCGAGGCTCGAGCACCACCTCCAGGCGGCGCACGACGGCGCGTAGCTGCCGGATCAGTGGTCCGGTCTCCCTCTCCTCGCTGCAACATGGCCGGAGCGAGCTGTCACTCTCGCGAAGGCTATGGAGGTCCTGGGGTGAAGTGAGATGAGCCAAAGATGCGTGAAGAAAGAGGCGGAGCTTGGACTAAATATGGGTGCCGGTCCGAGAAGATGAGGTCGGGCAGGGTTCCACGAAGCGCGGATCCCCACGCGAATGATCGGGCTAGTGGTCGGGTCATGACGCGAAAATTCTGAGAAATCGGGTCGGGCATCATGGACCCGTGGGAAGTGGTCCAAGGGGGGGAGTTGACCGGGGGGTCAACGTCCCCCGTGGACCAATGGGGGCAGGCCACGTCAGAATGATTTGGAAATTAGAAATAAAATAGAAAACGACCGAATTATTAAAAACTCAAAACATGAAAAAAGTTTGTTTTAATTTTTTCTATTTTTTGTGATTTTTAATTAATTTTTTGAAATAAAAATAGGGTATGTACACTATAGTGCTATATATAGGTATATATACAATAAGGGTTTTTAATTTTTGATTTTTAATTAATTATTTTTGTACATTTTTATTCCCATTTTATATTTTATTTGTTTATAGAATAAAATTAGGAATAAAAGGGTATTTTTATTTTATTTTTATTATTTGTATACAAGGGTTAAATAAATAGATATATACATCAATATACATGGTATATGTACAATGTTCTTTTTGATTTTTAATTTTGTTCTTTTTATTTTGATTTTATATTTTCAAATATATACAAATATAAACAAATAAATATGACCCATTTTTATTTTTAGTTTTAGAGGAAAATATTTATTTAATTACAGGTATATGTACACATGAGCTTCCTTATCTCCCTCTACTTGGGCATTTATGCGGTCAGGCCCATGCTGAGCCCTCCCTTGGGATTAGGTCGCTCAATATTTATTCTAAATATCTGCCTCTTTTTCTTTTCTCTCTTTATTCTTTTATTTTTGCACAAAAACATGCTAATTATTAGTTTTTACACAATGCATGCTTTTGGTAATTATTTGTATTTACATGAATATACATGTATTTGCAAAGGTTTTTGTAGCTAAAATATAAGAATAAAGAGTGATGAATGGGTATTCATCAGCCCCCTATACTTAACTTTGCTAGTCCCTTAGCAAACACTTATTTGAAAAAGAAGTGAAAAAGAGAAAGAGAAAAAGAAAAAGAGGGGAATATACATGGATTAAGGCTGATTATTAAATTCGCCTTCATTAAATTGAAATACGAAGCTCGATCAGATCTTTGGATTATTAATGTGTCGGAACCTTATTTGGACTTAAGCTTAAAACTCAACAGCCTCTAAGTTCCACCAATCTATGGACAAGACTCCTCAATAAACCGGATCAGAACAAGTCTACATACACAAACTCTAATGACCATGAATCTTTCCATGGAGTGTAAGTGATATGTAGCTCCCCACCTCAGAAGTAACAAAGAAACAACCTCCCCCAACCTGGTAACTCTAATGCCTCGGTCTAGCAACTCTTTCCTCGAGAAGCGGGGTATTCCCTTCTAAGTTCAAGTGCAACCGGCTCAAGAAGAGGGGGAAGAAGATGAAGAATGGACCATGGCCAGTGTAGCCACGTATCCCTGGGAGCCCAACCAATGTAGCTAAGTCTCCCGCTGCAAGCTTCATGAGATGTAACATGGATATCATAAGCTTTTGCTTTATTTGACTATATACACTTCGGTGGGGTTATTAAATTTTCAATCCGACCCACCACGTTTTGGAGTTCTTTTCTTTTTACACATTTTTTTTCATGTGCCACTGTACAACATATCTACATGGTGCAGCATATATACAAGGAGTTTTTCCTCTTGAGCCAGTAGACTATCGCTCTTCTGAAGCTTTATTGCAACCCACGGCTTCTGTCTTTAGCCTTCATCACCACTAGACCAAGTTGAGGCGCACTTCCTTCACTAGAAGAAGAAGAGAGGTTCCGCCTAGAAGTACTACCCTCATATGCTACCCCAAGCCAAAGGAAACTGCCTCCTCACCACCTCATCCGTGGAGAGCTATGTGTAAGGTACTGGTGCAAGTCAAGCCATTGTCTCTAAGAGTCATGCGTGTGTTGTTAAGTGCTCTACTTAGGCTCATTCAAGATGACATATGCTCATAGCCTAGTGGACTCAAAGAATTAAGTCCCAATGGACCTGAAAAGCCTTAACCCTAAGCCCTATAAGGTTCCTCTTAGAATTAGGTGGATTAAGATCTTAATCAAGCTCCATTTCCCAATTTAATTCCAGGCTAGTTTAAATGTCAACTATAATCCAGGAAAAACTATACAAATATTTACAAAGATGCTATTTACACAATTTTTACAAACATGCAAAATTTTTGAAAAATGTTTTGAAATCATGAATGGACGAATGCATGAATGCAAGTTTTGCAAAAGTATTTACACAAATTTAAACAAGATTTTTGAAAACTTTTGATTTTCAAAACATTTTGGAAAAAGTTTGTACTATATACATAATTTTGATAAGAAAATATTTACATAAACTTTACACAAATCATTTTTCAATCATTTGTACAAAAATAATTCGTATAAATAAATAGGTATGTGCAGAATGAATTTTATATACAAGGGAGAATTTTTTTTTTAAATTTGATGTACAGAATCTGTCCCCCCTTATACTTAGGGTGAAATATCCCTAAGTATAGGTAGCAAAACAGGGGTAGAAAGGATAAAAAGAATACCCGAAGGTCCTACATGTTGGAAATGCGAGCCCACGGCGAGCCATTATGCAATAAATGTTATTGCACATATCATTCCCTGATCTGAAATGAAGAGTGAATAATTTGTATAATAGGTCCCTTAGTACAATTAGGGTTATGTACCATGGCCATCTTAATAATCATACAGCTGTTGATTCAACTATTGAATCATAGAGGCTGGTGCTTGGATGAATATCTAAAGAGTTAGATTGAGGACTCATCAAGCACCGTCAAATGATTGTTAAGAGATGATCTCCAGCCTGAGTAGGAGATGGCAATCCTTATCTCTGAAGGCTGATATCTGACCGACCTCTTGATGCAGGTCCTCTGCATAGGAATAGAGATTCGGAGGTGTCAGATTAGTTAGGTCAAAGAGTTGACTTAACGAGATCGAGATAACCAAAGTCCTATATCATATGCTGTCATGATATAGGCACGGATCCTCTGACCGGAGACAGATGTGTTGCTATATGTCCAAGTATGTACATTTGGCAGACCAATAGGTTGATGACCTAATCAAGGTCTATACACCGGCGCGCTGGTGTGCATATAAGGGCATATGAGTAATACGATCTCTCAAAGGGATCATACAGGTTCAGTTACTGAACCGGAAGACATGAGCTCACTCATGAGATATTGGGAAGAATCAAATTCCATGCGCATGGTCGTCTCGCTTTGGAAGCTTGACTGAATTTGTAGGTTTGATATATACTTTTAGTATAAGATCAAGACCTAGGTATGATATACACTTTTGGAAAGTGTATGATCGATACCAACTCCCAATGATCGAATGAGAAACTTACTGATAAAACCACGAAGTAGACAGTATAAAGTTGATCCGATACTTCGGGTTTAATCTGAGTCTTCCAGTATGCAGGATGTACAGGTATTGGGAATACCTGAGGGTGATTTGATCATAAACGGTTGTATAACCATGACGCTTCCATTCCTAGGGAGTGATGAAACGGGTCTGTATTTTAGTGACTCCTCTCAGTAGAGAAGTGATCTGATCTTGGTCCAAGTATTGGACATTGATCTGAATGTGATTCAGATACAATGAGAAGATTAGATTTACGGTCTTGATTTAATCAAGCATCTATGGGAGGCCCGCGATCTGGATTTGAGATATGATCTCAATATCCATGTCACTATACGTGGAACAATACAATCGCCCTGTCCTTATCTCCAAGTATCTGCGGAGAGATTGCATTATTCTTGAAGGGTTCAAGAATAATTCCATAAGATCTAAGCAATGAAGAAATAATGATTAAATGTGATTTAATCATCTTGATGTGTGAAGAAATTATCCAATTTAATTAAATGTGATTTAATTAATGTGGATAAGAATAATGTGGATAGAAATATCCAATTATTCATAATATATTATAAATGTGATTTATAATGTATTAGAGAGAGCTAATTATAATTTATATGTGTTGATTAATTATTATGTGTATTGGATACACATTGTGTAATTAATTAACAATATGAATTATATGTTGTTTTGGGTTGTGAATATGATTCACAATTTTTTCCATGGCAAGATTGCAATATTCTCAAAGATAATTGTGAATTATTTTTGAGAAATAAAACCCAAATAAATTTGTTGCAAATAAATAAGAGAGATTTCATGGAGATATGCAATCTCATGGATTTCCATGAGATTGCAATCTCCATGCAATCTCATGGACGGCACACTACTCCTAATTGGAGTGGGTGTGCGCCCAATTGGAAGGCACATGGAGATGAAATCTCCATGTGTCTTCTCTCCTTATTTGTTGGGTTGATTTAGGAATAAATTATATTTGATTTTGTCAAATATATTTTAACCTAAATTTGTTGCTTTTTGACAACAACAATCTCAGCCATTGGATGAACATAAATCAATCTCATCCATTGATTCTATGTGTCCCATGGATTGAGATCCATGGATCCCAAAACCCTATAAATAGAGAGGCATACTTGGCTCTCTCTTTAGACATGCTATTGTAGCACAAAAAACTCTCTCTCTCTCTCTTTCTTCTCTACACACGTCAGCCCTCTCTCCCTCTAATTGGTGGCCGACCACTAAACCCTAGAGGAGAGAACCGTCGTCGCCTTCGCCACCGCGCCGCCGCTTCGACGTTCTTCGGTTCTCCGTCTTCTTGGAGAGTTCCTCTCACGAAGGAGACATTTGATCTCGTGCGACGAGATCAGGAGCAACCATGCTTGGATCATCTTCTTGGATTGCGAGGACAACACGGTTCATCCCCGCGCTCGCAAGCGGTCTCGCCAACGATCGGACTTGAGACAGGAGGTCTCTTTCTTTAGAGACTTGATCAACCACGCTTCAAGAGGTATTGAATTATACTTGTTGTGGTTATAGATGAAACGATCTGAGAATGGTTCTCGGATCATATGGTTTCATCGAATAAATTTTTTTTTAAATTCCGCTGCACCGAACAACTAGTACGACTAGTCGTTCTTCGTCGTATCCGATACGACGATCACGCTTCCGTGATGCGCTTGAGGATAATTCCATATCCTTCAAGTGGTATCAGAGCCAGGTTGACGGTTTCGAATATGATTCGAAAAACCGAGGACGACTTGGGTTCGTTAAGGTCGCGAAAGTTTTTATCGCATTTGATTTCGCAGATCTGTTTAGTAAATAAATTCGGCACTGTTTAAATTGTTTAAACACGAATTTAATACTTGGATTTTGTTCCCCATTAAATAAGGAAACCATAGGATCTGAGTTTACGTAAATCGGATTTCGTATGCTCTAGATATGGTTGTTTTAATGAACATGTATGCACTGTTGCGGGAACTGTAGATCTGAACGTGATTAAAATGTTAATTACTGTTTAGACTTGCCTCGAAATGCGTGTAACATCACTTGTATTCTGTCCTAAATCAAATTAGCAATCTATGAAAATTGATTTTGTCTAATTTGGATTTAATATGATTGAGATATGCTAATTTTAGTAAGAAGGGGTCACTGCTGAAATTACAGTCCTAATCAAGAACCAAGTGATTGTCAATTAGTGAAATTAATTGTTAATTTCGTCAAATAATCATGAAAAATATTTGTGAAATATTTGAAAATGATTATTTACATAATTGACTTGGCCTCAACCAATTAATTGATTAGATTTGATCTAAATCTTAATTGGAAACATATTCATCAAACTTAATGTTTGATTGGTGATTGTCATTTAATCATTTAGTGAAATTAAATTGTTTAATTTCCTAGAATAATTGTGCATAAATATTTGTGAAATATTTGATGATAATTATTCCCTTAAATGACATTGCCTTAACCAATAATTGATTAAGATGTGATCTAAATCATAATTGGAAACCACAATCTTTCAAACTTGATGCTTGAATAGGATTTGGGAATTTATCTAGCAAATTTCCTTATAATCAAAAATGTTTTGATTATTACTATATGGTACAATTTCGGTTGAAGAACCGATGATCATCTCAAGTATAAATTAATCAATTTGGCATTATCCTTTCCTGAGGCGGATATGGTGCCTAGTCGGAGAGCATTGGGGTTACGGGTTGCAACGTATGTGTTCCGTCCCACTCTCGTCGGTACTGGCCATGACAGCGGGTAGGGCCGGGATAATGTCCGAGTGATTAAGATGTATTTTTCTAATTATTAAAATTCGAATTAATACGTATTTTGAGATATTACCATATATATTCAAGTAAAATAATCAAGTTTGATTGATTGAATTGGATTGATAATTAATTTAATATGATTAAATTGATTATGTCCAATGGAAATACTCTAATAAGATTAGAGATAATAATTCCCTTGGAAGAATTAATTATGTGAATATGATTCACGATAATTAATTAAAATTTGAATATGATATGGAGGATCACATAAGTGACATCCATGGTCTCCCGTCAAGGCGGAGGGTTCCGTCGCCAGGGATTGCATGTGGGAGATGCCTGTCCAAATTGACAGCTCCTGTATGCAAGCGCATCTGGATCGGGCTCGTCGCTTCTCGAAAGAGTAAGGACGTATGCGTAGTGACCCCAATATCGGGTCCTCATATTATTGGGGAGATATTGGATTGCGCATAGCGAGTTGTATTCCTGTTGACGGTTGGTTCAATTAATGACGGGTCAACATTGCCTTAGGGGTGGTGGGCCCGGGTATTAAAGACCGAATTGGGAGATGCAAGTTGGACTTGCAAGGAGGAATGTGTTCCCGCTTCTCTTTATCCGAGTTGTAGGTTCTCATATTATTGGGATGCAACAAAGATAAGGAAGGAGATCCCAGATCTTGCTTGAGATATAATGGTAAGTATATCTCTTACATTGAAAGTGATTAAGGGAATGAACTTTCAGTGTTGACATGGCAAGACAACTTTGATATAAAAATTCCTAAATCAAAGTAAAAGGTGTGTATATATATATATATTTATATAAATTTATGCAAATTTCTTATTTCAGATAATCCTTCATTAAAACCCACTCAATGATATACTCAATAATAATCAGTAGAATATCATGGATTGGACTCATGATCCAGATATTGTACTTGCAATTGAACACATAATGTATGTGGTTGCAATGTGCAAATTTCCTCATAATATTGAGAAATGACAATTAAATAGATGATAGGACTACAACCCTAGGGTTTGTATGTCTCTATAGTCTTGGTATCATCAAATGTACTTTGGAAGTGACATGTTGATGATGATCATAATTGTCATATAATCCTTATAAAATCAATGATTATTTTCTGGCATACATATGTGCTCTTGACATTTAATCATGAGTGACATGTTTTTCTACATCATGTAGAATGGTATCTCTATAAATAGATGATGTATTCAAATTGTTTGAGTACCTACCTGAACCTATGTTTTATGAGTTTAGATGGATGTAGATGATGAGTGTCATTATTCTACTGTCTATACTCTAGTCATTCATGAAGCTTCATAGTATTCATATTGTGTGAATCTAATGAAGCATAAATAAATGTTGAAATACTCTTATTTTGAATTCTTTTTGAATTTATTGTAAGAGATCCTTAGTCTTAAGCAATGGTTGCTTATAGATAAAGGGAGCGCAATGGAAGCATGGGTTGGACCCAAGAAAGAAGGAAAGTCAAAGAGTTGACTGGACTTCTGTGACTTCCATATGACATCCAAAGAGTTGGATGAGTGCCAATACTGCAATAAGTTGATGTGTTGATAGTATGACTATCAAGTCTGTCTAGAATCCTTAGAAAAGGACTCGGATGGAGCATCAGAATAATCTACATAAATCATTGATATTGACTTACTTATTGAACAAGATAAAGTCAAATAATTGTATCTCAATCTTCTGATGACATTTGCAATGGGTTGCATATGTTTTAGAAGACTGGAAAATTTGGTCTTAAAGGTTTATAGTTGTCCACATGAATATTGATGCAATTGTTGCAACAATCTCTGTTGGATTAATAGACTTGTTAATTTCAGTGGGAGAGCCCTTAGTCTTAGAGAATGTCTCTATGACCTAGACATTAGAATACACTCATTGTTTGTTTCTAAATGTTGGAAATAAACATGAATTCTGGAATGGACCTATCATAAAGAGTTATGATGAAGATATTTCAGAAAGTAATCTAAAATCTAGTGGACGCCACTAAATTAGAAAATTAATGAATGGTTCAATGGTTCATTAACATTTCTAAATACTGAAATTAAACCTCAAGATCAATAGGAGGATGAAGATCATTTGACAATGATCTAGCATCAAGCCTTGGACATTTGTCTGTTGATTTAATCAATAGAATAGTAAGAGATGAAACTTTAGAATGTCTAAAATTTCAAAACTTACATACTTATGAATATTGTCCAATACACCCTTCTTCGGGAATGGTGTAAGATGCCAAGGTATTCAGGATCTCATACATATTGATGTATGCGGATCATCTATATCATAGTAAACATTGTGGATATGTGATATCTATTGATGATTATGTATGATATGAGATTTCTTCTCTTCATCTAAGAAACTTTTGAAATGTTCAAAGATTTCATTAATTTTGGTTTAGAACCAAAGTTTGAAGGAAGATAAAATGAATTTGATCTAATCTAGGTAGCAAGTACCTACTAGATAAATTCGAAGAATACCTTATGGAGATATGAATATCATTTCTATCTCAAACCTCCTAACACACCTTAACTCAAAAGAGTTATAGGTAGATACAATTAGATCATGTGTGACATGATCTTATCAATGTTGAATTTTTAGCATAATTATCCCTTAGTTTCCAGGTATATATGTGTAGTAGAGACTACAATGTATATCCTTAATAAGGTTCCATGTATATTGGAATCTAGCACTTGAGAGTGCTGCTTCATTAGGAAAATAAAGGATGGTATTGGATACCTACTTTATGACCTTGAGATTCTTAAAATATCTCATCTCCGAGAATGTGATTCTTAGAGGTTGAGACTCTTGAGAATCAAGATGAAAATGAAGTGTAGGAACTCATTTATAATGAGACTCATGAAATTGGAAACTAAAAGGACAATTAAAGATGAAACATTAATACCTCTTCAAATAAGTTTGAGGATGGATTCCATGTGTTAGAGAAATCTGACAATGATCGAACTTCATGTGATGAAGCTTCTGAAGATCATAGCATGGATAGATGGATAGCAATAAAAGTCTAATGTAGACTTCATATACAAGTGTTGTATATGGACACTCGAGGATCCACCTATATGGGTAAGACCTGTAAAGGTGTAAATGGATCTTCAAGAGACAGGGAACCTGATGAGAAGGTAGAGATCTTCAAAGCACGGTTCGTAGCCATAAGCTACACACTGGAAGAGAAGACATTGCTTGTAATGAGACTTGCTCTTCGGTGACCATGCTTAAAACCATCATAATATTGCTAACCTTAGCTACATAACTTGACTATTGCATCTTCAAGATGTAAGTCAATATTGCATTCCTCTACGAATGCCTCTTTGAGGATATTCCTATGAAGCAGCCCCAGGGCTTCATGGTTGAGGAAAGCAAGGTGTGCAAGCTAAGGAATCCATCTATGGACTCAATTAAGCTTCTTGAAGTTGGATCATAAGATTTGATGAAATTATAAATGTTATGATTTCAGATAGAATCTTGATGAACCATATGAAGCTTAGTGGAAGTGCTTTTGTGTTCATCGTGCTAAATGTAGATGATATACTAATCATTTAAAATGATATAAGGATAATAATTAGTGTTTTATAATCTGGTTGTTCCATAACTTGAAATATGATTTCAAAGATGCCTCTCAGATCTTAGTTCTGAAGTTGAGAGAAGAGGATAATGGGACTGTGACATTTATAGTACATCTTGGACATATTTCATTTTATGGAAAATTCCAGTAATGGCTTCCATCCCTTAAGATATGGTACTGACCTATCTAAAGGGATAGCACCTCAAAGAGTTGAGGAAGTGAATGCTAGAACTACTTGCCTTTGGGCATCAGTTCTGAGAAGCCAAGTGTGTGCTAGATGAGCACAAAAGCCAGATGGCTGCCATGCAGTGGGAGTAGTAAACTGTTGCTAATCCTACTATGGAAATAAAACACTTAATTGCAGTAATGACAAAATCTTCATAGATGACAAGATTTTTGAGATAGTGATCTCAAAGTCTTATCTTCAAAAACTTAAGACTTTATAGATAGAGATCTAAAAGGTCTTAACTGTGGATACCTTAAGAGATAGTGATCTCCAGGAATAAGGATATTCTGATAAGGATTATGGAAATACTGGTTATGATAATTGTTAAGTTGTAGTGTCAAGGACACTATAACTAACAAGATTGAGTATTAGTTGCATAAGATGCAACATTCGCATTGGATGCGAGCACTGTTACTGGGGATATGCAAGTGCCGTAAAAGGACTTGGCGTAGTCTCGCGGGAACAGAGTGACTGATCAGCTTACCTACTATTTTCTAAATAGCCTATGATTGTCACATGAGTGTGAGTTTAAATGATTAGCCCATTAATGGCTCTTTGGGCTAGTGGGAGATTGTTGGAAATGCGAGCCCACGGCGAGCCATTATGCAATAAATGTTATTGCACATATCATTCCCTGATCTGAAATGAAGAGTGAATAATTTGTATAATAGGTCCCTTAGTACAATTAGGGTTATGTACCATGGCCATCTTAATAATCATACAGCTGTTGATTCAACTATTGAATCATAGAGGCTGGTGCTTGGATGAATATCTAAAGAGTTAGATTGAGGACTCATCAAGCACCGTCAAATGATTGTTAAGAGATGAACTCCAGCCTGAGTAGGAGATGGCAATCCTTATCTCTGAAGGCTGATATCTGACCGACCTCTTGATGCAGGTCCTCTGCATAGGAATAGAGATTCGGAGGTGTCAGATTAGTTAGGTCAAAGAGTTGACTTAACGAGATCGAGATAACCAAAGTCCTATATCATATGCTGTCATGATATAGGCACGCATCCTCTGACCGGAGACAGATGTGTTGCTATATGTCCAAGTATGTACATTTGGCAGACTAATAGGTTGATGACCTAATTAAGGTCTATACACCGGCGCGCTGGTGTGCATATAAGGGCATATGAGTAATACGATCTCTCAAAGGGATCATACAGGTTCAGTTACTGAACCGGAAGACATGAGCTCACTCATGAGATATTGGGAAGAATCAAATTCCATGCGCATGGTCGTCTCGCTTTGGAAGCTTGACTGAATTTGTAGGTTTGATATATACTTTTAGTATATGATCAAGACCTAGGTATGATATACACTTTTGGAAAGTGTATGATCGATACCAACTCCCAATGATCGAATGAGAAACTTACTGATAAAACCACGAAGTAGACAGTATAAAGTTGATCCGATACTTCGGGTTTAATCTGAGTCTTCCAGTATGCAGGATGTACAGGTATTGGGAATACCTGAGGGTGATTTGATCATAAACGGTTGTATAACCATGACGCTTCCATTCTTAGGGAGTGATGAAACGGGTCTGGATTTTAGTGACTCCTCTCAGTAGAGAAGTGATCTGATCTTGGTCCAAGTATTGGACATTGATCTGAATGTGATTCAGATACAATGAGAAGATTAGATTTACGGTCTTGATTTAATCAAGCATCTATGGGAGGCCCGCGATCTGGATTTGAGATACGATCTCAATATCCATGTCACTATACGTGGAACAATACAATCGCCCTGTCCTTATCTCCAAGTATCTGCGGAGAGATTGCATTATTCTTGAAGGGTTCAAGAATAATTCCATAAGATCTAAGCAATGAAGAAATAATGATTAAATGTGATTTAATCATCTTGATGTGTGAAGAAATTATCCAATTTAATTAAATGTGATTTAATTAATGTGGATAAGAATAATGTGGATAGAAATATCCAATTATTCATAATATATTATAAATGTGATTTATAATGTATTAGAGAGAGCTAATTATAATTTATAGGTGTTGATTAATTATTATGTGTATTGGATACACATTGTGTAATTAATTAACAATATGAATTATATGTTGTTTTGGGTTGTGAATATGATTCACAATTTTTTCCATGGCAAGATTGCAATATTCTCAAAGATAATTGTGAATTATTTTTGAGAAATAAAACCCAAATAAATTTGTTGCAAATAAATAAGAGAGATTTCATGGAGATATGCAATCTCATGGATTTCCATGAGATTGCAATCTCCATGCAATCTCATGGACGGCACACTACTCCTAATTGGAGTGGGTGTGCGCCCAATTGGAAGGCACATGGAGATGAAATCTCCATGTGTCTTCTCTCCTTATTTGTTGGGTTGATTTAGGAATAAATTATATTTGATTTTGTCAAATATATTTTAACCTAAATTTGTTGCTTTTTGACAACAACAATCTCAGCCATTGGATGAACATAAATCAATCTCATCCATTGATTCTATGTGTCCCATAGATTGAGATCCATGGATCCCAAAACCCTATAAATAGAGAGGCATACTTGGCTCTCTCTTTAGACATGCTATTGTAGCACAAAAAACTCTCTCTCTCTCTCTCTCTCTTTCTTCTCTACACACGTCAGCCCTCTCTCCCTCTAATTGGTGGCCGACCACCAAACCCTAGAGGAGAGAACCGTCGTCGCCTTCGCCACCGCGCCGCCGCTTCGACGTTCTTCGGTTCTCCGTCTTCTTGGAGAGTTCCTCTCACGAAGGAGACATTTGATCTCGTGCGACGAGATCAGGAGCAACCATGCTTGGATCATCTTCTTGGATTGCGAGGACAACGCGGTTCATCCCCGCGCTCGCAAGCGGTCTCGCCAACGATCGGACTTGAGACAGGAGGTCTCTTTCTTTAGAGACTTGATCAACCACGCTTCAAGAGGTATTGCATTATACTTGTTGTGGTTATAGATGAAACGATCTGAGAATGGTTCTCGGATCATATGGTTTCATCGAATAAATTTTTTTTAAATTCCGCTGCACCGAACAACTAGTACGACTAGTCGTTCTTCGTCGTATCCGATACGACGATCACGCTTCCGTGATGCGCTTGAGGATAATTCCATATCCTTCACTACATCCCCCCTATACTTAGGGTAAAGTACACCCTAAATATAGCATAATCATAAGATGAGAAAGGGGGTGTGGGACTAAAGAATAGAATGATATGGACAACTGGATCTATACAGGTCGGAAGAACAGTGATAATCAGGCGTGAGATGCAATAGATGTGAGTCAAGAGACCACATCTCACGTAAAATGAATAGGGGCAACATCAACGACCCGCGGCTCATGATCTAGAAATGGCTTGAGCCGCTGGTCGTTCACTCAAAAAGTACTCTCAGAAGACAACTCAGGTATATCAATGCTCCCGTTGTCGTGTACCTTTCTCACAAGATAAGGTCCCTTCCATTTGCTCTGTAGCTTCCCTGGAAATAGGCGAAGCCTAGCATCAAACAATCGTACTCTCTGTCCAGGCTCAAAATGCTTGTGGTTGATATGAGAATCATGCCACTCTTTCACTCTCTCCTTATACTGTAGGCTGTTTGAGAAGGCGGTATCACGAAGCTCCTCCACGGCTGCTAACTCTGCCCTCCTCTGGTCTCCTACACTATCTGGATCCAAAAAAATATCCGTGACTGCCCAAAGTGACTTGTGCCTTAACTCAACAAGTAAATGGCACGGCTTGCCATAAACGAGGTGAAAGGGAGAAGTACCCAAAGGAGTCTTGAAAGACGTCCTATATGCCCACAAGACCGAGTCCAAAAGTTGTGACCAATCCTTTCGGTCAGGGCGGATGACTTTCTGCAATATAGTCTTGATCTCCCTGTTCGACACTTCGGCGAGACCATTCGTCTGTGGATGGTATGGAGTGGCTACTCGATGGTCTATACCGAACTCGCTAGAAAGGGCCTTCACCTAGTCGTTGATGAAATGAGACCCCCCATCAGATATCAATACTCGAGGTACACCGAACCGTGTAATGATGTGCTTCCTCAAAAATCTGCAAACTGTCCTGGTATCTGCGGTTCGGGCGGGGATGGCCTCAACCCAATGACTCACATAATCGACGACCAACAGAATGTACTTAAATCCCTGACTCTTAGGGAATGGACCCATGAAATCGATGCCCCATGCGTCGAAAACCTCACAGAAGTGTATGGGCTGCATCGGCATCATATCACGCTGCCCACAAGTGCCCATCCTCTGACAGTCAGTACACCTCTTCACGAACTCATCAGAGTCCTTGAAGAGAGTAGGCCACCATAGGCCGGATTGGAGCACTTTCTGTGTCGTTCTTCTCCCTGAGTGATGTCCTCCTGCCTCCAGCTTGTGGCAGTAAGTAAGGACGCTGTGATGCTCCTCCTGAGGAATGCACCTATGCCAGATACTATCCCCTCCCTCATGGTAAAGGATGGGATCCTCCCAATGGTAAAAATTGGCCTTCGTGAGGAAGATCTCAAGTTTCTGCCTGGGCCAATCTTGTGGAACTTTCTTGGAGACAAGATAGTTCACAATATCGGCATACCATGGGAGCGAGGCGATAGCAAGGATCGTCTCATCTGGAAAGGTCTCACAAATAGGGTCAATCTGCTCAGAATCCTCAAGATACTCCAATCGGGAGAGATGATCTGCCACCACATTCTTGACTCCAGGCTTATCCTTAATCTCTATGTCAAACTCCTGGAGTAGAAGGATCCATCTAGTCAATCTGGCCTTGGCATCCTTCTTTGCCATGAGGTACCTGATGGTGGTATGATCTGTGTACAAAGTCACTCTAGATCCAATAGTGTACGATCTGAACTTATCTAGGGTGAAAACTACAGCTAGCATCTCCTTCTATGTGACTGTGTAGTTCCGCTGCACAGAATCCAATGTGCGGCTAGCATAGTGGATAGCGAATGGGACTTCATCTTTCCTCTATCCCAGCACAGCCCCTACGGCAAAATCAGAGGCATCCATCATGATCTCGAATGGAAGAGACCAATCAGGCGGCTGGAGAACAGGAGCCTCAACAACACATCTCTTGAGAGTCTCGAAGGATGAAAGACACTTGTCATCGACAAATAACTCGGTGTCTTTTGTTAGCAGCTCAGTCAACGGCCGGGCAATCTTACTGAAATCAAGAATGAATCGTCGGTAGGAACCGACATGCCCTAGTAATGACTGTAACTGCTGCAGATTGGACGGCGGTGTGAGTTTTCTAATGACATCTACCTTGGCCGGATCAACCTCCATGCCCCTGCTGGAGATGATGTGGCCAAGCACCGTCCCTTGAGTCACCATGAAGTGACTCTTCTCCCAAGATAATACCAGATGAACCTCTATACATCGCTGAAGTACTTGGTCTAGGCAGTCAAGACAAGAGTCGAATCTGTCGCCGTAGACCGAGAAATCATCCATGAAGACCTCCAAGCACTCTCCTACCATGTCCGAAAAGATCGACAACATGCATCTCTGAAAAGTCGCCGGGGCATTGCATAGCCCAAATGACATGCGTCGGAAGGCGTATGTGCCGAAGGGACATGTAAAGGTAGTCTTGTCCTGGTCCTCGGGAGCGATGGCCACCTAGTTGTAGCCCGGGTACCCATCAAGAAAACAGTAGTAGCTCTTCCCTGCCAGTCTCTCAATGATCTGATCTATAAAGGGCAGGGGGAAATGATCCTTCTTGGTGGCCTGGTTGAGTCTCCTGTAATCCACGCAGACCCTCCAAGAAGAGGGTACTCGTGTAGCGATCTCCTCTCCGGACTCCGTAACCACTATAGTGATGCTCGTCTTCTTGGGCACCACATGTAAAGGACTGACCCACTTGGAGTCGGAGATGGGATAGATAAAATCGGCGCTCCACCACTTCGAAATTTCCTTCATAACAACCTCTCTCAGATTCGGGTTCAGCCGTCGCTGGAACTCACGCGACGGCTTCGCCTCATCCTCGAGATAGATATGGTGGGAGCACAGAGCCGGACTGATCCCCTGGAGATCTGCTACGCTCCATCCTATCACCTTGCGGTTCTTTTCAAGAACCCCCATTAAACGGGATTCTTGCTCTCTAGTCAAATCGGCTGAGATAATGACTGGGTACATCTCATGCTCCCCCGCAAGGAACCTATACTTCAACGACGCAAGTACTGGCTTCAGCTCTGGACAAACTGATGCTGGCAAATCTGGCTTCTGAAGAGTTCGAGTGTATGCGGCCAAATCTTCCCGGGAGAATGGGAACTCTCTCTCACAAACTGGATCTGGAGAAGGCTGCTCAACTAAACTGTCTCTGCTCTGCTCGGCATCTACCTCCTCCTCAGCTGTAGGCTCTGTGGAAATCAGGTCTGGCATGTAATCATCACAATATGCCCAATCAGACTCTGATTCCGAGGGATCTATGTCATTCAAGGTGGCATCAACACCACCATCATCACAAGAATTAGTGTCGCGGTCGAGAACCGGCTCTGCTGCCTCTGAAGTATCCTAGACCAGGAATGTGCTCTCCAAGCTATCCTCTTCTGTCGTCTCTCCATCAGCGGAATCTGAAAATGAGAGGATGGCATGTGCGGATGGGTCTGCCCAAACTGCCTCATCGTCTGTGATCACAAAGTCACAATCCTGGTGGATGTCTAGCCCGGCATCTGTCATCTGCTCTGTGTCTGAGGTGGTCTCTGAGCATGATCTGTCTCTGACTCGGCTGTCATCGACCGTCTCTATTTGTACACTTTCGCCCTCGACGCGAAAGTATACCTTCCCTCTATCATGATCAGTCACTGCCTTGGCTGTGGCCAAGAACGGGCGACTTAGAATGATGGGGGTATCGGTCGCTGACTCAGGGATCTCCATGTCCAACACTACGAAGTCCACGAGGAATTGCAGGCCCTAAATCGTGAAGACAACATCTCGCAACAACCCCTTCGGCCTCTTGACAGATCTATCAGCAAACTGAAGGACTGTCCTGCTCTGTCTAAGAGTGCCCAACACGAAGCGGTCGAGAAGGGCTGCCGGAAGTAGGTTGCTCGACGATCCACTGTCTAATAGAGTACGGTCGAACCTCTGCTCATTGATATGGCATCTGACATAAGGGGCTCCCGAATCTGGCCTCTTGGCCGGCAGACGGTTCTGGATCCCAAAACAAGTGGCTTTTGTCAGCACATGAATCTCTGAGTGGTGGTTCCTCCTCTTCCTCCTGACTGTGGTCCAGTCTCTAAGTGAACGCTGGAGAAGAGGGATGTGTTGCAAAGCCTCCTGAAGAGTCAGCTGAATGTGAAACCGGTCTATCATCTGCTGGCTGAACTCTTCCTACTGCCTCTTTTTCTGATTTTCATTTTTCTTCCCCTTCCCCATCTGAAGGGCTCTAGGGAAGGGGATCACAAGGTCCTTCTCAGATGAAGGACTACGAAAGGGTCTACACGATTCGACGAACGGATCCACACATACATCATGCACCACAGTGGGACCAGAAGAAAACAAACCCTTTCCTTTATTCACAGAAATGTTCCAAGATACATCAGAAGTAGGAAAAACTACAGGTCTCTCAACAGAAGTACGGGTGGCCTCAGTACCACCATCGGCTGGATCGGCTGGAAGACTCGCGGCCTCAGTACCGCGCTCTGGCTCGGCATCAGGGGTGGCCTCAGTACCACCGTCATCATCTCTAGCGGCCTCAGTACCGCTCTCCTCCTCATCTGGCGCTCTGAAAGTGTCCTCGTGGTGTAGCTCAGACGAGGCGCCGCCTGGTGGCATCCTACCGCTCCTAAGTGTGACAAAGTCAGTATCAAAAAGATATGCAGACATATCACCAAAAGTATCACTAGGAGTGGCATACTCAGTACAAGCTACCTGTTCAGATTTCCTCTTCAGGTTGTTGGGGTTCGGCTCAATCTGGGCAGGGATGGCGGCCTTCCCTCTCACGATGTCCCGCATCTCCTGGCGGAACACGTCCATCTCCCGTCGAAAAGTAGCTTGCTGATCTGTGAGAAGGCGGGCTATATCATCCAAGGCAGGGCTCTCATGGGAACCCGATGGGTAGCCTCTCTAGTAGTGAGGCTGCTAGATCTGCTGCTGTGGCTGGGAGGGGTAAGTGGGTGGTTGATGCTGCAGCTGGTGAGGCTGATCACGCCTCCAAGACTATCCCTGCTGATGGGGACGAGGACCATACTGTGACTGCTGCTGTGGTGGATACACTGGGGGCTGCTGCTGGTAGTGATCTCTCTGATGGCCGTACTGACCACCCTGTCCTGATGGCTGCTGCTGGGGCTAGGCACCTCCGGTCCCCCAACAGAATCCAGGATGGTCTCATCGGATACCGGGTTGGGGGCGGTCATACCAAATCCCGTTGACATCCATCAACGGCTCTGTGTCGTACTGGGGTGGCGGGAGCACTGCCAGAGGTTGATCCGGCTCGTATACCACCATCTGCAAGTCTGGAGATGGTGGTGATTGGTAGGTGGGTTGCGGCTGCTGGTACGGCTCCGACTGTACAAGGTGAACCTGTCTAGGATACTGGTGGGAGCTTAAGCGCTGGGACGAGCTGCTGTTGTTGCCGTGATCGCCTTGTGACTAAAGACGGGGCTGGGAAGCCATCTGTGCCTCCTGGAGACACATGAGCTGGGTCTTCATGTCACTCAAAGTCTGTGCCATCTGCTCCATCTGAGTGATGCCCTGGCACTGCTTTTTCTCTATCAACTCCATCCGGTCCAGCTTCTCGCTTATAATCCTCATGTCTGCGGCAGTGGACTCGGCCTATGCTGTGGCTACCGCGGACGAACTGGATGGACCGGCATCGACCCGTGCTATCCGCTGGTACTGCACGGTCTGTGGCTGCTGCGGTTTGCCCTGAGTATACAACTGCGTCTGGGACATCACCATGTAGTTCTCGGCCATCTCCTCGTAGATGGCCCAGACCTGGTCGTGATCCTTGGCGAAGTAAGACCTGCCACAAGAAGCGTTCACCAAGCCCTGAAGCTCTGGTGTCATCCCGCTGAAAAAGCTCTGAACAAGGTTCGTCTTGGAAATGTCGTGGTGCGAGCATCTGTTAGTCAGCTCTCTGAACCTCTCCCATGCCTCGTGGAATTGCTCGTTGGGGAGCATGGAGAAGTTGCTGATCAGGGCTCTAGCGCGTTCGTCCGCCCGAGTGGATAGTACTTGTGCAAGTACTCGGCGCGGAGCCGCTCCAAGGTGTAGACGAACTTCCCCAAGTGCTTTAGCCAGGTGGCTGCTCTGTCTACTAAGGAGAAGGGGAAGGCAATCATCCGTATGGTATCCTAGTCCACCTGACGATCGTGGACAGTACTGTAGATCATCTCAAACTCCTGCAGGTGGAGATGGGGCTCCTCAGTAGCCAGCCCATGGAACCGGGGTAGGAGCTGAAGTCTGTTCGGGGGGAACTTGAAGTCCCCCACGATGGCTGGTAGTACCACCCAACGGTGCGTCAAAGTCGATCCGGGATTGTGGTTCTCCCGCATCGGTCTTGGTGGTCCTGCTCCTGCTGCTGCAGCTGTTGCTGCGGCTGCTGCGGCAGCTGCCGCATCGTCAGGTCCTCCTCCGCGGTTCTCGTGGTCGACTCTCATCTGCTCAAGCTCTCACCTCATCTCTATCATAAATGCTCCCTGATCCCTCAACTGCTGCTGAACTGAATCTAGTGAGGCGATCAGGGTGGAGTTGATCACACCCTGGTCCAAGATGAACGTCTGATCTCGTGGACCTCCAGTGCGGTCATCAGAACTGCCGGCCATAGTCTCTGCAAAATCAAAACATCCGAACTCAGGTGCCGATAAATCATCTGTCTGTCTCTCCTCTGGCACTGGTATCTCGGTCTCAGAAGAAGGGGGTCGAGAGGGAACAGGGCGGAATCGTACTCGGGTTCGGAGAGCGGGTCTGAGCTCCCACGGACCGACCTAGATGATTGGGCTGGAGTGCTAAAAAGCGGTGCAGCCAGAGGCTGCCTAAGAGACCTCCTGCCCATCATCGTGATTTGGCGAGTAATGCGGATGGGATCTGGGAAAACTATGATAACAAGCAAATCCCCGGTTCACCAACGCAACACGAGCTGAAGACCGTAAAGGCTCGGTCAATTATCTTGTCAATTTTATTTTGGTGAACAATCAAGATATCAGAGCGATTACGTGACCTGTTGGTATACCCGATACTTTCCCAACTGTCTGTCCTGCACAGAAGTGTCGGTAATCAGTCGAGAAGAGTATCGGAGGGCTCTACCTAGTGTTCGGGGTCACTCTCTCACACAATCAAACCAATCAATGAGGGGGTTACTCTCCCCAAGACAAATTTTTAAGTCAGGTGTCCTTTAGGGTTGATAGTTTTAGCAGTCCCAATTTTATGATTTTTCTTTTTAGGTATTTTTCAATAAAAGTAAAAATGCCTAATGAAATTTTCGGTTCTCCTGGTTATTAAGTCAAAAATAGTGGGAGAAGACGAAAAAGCTGATGCGCGAAAATCAATGATGCATGCAGAGTAAGAGATGCGTACCTGACTCCAGCAGTCTACATGCAGGATGATCCGCACAGAATTGAAACACAGGAATAAAACTACCTAAATGGTGCAGGCGGAAAACCGAGTCCCTAAACAACAGTGCTACTCGAAAGAACGGCTAGCCGACCACCAGCCTCCAATCCAAAGAGTCTGGTCTAGACCCACCCCTCCTCTTCTCGACAGGTCTAGTTCAGGAGTAGCGCTTAACGGGGCAGGCTCGCGGTGCGTAGGCTCGGAGATGATGGGATGGCTATTTTATTAATTAATTTTTTCTATTATAGGTCCAATTACCGCACTATAGGAACATGTAATTATATTAGGTTGTTTGGATCCTATGAAGTACGTCACAATCAAGCAGAAAATCCTACGGCTAGGGGCTCGAAAAATCTACGTGAAACCGTAAAAGACAAGAAAGAAATAAAACCACGTAAAAAGCTGCGAAAAATCGAACTAGCTAAGGGGTCCCCCGAGCACACCGGTGCTCGGCGAAACAGACCCCGAAACTCCGAATCTCTATCTCTGGTCCCTTTATTATTACAACAGTTCAAATATTGCAGGAAATAAATTCTAATCTAATCTAATCTGCGGCTATTTCGCGGCTCCCACACTTCTACTCGCTCCTCACGTCCTCCTGCGGCTCTGTAAAGAAGAGAGCCGCCTCTGGTTCTCGCGGTTGCGTCGGCTTCCGAAGAAGTTGCCTCGATCCTCAGACCCTCGCAAGAAAACAAACACAAGTGGTTAGACCAGATTATTTAAACAATTATGCAAATAATGATATATACAAAATATGCACAAAAAGCCGCGAAAATAAAACCGCGGGAAAAATCGAAAACCGACTACTAAGCCGTGCTCCCCGGCAACGGCGCCATTCTGATAACCGAAAAATTCCTCAGATCAATCCGGGATAAAGTACAAAATCACTCAAGGGTCGTTGCGACCCGGATCAAGAGAAATAATTCAGTCAATCAAGAAAATAAAGTGCGTACCACCAAACAGAAGAACAAAATCAGAGAAAAATAATAGCGGTCCTGGCTATTGGATTAGCCTGGTATAGCGACCAGGGTCGGACTCAGGGAGCACATGATGGCCTTGCGGCCTACGAAGTAGTCGAAAATAGAATAAAATAAAAGAAAATGGTTTTTGGTGGATTTTAATGTTTTTATAATTTTTTGGATTTTTAAATAATAAAGGAAATAAGGAAATCAAGGGAAAAAGCAACTACACACAATTATTTAATTACTCAAAATAATTCCAAAAATTCAAATAAAAATATTTTTATATTTTATATAATTTTTTATGTTTTTGTTTAATTTTTGATGATTTTCTGATTTTTAGGGAATTTTATAAAAATCAAACAAGGCAAGAAAAGAAGGGTACTGTCCAGTCAGACTTGGAGGGCTGATTTAAAATGTAAAATGGCCCTATCAAGGTCTGAAGATAATTTTCCTGTAAAGAAGAAAACACAAGGAAAATTTGGGCACGAGAATTATTATTTTTGGATTTTTCTTTTAATTATTATATTTTTATAGGTTTTTAGGGGTTTTGTAATTTTTATAGTTTTTATAAATCCAAAAAATGACCAAAATTGGTCAGAAAATCAAACAAGGCAAAACAAGTAATCTGTAATTTTTTTTGTAATTTTTAAAGGTATTTTAATATTTTTTGTGATTTTTAAAGTTAGACAGTAAAAAATGCGTGTTTTTGAATTTTTAAAAATATTAAAAATGATAAAAATTTTCATAAAAAAATTAGAAAATTTTACATCATGGTAGGAGCCGTATGTCCAATTTTCATCAAACTTGGAGTCGATTTGCTATTTTATTAAAATCAAAAACAAGGGCACAGTACACAGGGACCTAAATGCAATTAAAATAAGTTCCAGGGGTCCGGTGCAAAATTCCCAAGAACTCACGTGCAAAGCGCGTGATCTGGGGGAACTCAGGGACCTGTTTGCAAGAAAACTTAAGTCCCTAGGCTGTTTAGTAACTCGTACTAAAAGTTCAGGGGCCTCAGTGTAAATTACCCACTATATAACGCACATGCACAATAAAACCATTCACAGGGGCATATTTGCAAATATTAAAAACATAAATTCATTCAGTAACACCCTGAAACATAAAGCCCATACATGCAATTATCCCACAAAATCACGTGTCGAAGCACGTGTACCACTACATATAGGGGTATAAATGCAAATACGATAAAAGGCAAGGTCCACAATGCAAATTACCCTACTGAAATAAATGTTTTAAAATATTTACAGGACTACAAAATAATACCTAAAAAGCTAATGGCCTAAGAAGAAATTACCCTTTATTTAAGTCGAGGGCCGGATGCTCGCCACGTGGAGATCGGACGGTGGAGACGAGGCGCGGCTAAGCACTGGGGTCCTCGGCGCTCATCCAACGGCAAAGACCTCGCCACGTGGAAGATCGGATGGACTAGATGCGTTGGGTCTTCTTCGCTGGATGGAGGGTTGAGAGGAGGCCACGTGGAGATCCGACAGTGGCTACCGGCCTCCTCTTAACCCTGATCGGACGGTCCGGGTATAATCTGGAGCTGGAAGGTCATCGGACGGCTCTGGAAGGTCCTCGATGAACTGGACGCCGGCGAGGTTCGCCGGACTCATGTGGGTGTTGGAGGCCTCCTCGCGGGCTGCTACTGATCGGAGAAGAGTCGCCTTGGGCTCCCACGTCGAATGGAATCCTCCGATGATGCGACGGAGCTCCGGAGAGATCAGACGACATCGGCGGAGGCAGAGGTGCTGTGCCTGAGTGTCGAGCCCTCAGATGGGATCCTCTGGTCCTGCAAAATGACGCAACACACTCCTGGGTCGAGGGAAAAATGCCTCGACCTTGTTAGGGGTGGTGAAGGTGGTCGGTGCGACGGGGTGTGCGAGCTCCAGCGGAGCGACGGCGAAGGAACTCGATACCCAGTTCCTTTGCGAACTGGGGTGAATGAGTGGGCAGAGAAGGTGCGTGGAGGGAAGGCGGAGATGAAGGGAGATTCCAATGATCGAACGGATGGCTAAGGTGATCGGAATCGACGATGAACGACGTCGGAGCGAATTGGGCGTAAATCAAAATTAAAGAAATAGAGGAAGAACAGGGACTACCTACTGGGCGATGTCGACTGTGGACGAGATGGGGGTAGCTCTGGGTCCTTGCCTCGAGGACCGTCGGTGTCCGAGGCTCGAGCACCACCTCCAGGCGGCGCACGGCGGCGCGTAGCTGCCGGATCAGTGGTCCGGTCTCCCTCTCCTCGCTGCAACACGACCGGAGCGAGCTGTCACTCTCGCGAAGGCTATGGAGGTCCTGCGGTGAAGAGAGATGAGCCAAAGATGCGTGAAGAAGGAGGCGGAGCTCGGATTAAATATGGGTGCAAGTCCGAGAAGATGAGGTCGGGCAGGGTTCCACGAAGCGCGGATCCCCACGCGAATGATCGGGCGAGGGTCTCGGATGCACAAGGAAGAAGAAGAACCCGGGGTTTGCGGATTTAGTGGTCGGGTCATGACACAAAAATTCTGAGAAATCGGGTCGGGCGTCATGGACCCGTGGGAAGTGGTCGAAGGAGGGGAGTTGACCGGGGGGTCAACGTCCCCCGTGGACCAATGGGGGCAGGCCACGTCAGAATGATTTGGAAATTAGAAATAAAATAGAAAACGGCCGAATTATTAAAAACTCAAAACATGAAAAAGTTTGTTTAAATTTTTTCTTTTTTTTGTGATTTTTAATTAATTTTTCGAAATAAAAATAGGGTATGTACACTATAGTGCTATATATAGGTATATATACAATAAGGGTTTTTAATTTTTGATTTTTAATTAATTATTTTTGTACATTTTTATTCCCATTTTATATTTTATTTATTTATAGCATAAAATTAGGAATAAAAGGGTATTTTTATTATTTATATACAAGGGTTAAATAAATAGATATATACATCTATATACATGGTATATGTACAATGTTCTTTTTGATTTTTAATTTTGTTCTTTTTATTTTGATTTTATATTTTCAAATATATAAAAATATAAACAAATAAATATGACCCATTTTTATTTTTAGTTTTAGAGGAAAATATTTATTTAATTACAGGTATATGTACACATGAGCTTCCTTATCTCTCTCTACTTGGGCATTTATGAGGTCAGGCCCATACTGAGCCCTCCTTTGGGATTAGGTCGCTCAATATTTATTCTAAATATCTCCCTCGTTTTCTTTTCTCTCTTTATTCTTTATTTTTGCACAAAAATATGCTAATTATTAGTTTTTACACAATGCATGCTTTTGGTAATTATTTGTATTTACATGAATATACATGTATTTGCAAAGGTTTTTGTAGCTAAAATATAAGAATAAAGAGTGATGAATGGGTATTCATCACTCATTCGGTCGATCCTTCTCCTCCAGAAATTTGACTTGGAAATCAAAGATAAACCTGGGGTAAAGAATGTCGTGGCCGACCATCTGTCAAGGCTTCCTGAGCCAGAATCCCCTGAGCTGAACCTGCAGCCGATCACAAAGACCTTTCCAAATGAGGTAATTATGTCTGTCACCTCGCTTCCTTGGTATGCAGACATTGTGAATTATCTGGTGACCAAGAAAATCCCACAGGATTGGCCTATGTTGAAAATAGACAGATTCTTGTCTAAAATTCATTTCTATCAGTGGGAGGATCCGTATTTATTTCGTGAGGGAGCAGATTGTATCTGGAGAAGGTGCATTCCTCAGGAGGAAGTTCCATGTGTCCTCGCTTTATGTCATGACCAAGATTCTTGAGGACATCATTCAGGCAAACGAACAGCAGCAAAAGTTCTTCAAAGTGGCCTCTGGTGGCCTTCATTATTCAAAGATGCAGATGATTATGTCAAGTGCTGCACTGATTGTCGGAAGATGGGCAGAACCATAGGAATGAGAGACACGATGCCTCTGAAATACATTCAGATCTCAGACATCTTCTACGCATGGGGCATCGACTTTAGGGGCCCGTTTCCCAACAGTCAGGGCTATGAATATAATCTGATGGCTGTCGATTATGTAAGTCTCTGGGTGGAGGCTATTCCCGCCCGAACCGCTGACATTAGGACTGTCTGTCGATTCTTGAGAGATCACATCATAGCACGGTTCGAGATTCCCAAGATTCTCATATCTGACGGGGGTAGTCATTTCATAAACAGAGAGGTGAAGAAGCTGACCCAAGAATTCTGCATTGAACATCATGTTGCTTCACCTTACCACCCGCAGTCCAATGGCTTAGCTGAATATTCAAATAGGGAGATCAAGATAATTTTACAAAAGCTTGTGCATCCGGATCGCAAGAACTGGTCTCAGTTGCTTGATTCCGTTCTTTGGGCTTGTGAAAGTGGATCTGAACAGATTACTAGAATTTAGAGATTATGCGTATGACTACAGCCTGATGTACAAGGAGAAGGTCAAAGCATGGCACGACAAGCATATCCGCCGCAAGTCCTTCGATCCAGGTCAGAAGGTGTGGTTGTTTGATATCCAATCTGTCAGCTGATGCACAACCATTTGTAGTCAATGGACAACTCTGAAGCCATACCTAGAACATGATACATTCATGGCTGTCGTTGACTCGATTCAAGTAATCTACAAGGATGAGCCGGATATCTCCAAAGAGGCAGAAGAGGGCCAAGCAGAGCGAATTTCAATCTCTTCTATCCTCTTCTACCGACATGATGTCATCCCTTTCATCATTGCTACACTTAGGATGTACTTTATCCTAAGTATAGGGGGGATACACATCCCGAGTTGTTCATACCCACTTTCATCTCTTTTCTTCTTTTCTTCTTTTCCTTTTCCGTCTTCTGTATCTATTCAACAGGTGTCACCCCCTTGTAGACAGTCTTCTATACTTAGGACGTACTTTGTCCTAAGTATAGGGGGGTGTGCACCCCGAGTTCTCATTCTATTCTTTTCGATCCTCTCCATTGTCTCCTCTTCTTAGCTATACTTAGGGATATCTTACCCTAAGTATAGGGAGAGACAATCTGTGTACGATCTGTTCATTCCCACCCGTGACCCTCCCTGCCTTGTGTACAGTTTGCTATACTTAAGATTATTTGATCCTAAGTATAGGGGGGACGGTCAACTTCTTATTGGTTCAATCATTCCTTTATTTATTCTTTAGACTTTTCTATACTCAGTACGAGTTATGTATTCCTTTTTCTCTCTGATCTATGAGGACATAGCTCAAGCTAAATATAGGGGGGGTCATATATACTGTGTATATACTTTAGCCATAACTTGTACTTTCGTATTTTTCTAATAACTATGGCTAATTATACTTGTAAAATTCATTAAAAATCTTAATAAAAAGATGTTTCATTCCTCAAATTCTTTTTATACTTATTGATTAAAAAAATCAGGTGAAAATATTTTTTGCAAAATGTTTGAAAAATAGTTTGAAAATCTTTTTGAAAAATCTTTTGAAAACTATTTGGAAAACGTTTTGTTACATGTTTTCAACCTTTGTAAAAATATTTTGATTGTAAAGTTTATTTTCTTTGTGTGAAATAAAATGTTTGAAAAATGATTTGCAAATGGTTTGAAAAATGATTGCAAAAATATTTGAAAAATCTATATATACTGTTTGGAAAACCTTTGCAAAAGGATTTTCAAATATATGTACATGTTTGTAAAAATTGTTTGTAAAAATTATTTTGGACTATAGTTTTCAAAATTGTTTGAAAAAACTGTGTCAAATAAGTTTGAGGAATACATACATCACACCAAAAAACCACTGTAAATATATTTTTATAAAATTGATCACTTACCCTTGTAAATTCTTAAATCCACTTCTTGTAAATATAAGAAATACTCCCGTATACATATTTTTCACCTAGTTTTTAGCCAAAAACTTTTTATTTTCAAAAATCCCAAAAATATTTGCAAAATTTAAATCCAAAAACATTTGAAAAATCTTTTTGAAAAAGACGAAAAATGCATCTACATATACATCATCATCATCTTTTCAAAAATCCATAAAAAGTTCAAAATCTTTGAAAATTGCATCACAAAAATATTTTTTGCATTGTATTTGCATAGCATGAGCATTTTTCGGATTGAGTTTGATAGTTGAACGAGTCTAAGTAAAATCCGGAGATTGGAGCTTGATGGGACCTTGAAATCTACCTAATAACAGGAACCTTATAGGAACTGGGGTTGAGGTACTTCAGGTCTAGCTGACTTAATTCTTTTAGGATCACGAGACTTGGTTCAATGGATTCTTGACGGCCTAAATAGAGTATTTTGGAGCACACACACGACTCTTGTTGATAATGACCTAACTTGGACACTTGCACCTTTTTACATGGCTCAACTCAGTTGGAGTGGTGAGGAGGTTGGATTTGCCGATATGAGACGCACACAGGTGGAAACACTTGTCCTCCTCTAGGGAGGGAAGTGCGCCCCAACCCATCCAGTAATGATGAGTTTCGAGGATAGGAGATCGTGGGTCGCAATAAAGCTTCAAAAGAGGGACAGTCTACTGACTCAAGAGGAAAAACTCCCTATGTAAATGCTGTTGTATATAGTATTCAAAAAAAAAATTTGCAAAAAGCAAAAACTCCAAAAAAGTGGACAGGCCTGCACAAAAATAAAAATGCCTGTCGGAGTGTACATATGTTGTAAAGTCAAATAAGAAAGCTTTAGCTTCAAAGTCAAATCATGTGAGCCTGCAGCTGGATGACTTGACTACACTGGTCTTGCATCCTAGGATAGGTAGCTACACTGGCTACCGTCCATTCTTCTCTTCACCCCCTCCTCTTGAGCTGGTTGCCACTTGAACTTAGAAGGGAATACCCTGCTCCTTGAGGAATGAGTTGTTGGATTGGGGAATCATTGGGTTGTCATATTGGAGAAGTCAGTCTCTTTGTCATTTCAGTTGAGGAGAGCCACCATCACTTACACTGTACGAGTCAGATTCATAGTCGTAAGGGTTTGCCTATGAGTTGAAGTATTTCTGACCTGGCTATTGAGGAGACTTTAGCAGAGTTTTGGGATTCTCAGGGAGTGTTGGATTTCAAATCCGGATCTCATTAAGGTTCCGCCCGCACTAAAATTTCAAAGGTCTGACTTAAGCTCCAAACTTTGATTTTGTGAAGACAAGTTTGATGATCAAATCTAATCCACTTTCTTCTTTTTCTTTTCTTTCTTTTTCTTTCTTTTTGCACTTATTGCATAAGTGTTTGCTAGGGACTAGCAAAGGTAAAGTATAGAGGGATGATGAAGTCACATTTCATCATCTTTATTCTATCATTTTGGCATAAAAAACCCTAGAAAATGCGCATAAATAGCATTAAATCCATCATCTTAGCATCCATGCATGTGCATGTAAATATTGTATAAAATGTGGTTTTTAAAGCCAAAATTTTAGAATAAAGAAAAGAACAGAAAATGAATAAAATATTGTAAATATTTTATGACCCGAAACGCCGAGACCTAGTGATGTGCGCTCCCGCACCCTTAGTTAATTCGGGCAAATTAATGGTCCAAATTAATTTTAAGTGTTCGTTGCAGTCGGATACGAGAGGTTGATCAAAAACCACTTAAGACAGATTTTGGTCAATTTTAAGCAGTGATATTTTTTTACTTGGTGGAGTCCAAGGTCGATCTCAGGGAGGCAACTGTCTCCTTAGGTGGATTACAGCAATTTTCAAGTGTTGATATTCGAGGGTCGAATCTTTTTGGTCTTTTTATTTCTTATGCAGACATATGCAGACAAATCTTAGCCAATTTAACTTTAAATTTAATTGATGTATCAAACGAAGTCCAAAAATAATGAAAATTGGCCAGATGGTTATTTATGATGAAAATGACCTACACTAATTTTTTTGGAATTTTTCGACTCAAAATAAATTTTCTGTGAATTAAATAAACAGACAGAGTGATTTTCAGTGTTTAATTTTTAATAAATATCAAATCACAATTTTTCCAAGAACTAAAATTATCCTAGGAAGGTCTAATGATTAGGGACCTAGGAAAATTGACAGATCTAAAATTCACTGTGAAATGAATTAATTAAAATTAATTTAAGAAAATCACTAAACTATTTATTTAGGCCTCGATATGCGTGCAAATGATACGAAATTTTTATGGAGTGTTAAAAATGATGTCCTTAAGCTACTGTGAATTTTTGGTGATTTTTGAAGGCACTGATAATTGATTAAAAATCAAAAGGCATCACTGGGCAAAATATGTCTCAAATGAACCAATTAATTCATTGATAATTCAATTAAGCCAACAAAAATCAAACACGTGTACAAACAGATAGAGGACAAAATTCTCAACAACTTGCAATTTTTAGAATTTCAAAATGATGAAAAATGCATGCTATGGACACGTGCAAACACAAGGGTGTAAATGCAATACTGGAAATTAAAAATTCAATAAGTAAATATGCTGACAGGGACTAAAATGCAATTACCGATACTATGCAGGACTTCTATGCAATTTCTCCACGAACCACGTGCTCCTCACGTGATGTCTGCTTCACAGGGGCCTTTTTGCAATTTCTAAAAGCTCCAAGGGCGTCTATGCAAATAACCCAGGCCGCACGTGCTCCTCACGTGGGGCGGCCTAGGTTCGGGGGGCGTCGGAGGCTCGGAGGGAGGCTCGGGCCTTCTGGAGGTTCGGCCCAGCCTCGGTGCAGCTTCGGGTTACCCGAGCCTAGGCTTGGAGGCCGAGGCTCGGATAGGGCGACGTGGCGGCCTGAAGGCCCTTGGATCAAGATGGATCCAAGGGGTGTCGGTGAAGACGCGTGGCTCGATCAAGATACGTCAGATCCGGGATGATCTGACGGCTCCTGTCTTCTCCCAATGTTGATGACGCGGCGGGCTGATCACCGTTAGATCCTGGGCAATCCAACGGTCGCTGATGAGGGCGGCGAAGTGGACACGTGGAGAGGCGAGGGCCGTTCGATCAGAGGATCGAACGGTTGCTGCTCCTTCTTCTCTATCGATCCTCCGCCGCCTGCGGAGGAGAGGGCTGCGCTCCGGTGAAAGCAGCCGAGCTCCGCCTCGGTCGTCAAGCTCCGGTGGTGAGCTTCGTCAGCCCCCACCTCGCTCGGAAGAATCGTCAGTGCGCGGCGAAGGCTCCGGTGGTCTCTGGATCCCTGGAGGAGGGCTGGAGCTCTGAGTCGATGAAGCTCGAGGAGAGCTCCGGTGAGGCTCCGGCCAATGATCAAAGGAGTACCTGCAAGTGTTAGACGTATAGCCGAGGCTCGTGCGTGCGATTGTGGAGAAATGGTACTGGTTGGCGAGGCCTACGGAGAAGTGAGGTGGTCGGGGGACGTTGCTCCGGCCAAGTGGCGGAGCTAGTGATCGATGAACGGTGGAGTGAAGCGTCTGACGATGCGGAGGGGTCAGCGAGGATGAGAGCTTCGACGCGGAGCTCGGCGGAGTGAAGGCGAGGCGTGAAGATGATCGTGGACAGGGAATAAAATCGGAGAAGATGAAGGGAAAAGAAGAACGAGATCGGAGGAGTAATGGAGGTGATTACCTGGGGATTGGGGCTCAGATTTGAGCTCCAGGTCGTCGCTCAAGAGGTCGGTAAAGCCCCGAGCTCAAGAAGCTACGCGGAGGGCGGCTGCGACACGGCGGTGGCACCGTGGATCTCGCCGGAGAAGAAGGGCCGTCTTCGCTCAAGGATTCACTCAATTCCTGTCACAAATCGAAGGCTCCGAGCTCTAGGTTCCTCTCTGGAGTGGCGGATCGGGCTGAATGTGGCCGGAGGCTGGGTATTTATAGGATGAAGGTGACGGCTGGAGTGGGTGAGTGGCGAAGTTGGTGGCTGTCGTGGGGCGAGTGTGGCGGAGATGGTGGTGTTTGAGGGAGCTGGCGAGGGAGAGGGATGAGTGGGGTGTGTCGTGGGAAGGTCAGCGGCCGGCGAGGGTGGAGGGAGTGCTTCCGAGAATAGGAAGGGGGTGCCCCTCTCGCAAGGCAGAGATCGTGGGAGAGAGGGGGCACCCGAGGTAGGAGACGAAGTCTCCACCGTTGGATCTTGGGATCCAACGGTGGAGATCAACGCTTAGCGATCGGTTAGGATTAGATCTGGAATGCCCAGATGAGGGGTCATGAGAGCGCCACGTGGCGCGGTGTGGCGAGGCGCGGGCGGGCGGTCCTGATCAGTCCTTGGCGATCGATCGATCGGCTGAGATTATTGGGGAGCTAACGGCTCAGATGAAAGGGTTGAGAATGCGATCGAAGGGCTCAAGATGTGACGCGTGGCGCACTGTGGGCGAGGCGCTAATGGATGGCCCAGATGAAAGGGTGGAGTCGATCTGAGGGTCGAGACTCGCTGGAAGATGGGCGGCTGTGATGAGAGGATCGGGGGCGCGGTCGAGCGGCGTAGATGACGCCACGTGGAAGGCTGAGAGCGCTGCGCTATCGGATGGTGGTGATGAGAAGTGGGAGATAATCGGACGGCTGAGGGAGTGAGCGCACGTGGTCACAGAGGGACCGTTGGATCTGAAGCGCGATCCAACGGTGGGGGGCGAAGGCGGATCAGACAAAGGGCAGCGGGCCGCGTGGCGCAATCAGAGGGCGCCACGTGGCCTGCTGTGAATGGTTGGAGGAAGAAATGCGTGTAGAGAGAAGAGGAAGCCGAATTTGGAAAAACTCAAAACATGAAAGTTGTAGATCTTGATGAGATCTACAAGTTTCATGTTGACCAAAGACGGAGGTGAGGTCAAATATGGTACATAAATACAAAGATACATAAATATACATATGTAGTATACAACATGACCCAAAAACCCAAGTTTCTCATACAAGCTCCAATTTCAATGAAATTAGTCTCATTTTGAAGGTCTTTTGATATGTAATATTCTAAGAGTGAGTAGACCTAAGTAGGGGTTTGTATGCGGGCTTTATGTGTGTTTTAATGTACAGGGGTTCTCAGGATACTTGGGCTATTTTACAAGGGTGATTCCTCCCTGTTTTATTAATGAATATATATATAGTATAGAGAAGAAGTTATTTTGATGAAGATGTCTTTTACAGGGGATTTTTGGCTTCTTATTTAAATGCAGATGAGCTGCTATAATGCATGAATTATGGATGCATGCATGAGTGTTATTTATGCAAGATAAAAGGAAATATGCCTCTATTTTCTCGGGAACAAGGCTCTATTTTTGACTTTTGATGTGATGAATCACAGATTCATCAACCCCCTATACTTAAACCTTGCTCGTCCCCGAGCAACTAAATGAAATGCAAGAGTGAAATGATTTTGGGTTCCATGCCAAGGTCATGAACAAAAGTTGAAAATGGAGCCTGACTCGACCTTTGGATTAATTGTGTGGCGGAACCTTATTGGGACCTGAACTTAAGACCTAACAGACTTCAAGTTCCACAAGTCTTCTATTCAAGACGCCTTAACAGTCAGGTCAGAATAATTCCTCAAACGCAAATTTCTGATGACTATGATTCTTACTTGTACTGTGTAAGTGAGATATAGCTCTCCATATCAGAAATGACTCGGAACCAGCCTCCTCTAACAAGGTAACTCAATAACCTGGTCCAGTAACTCTTTCCTCGAGGAGCGGGGTATTCCCTTCTAAGTTCAAGTGCGACCAACTCAAGAGGAGGGGGTAGAGAAAAGAATGGACGGTGGCCAGTGTAGCCACCTATCCCGGGATGCCTGACCAGTGTAGCCAAGTCATCCAGCTGCATTTTCCTTGCTAATATACATACTCCGACAGGTATTATTCTTTTTCTTGGACCTGTCTGATTTTTTTTTTTTTTTTGGAGTTCTTTCTTTGCATTTTTTTTTTGGAACTATATTCAAGGTGCAGCATATACATCAGGAGTTTTTCCTCTTGAGCCAGTAGACTATCCCTCTTTTGAAGCATTATTGCAACCCACAGCATCCCGTCCTTAGCCTTCATCACCACTAGACCAAGTTGAGACGCACTTCCTTCACTAGAAGAAGAAGAGAGGTTCCGCCTAGAAGTACTACCCTCATATGCTACCCCAAGCCAAAGGAAACTACTTCCTCAACACCTCATCAATGAAGAGCTATGTGCATTGTGCTTGTCCAAGTTAGGTCATTATCTAAAAGAATCCTGCGTATGCACGAGATATTCTACTTAGACTAATTAAGATGACATGTGAACATAGATTTGTGGACTCCAAGAATTAAGTCACTTGACCTGAGAAATCTTAACTCCAGTCCCTATAAGGTTCCTCTGAAATTAGGTGGATTAAGGTCAAATCAAGTCCATCCTCAATATCTACTCATGACTTGGTTCAGAACCCACTAGCTTTTCACTTTGCATATGCAAAGATATGCAGATGAGATGAGATGTCATGCTATGAAGATGCAAGACTCTTTATGCAGAGATGATGTGCAAGAGTAAATAAGAAGCCTTTTTGTTTTATTTTTCTGGTATACAACAATTTTTTTACAACAAATTTTACAAAAGTATGTTTTACAAGAATTTTAAGTATTATACACATATTATACAAGTATACAAAAAGTTTTTTTTTTTCGATTGTTACCCACCCACAATTATTGTAAAATATATACAAAAATGCGCGAAAATACGCGAAAGTACGAGCTATGGGTAAAGTATATATGTAATATATACACGCCCCCCTATACTTAGCGTGTGCTATGTCCTCAGAGCACGAAAGTGACTAAAAAGACATAGCTCGGGCTAAGCGTAGGAGAGCTAAAATAACAGAAGTATAGAAGTCGTCTCGCCCCCCTATACTTAGGCTCTGGCAGCCTAAGTGTAGAAGAAGATCAGAAATGGGGCAGACGAGGTTAAGAGGAGAAATGGAGGAGTATCAGTGCGGGCATCGGTCCCCCCTATACTTAGGCTTAGGTCAGCCTAAGTATCGGTAGGAAATGAGTATAAGGACCAATGTGATCTGGAGAATGTACAGTGAATCGACTCGGGTGACCCCTTCCCCCTATACTTAGGATCTGGTCATCCTAAGTACAGTCAGAGATAATGATTCGATGATGTGGGGACGGGTTACTAGAATCGTGAAGGTAAGGATAGGATATACAGGAAGAATGATATATATACAGCTGAGTCGGTCTGAATCTTTTGAAGATGCTGCTGATGGCTGGAGTTCATTGCTGCAAGGTCTCATACGCGGCTTGAGATGTATCTGCTGTATCTGTCTCGCATATGAATACAATCTCCTCCACATGGACTAACTGTTCATTGGATTCGACGAAGTGCTTCAACAGCTGCCCATTTACTAGGAATGTTGGTGCGTCATCTGCGAGATCTGAGATCTCGACACATCCACTATCATGCACCGTTCGGACAACGAATGGTCCCGTCCACTTAGACTTTAGTTTGCCTTGGAAAGTCTTCAGCCTGGCATTGAACAACCATACCTTCTGTCCAGGAACAAAGGTCTTTCGTCTGATATATCTATCGTGCCAACGCTTTACCTTGTCCTTGTACACCACACTGTTGTCGTATGCTCGGTTTCTGACTTCCACAAGCTCATTCAGATCCATGTCTCTTTGTTTCTGGCCTAGGTGTGTGTTCCAGTTGACTTTCTTTATTGCCCATTCTGATTTGTGCACTAACTCTGCGGGCAAATGGCACGGCTTTCCGAATACCATTCGGAATGGGGAGGTGCCTAACGGAGTCTTGTAAGCCGTCCTATACGCCCAAAGGACTTGATCCAAGATCTGAGACCAGTCCTTCCTGTCTGGGCGGACGAGCTTTTGCAATATGGTTTTCACCTCCCTATTCGACACCTCAGCCATACCATTGGTTTGTGGGTGGTAAGGACTAGCGACACGGTGTTCGATGTCGTAGTCCTTCAGGAGTTTCTTCACCTCCCGATTCACAAAGTGGCTACCCCCATCTGATATCATCATTTTGGGGATCCCGAACCTAGAGATTATGTGCTCTCTGATAAATTTACAGACAGTCTTGCTGTCTGCGGCTCGGGTCGAGATAGCCTCCACCCATCTGGACAGATAGTCAACCGCAAGAAGGATGTATTCAAACCCGTGGCTGACAGGGAATGGGCCCATGAAATCGATGCCCCAGGCGTCAAAGACATCACAAATGATGACTGGCTGCATTGGCATCTCATCCTTGGAACCAACGGTTCCTCCCATCCTCTGGCAAACTGGGCACGACTTCGCGAAGGCGGTGGCATCGCGAAACAGAGTCGGCCAGTAAAAGCCACATTGAAGTACCTTCCATGCGGTCCTCTTCCCGGAGTGGTGTCCTCCTGCCTCTAAGCTATGGCATAAAGAAAGGACACTCTGGTATTCCTCCTGAGGAATACACCGTCTCCAGACACAATCCGGTCCTTCAAAGAAAAGGATCGGATCCTCCCAATGGTAGTGTCTAGCGTCCGACCTTAGTCGGTCAATTTGGCTCTTGGGCCAATCCTCGGGAACTTTCTTGGAGACAAGATAGTTCACGATATTGGCATACCATGGGAATGAGTCGATAACAAAAATCGACTCGTCAGGGAAGGAGTCTCGAATCGGGGAAATCTCGGAAGTATTAAGATCTTCGAGACGAGAGAGATGATCGGCTACTACGTTCTTCTTTCCAGGTTTATCACGGATGTCCAAATCAAACTCCTGGAGAAGTAAAATCCAACGAAGAAGACGCGCCTTCGCGTCCTTCTTCTCCATCAAATATCGTAGTGCCGTGTGGTCTGTGAACACAGTTACCTTGGATCCGATTAAAAGAGATCTGAATTTGTCCAAGGCAAACACTACCGCAAGCATTTCCTTTTCGGTAACTGTATAGTTACGCTGAGCAGAATCAAGCACTTTGCTTGCGTAGTGAATTGCAAACGGGACGCCATCTCTTTTTTGTCCCAATACAGCCCCAACAGCATAATCTGAGGCATCCGTCATGATCTCGAAAGGAAGAGACCAATCTGGGGCTTGTAAGATGGGTGCGTCCATGATCATTCCTTGTAACCGCTTAAAGGCCTCAAGACACTTGTGATCGACAATAAACTCCGCGTCTTTGCCTAAAAGCTCAGTTAGCGGTCGGGCAATCTTAGAAAAATCCTTTATAAATCTCCGATAAAATCCGACATGCCCGAGGAACGACCGCAACTGCCGTACGTTGGCTGGTGGCTGGAGTCGTCTGATCACGTCCACCTTGGCAGGGTCAACCTCCATTCCTCTCTTGGAGATGACATGCCCCAACACTATGCCCTCCGTCACCATAAAGTGACTTTTCTCCCAGGAGAGCACCAGATTGACCTCACAACATCTTTTGAGGACTCGGTCCAGATTCCTAAGGCAGGAATCAAAAGAGTCGCCGTGGACCGAGAAGTCATCCATGAAGACTTCCAGGAATTCGCCGACCATTTCGGCGAATACAGCAATCATGCACCTTTGAAAAGTACCTGGAGCATTGCATAGCCCAAAAGGCATGCGCCTGAAAGCATAGGTACCAAAGGGGCATGTGAACGTGGTCTTTTCCTGGTCCCTCTAGAGCTATGGCTACTTGATTGTAGCCCGAGAACCCATCAAGAAAACAAAAGAATTCTTTCCCCGCTAGTCTTTCTAAAATCTGATCAATAAATGGTAGGGGGAAATGATCCTTTTTCGTCGCGGCATTCAGGCGTCTGTAATCCACACAGACGCGCCACGACGTGGGTACTCTTGTTACGATCTCCTCTCCGTCCTCATTGGTGGTCGTCTGAATTCCCGACTTTTTCGGGACAACATGGATTGGGGCCACCCACTTAGAATCGGAGATTGGGTAAATAAAACCCGCGTCGCACCATTTTTCTATCTCTTTCTTCACAACCTCTCGTAGATTTGGATTCAATCGACGTTGGAATTCACGAGAGGGTTTGGCTTCGTTCTCCAAATATATATGGTGCGAACACAGAGCGGGATTTATCCCGTGGAGATCGGAAATGCTCCAGCCTATTGCCTTGCGGTTCTTCTCCAGGATCTCTAGCAAGCGAGATTCCTGCTCCTCGGTCAATTGTGAACTGATAATGACCGGAAATTTCTTGTCTTGGCCCGCAAGGAAGGCATATTTCAGGGTTGTGGGTAAGGGCTTGAGCTCAGGGACGGTATGATCGTCTAAGAATTCTGGCTCAATCCGATCTGGTTCGGTGTTGGAAGTGGCTGGATCCTGTTCTGCAGTGGCTGCCACCAAGCTCGGCTCTGGAGTCGGATCGTCAAAGGTCTCCATGCAATCGGCAAACGCCTCGTCCGACTCGTCATCCTCATCTTCCGATTGTCCTAAGGATGTAAGGACTGACAGGCCCACTTGGGCCTCTGTGTCATCGAAGATGTAGGGCGATGCAGGCTCCGAGCTGTACTCGTTCCTGAGGATCTCGCAGACTGACTCATGCACTGGATCATCTTCAAAGGATATGGACACATCGGTGCTGGCTGGGTTCTGTCTCCATGGCCCAACTAAGTCTACATGTTCACGGTCTGTTTCGAGAGAAGAGTACTCGGTGCTGGATTCGGAGTCTGGTCTCTGCCATCTCGTCTGCTTCATCTCTAATTCCTCATCTCCGCCTGGAGTTTGGAACTGAATTTTCCCATTCTTATAATCGAATAAGGCCCCTGCTGTTCTGAGGAAGGGCCTACCCAAAATGATCTGGGAATCTCTCCAATTACGAGGGGTTTCCATATCGAGGACAGTAAAGTCCACCATGTATTCTTGCCCCTCGACTTTGATCACAATGTTCCTTAACTCTCCTTGAGACCTCTTAGTGGATTTGTCCGCGAACTGAAGAATAGCTCTAGATTTCCTAAGAGGTCCGAGATTAAGCCACTCATAGAGGGCTGTGGGCATCAAATTGATCGAGGAACCATTGTCCAGGAGAGTGCGTGCAAACGCGATGTCATCAACATGACTCACTACATAGTGTGCACCCATGTCTCTTCGTTTCCGAGGAAACGAGTTCTTTATTGCACAAGTCGTGGCTACTGATAGGACGTGTTTCTCAACACGGCTTTTGGTTTTCCTGCTAACCCTAGTAGGTGTGCATCTCACCTTAAGATATTTTTGGAATGCAGGGGTCATTTCCACGAACTTGTCAAAGGGGATTGTGACCTTGATGTGTTTATTACAAAACTCAGCCATCTCAGGGTCATCTTTTTGGATTTTTTTGTTTTTCTTCTTCCCACCCTTGAGAGCTTGGGGGAAAGGGATTATTAACTCAGGTTCTGGAACTGAAATATCTTCATTAGCTGCTGAAACTGAGTTCTGAACAAGACTCTGACTCGGACTTTTATACAGACTCTGACTCTGACTCTGACGAAAGGGAAAATGCTTGGGCGAAACCGGTGATGCTTCTTCCGCTTCTTCTGGCTGGTCCTCCTCAGATGGAGGTGCGGGCTCATCGGTGTCGTCGGACTCGGGATGACTGCGGGGCTGGTGCTTCGAGGACTCAGATGTCCTCTTCTTCCGCTGGCGGTGACGGTGGTGCTCCTCCTCTTCCTCCTCCGAATTCTCCTCAGGTCGAATTTCGGAGGTTCCTTCCTGTTGTGCCCGTGCCCGATCAGGTATGGTCACGGTCCTTCCGCTCCTGAGGGACATATGATTAACATTATCGTACGAAAGGATCTCATGTTCAGATAAATAGTTATCTGAATAGTATACCTGATCTCGGGGTCGGTTCTGGCCCTGTTGTATGCTATTTGGGTTGGCCTGAACCTGTGCGGGAATTGGAGTCCTTGGCGCCATTTGTTGGTCCTGAGCACGAGAGACCCGATTGATGTCGGTTCTCATGTCCAGGTAGTCGTTTTGCATCTGCTGGACCCTATCAGACAGGGTCTGGATCGCCAAGGTGAGGGACTCCAACTCGGTGGGCTGGGCTGGCTGCTGAGTGGATGCGGTCCTGAACTGGCCCTGCTGGCCGTACCGATACTGCTGCTGGGGCGGTGCTGGCCCCTGCTGGTAGGTGCGCTGCTGCGGCTGGTACCCCTGTTCTGGCCTGGACTGATATCGCGGGATTGTGACGGGCCTGGTTTCCTGGTAGACTGGGGTTGGGCGGTGTGCCTGGTCCTTCCCCATCTCGATTTGCCGGACTAGTGGGTCACGGCTATACCAGAGCCCGTTGATCTCGTAAACGGGCGGAGGCTCCTCGTACTCTGTCTCCACTGGTGGGGGTGCATGATGGTTCTGCTGGGTGTAAGTCTGATCCCAGCCGCTCTGAGACCCCGGTGCCTGTTCCTGTACAAGATGGACTCGATGTACAGGTACAGGTGGTGCAGAAGGGGTGGGTAGCTTGATCTTGGCTACCTTTTCAGAGAGTTCCTCCACCTTCTTGGGAAGGCTCGAAAGAGACTCCATCTCCGCGACTCTCTTGTGGATCTGTTCGACCATGGTAAGCTTGTCTGCAATCATCCCCATGCTGGGGATGAGGTCCTCTGTCAGATCTGCAACAGTCCTTCTAGTTGTCTCATTGGATAGAATCGAGGGAGACAACTGATAGGCCCTTGTGGCCTGTGACCTGCCGGTTTCTGCCATCTGCTCTAGGATTTTCCACACGGCGTGCTCGTTCTTGTTCAGATAGCTTCCTCCGCAGGCGGCGCTGACTAACCCCTGCATCTCTGGGGTTAGGCCGCAGAACAAGGTCTGGACTAAGATCGCCTTAGAAATGCCGTGGCATGGGCATTTCTGTACTAAGTCATTGAACCTGTCCCACGCCTCGTGGAACGGTTCGCAGGGTCCTTGGGCGAAGCTGGCAATCTTCGTCCGCATCTGATTGGTTCTACTGAGTGGGTAGAACTTCTTCAAGAATAGGTCCTTGAACTGCATCCAGGTAGTACATACCACCCCTAGGTTTTTCAGCCAATGTGCAGCCTTATCTCCTAAGGCAAACGGGGTGGCTTTCAGCCGGATATAATCTTGGCCAACATTTGGATGGCTCAGATTATTGCAGACTAGTTCGAAGTCACGGAGGAAAGTGTACGGCTCTTCACTGAGGTTTCCGTTGAACTTCGGCAGCAGGCTAAGGAAGTGGGGCTTCAGCTCGAATGCCTGGTCAGGAACTGCAGGTGCTAGCCAATTCTGGATTTCATTCTCCGCCGGGTTATAGGTATCGACCATTGGTCGGTCGATCCCTTCAGCTACTATTATCCGCCCCATTCGTGCAGTGAGATCCGCATTTTTCTGTTCAGCTTCAGCAAGGCGTCTAAGGATTTGTCTCATCTGGTCCTCATCGGGCGGCATCTTTGGCGGCATTTCTCCCTCTAGTTCTGGGGATTGGAAAATAAGGTCGGTGTTAGAGGTTGAATCAAGGAAGGGATTACCGAGGCAATGATCTTCCTCGGTAATCTCAGAGGAGATAAAAGGGTTGGTTTGAGAGTAACCACCCTGAGCAGGAGGGAACCAGGACTCAAGAGGGTCATGAGTCCTGGGTGGTCCAAGGTGTGCTCGGACCGGAAAAGACGAGTTACTTGGTGGACTCATAGAGAGATCAGTGAACGGTGCGTCGAGATCTCCCCAGTTACTCATCTTGGTTAAGCAAGAAGAAGATAGGATTTTACTCCTACCTGAAGCAAGCACAAGATCAATCCAAGACCCTGGATTCACACTCAACACAGTGAAGGACTCAAAGTTGAGTCCAATTTATCTTGTAGTTTTTAAGTGTGATTTTCAAGCAAATCTAGCAAGGATTACGCGGCCTAAAGGGAAGTCGGCTCAGAGCCGGATGCGTCTTCCCTGTTTATCCTGTCGCCTAAGATACCGCCGCTCCTTCCTTTCTTCGCTCCTATCCCAAGCCGATGGACTCAGTGACCACGCCCCTATCTACCTGCAAGCAGGCGGAGGCTGACAAGGCCGGAACTTCGCCCCGGGGGGTTACTGGCAGCTTGTCGCGAAGTACCGCAATTTCGCCCCTATCTACCTGAGACAGGCGGAGGCTACTTGGTACTAGTCAAAGAATCTGAAAATATTCGGCTCGTGATATTTGCTAGGATCAGTTAGAACGTGATATGGAAGACGGGGATTTGGGCTCTACCTTAGGGTGTTCACACACACTCAGGTACCCTCACTCAGCCTGAAAACAAGGTCGGGGATTAGTCTCCCGCAAACAATTTTTCAGCTTTTATTCCCTTTTTATGGTCAATACTGTTAGCAGTCCCGGTTTTAAAGTTAGGTTATCACTGTAATTAATCACCACAAAGCACGCCTATCGTACAGTCCCAATTTCCTTTTTAAATTAAGTGAGAAAATCAGAGAGGGAAATCGAGAAAAGCCGATGCAAGTTGAAATCAATGATGCGTATGCTGAGTACAGAATACTTACAGTGATCCTTCGCTTTTTGATGCAGGATGCAATACAGAATTGAAAACTTTATTCTACATGCGAATGCAGGCGATGAAAGCCGCTCCTAGACAGGCAGTTCTATTAGCGTGAAGAACAGTTTAATTTGAACTAAGTCCTGCGGTCTAGGTGCGTCTATTAAGTGTAATGTGTGGTCCTATTGATTACGAGCACAAACAAGTCCTAGAGTGGCTCGAGGAGCCGCTAGTGCAAGCTAAATTACCAATCACCCACACAGCACACGGGACACAGTTTCCACTATATTTACACGCGCGAGCTCCCAAACGGGAACCGCTGGAAATAATGCAAAAGAAAAATAAAATAAAAAGTACAATGCCTCTCTTTCTCTCAACACACTTTAAATGCTAAGTCCTTGAAGCGTCGCCGACTCCTCGCAGTCCTCGCACAAAAATGAAATAGAGGTCAGAGAGTGACACAAAAATAAAGCAAAAAGAAAACAAATAAGAGAAATAATTACAAGAAAAACCGGGGGTCAGACTACCCGGGGATTAGAAATCAAACACTGCAAAAATATGCTACAATTAACCTAAGCCGTGCCTCCCCGGCAACGGCGCCATTTTGATGTGCGCTCCCGCACCCTTAGTTAATTCGGGCAAATTAATGGTCCAAATTAATTTTAAGTGTTCGTTGCAGTCGGATACGAGAGGTTGATCAAAAACCACTTAAGACAGATTTTGGTCAATTTTAAGCAGTGATATTTTTTTACTTGGTGGAGTCCAAGGTCGATCTCAGGGAGGCAACTGTCTCCTTAGGTGGATTACAGCAATTTTCAAGTGTTGATATTCGAGGGTCGAATCTTTTTGGTCTTTTTATTTCTTATGCAGACATATGCAGACAAATCTTAGCCAATTTAACTTTAAATTTAATTGATGTATCAAACGAAGTCCAAAAATAATGAAAATTGGCCAGATGGTTATTTATGATGAAAATGACCTACACTAATTTTTTTGGAATTTTTCGACTCAAAATAAATTTTCTGTGAATTAAATAAACAGACAGAGTGATTTTCAGTGTTTAATTTTTAATAAATATCAAATCACAATTTTTCCAAGAACTAAAATTATCCTAGGAAGGTCTAATGATTAGGGACCTAGGAAAATTGACAGATCTAAAATTCACTGTGAAATGAATTAATTAAAATTAATTTAAGAAAATCACTAAACTATTTATTTAGGCCTCGATATGCGTGCAAATGATACGAAATTTTTATGGAGTGTTAAAAATGATGTCCTTAAGCTACTGTGAATTTTTGGTGATTTTTGAAGGCACTGATAATTGATTAAAAATCAAAAGGCATCACTGGGCAAAATATGTCTCAAATGAACCAATTAATTCATTGATAATTCAATTAAGCCAACAAAAATCAAACACGTGTACAAACAGATAGAGGACAAAATTCTCAACAACTTGCAATTTTTAGAATTTCAAAATGATGAAAAATGCATGCTATGGACACGTGCAAACACAAGGGTGTAAATGCAATACTGGAAATTAAAAATTCAATAAGTAAATATGCTGACAGGGACTAAAATGCAATTACCGATACTATGCAGGACTTCTATGCAATTTCTCCACGAACCACGTGCTCCTCACGTGATGTCTGCTTCACAGGGCCTTTTTGCAATTTCTGAAAGCTCCAAGGGCGTCTATGCAAATAACCCAGGCCGCACGTGCTCCTCACGTGGGGCGGCCTAGGTTCGGGGGGCGTCGGAGGCTCGGAGGGAGGCTCGGGCCTTCTGGAGGTTCGGCCCAGCCTCGGTGCAGCTTCGGGTTACCCGAGCCTAGGCTTGGAGGCCGAGGCTCGGATAGGGCGACGTGGCGGCCTGAAGGCCTTGGATCAAGATGGATCCAAGGGGTGTCGGTGAAGACGCGTGGCTCGATCAAGATACGTCAGATCTGGGATGATCTGACGGCTCCTGTCTTCTCCCAATGTTGATGACGCGGCGGGCTGATCACCGTTAGATCCTGGGCAATCCAACGGTCGCTGATGAGGGCGGCGAAGTGGACACGTGGAGAGGCGAGGGCCGTTCGATCAGAGGATCGAACGGTTGCTGCTCCTTCTTCTCTATCGATCCTCCGCCGCCTGCGGAGGAGAGGGCTGCACTCCGGTGAAAGCAGCCGAGCTCCGCCTCGGTCGTCAAGCTCCGGTGGTGAGCTTCGTCAGCCCCCACCTCGCTCGGAAGAATCGTCAGTGCGCGGCGAAGGCTCCGGTGGTCTCTGGATCCCTGGAGGAGGGCTGGAGCTCTGAGTCGATGAAGCTCGAGGAGAGCTCCGGTGAGGCTCCGGCCAATGATCAAAGGAGTACCTGCAAGTGTTAGACGTATAGCCGAGGCTCGTGCGTGCGATTGTGGAGAAATGGTACTGGTTGGCGAGGCCTACGGAGAAGTGAGGTGGTCGGGGGACGTTGCTCCGGCCAAGTGGCGGAGCTAGTGATCGATGAACGGTGGAGTGAAGCGTCTGACGATGCGGAGGGGTCAGCGAGGATGAGAGCTTCGACGCGGAGCTCGGCGGAGTGAAGGCGAGGCGTGAAGATGATCGTGGACAGGGAATAAAATCGGAGAAGATGAAGGGAAAAGAAGAACGAGATCGGAGGAGTAATGGAGGTGATTACCTGGGGATTGGGGCTCAGATTTGAGCTCCAGGTCGTCGCTCAAGAGGTCGGTAAAGCCCCGAGCTCAAGCAGCTACGCGGAGGGCGGCTGCGACACGGCGGTGGCACCGTGGATCTCGCCGGAGAAGAAGGGCCGTCTTCGCTCAAGGATTCACTCAATTCCTGTCACAAATCGAAGGCTCCGAGCTCTAGGTTCCTCTCTGGAGTGGCGGATCGGGCTGAATGTGGCCGGAGGCTGGGTATTTATAGGATGAAGGTGACGGCTAGAGTGGGTGAGTGGCGAAGTTGGTGGCTGTCGTGGGGCGAGTGTGGCGGAGATGGTGGTGTTTGAGGGAGCTGGCGAGGGAGAGGGATGAGTGGGGTGTGTCGTGGGAAGGTCAGCGGCCGGCGAGGGTGGAGGGAGTGCTTCCGAGAATAGGAAGGGGGTGCCCCTCTCGCAAGGCAGAGATCGTGGGAGAGAGGGGGCACCCGAGGTAGGAGACGAAGTCTCCACCGTTGGATCTTGGGATCCAACGGTGGAGATCAACGCTTAGCGATCGGTTAGGATTAGATCTGGAATGCCCAGATGAGGGGTCATGAGAGCGCCACGTGGCGCGGTGTGGCGAGGCGCGGGCGGGCGGTCCTGATCAGTCCTTGGCGATCGATCGGTCGGCTGAGATTATTGGGGAGCTAACGGCTCAGATGAAAGGGTTGAGAATGCGATCGAAGGGCTCAAGATGTGACGCGTGGCGCACTGTGGGCGAGGCGCTAATGGATGGCCCAGATGAAAGGGTGGAGTCGATCTGAGGGTCGAGACTCGCTGGAAGATGGGCGGCTGTGATGAGAGGATCGGGGGCGCGGTCGAGCGGCGTAGATGACGCCACGTGGAAGGCTGAGAGCGCTGCGCTATCGGATGGTGGTGATGAGAAGTGGGAGATAATCGGACGGCTGAGGGAGTGAGCGCACGTGGTCACAGAGGGACCGTTGGATCTGAAGCGCGATCCAACGGTGGGGGGCGAAGGCGGATCAGACAAAGGGCAGCGGGCCGCGTGGCGCAATCAGAGGGCGCCACGTGGCCTGCTGTGAATGGTTGGAGGAAGAAATGCGTGTAGAGAGAAGAGGAAGCCGAATTTGGAAAAACTCAAAACATGAAAGTTGTAGATCTTGATGAGATCTACAAGTTTCATGTTGACCAAAGATGGAGGTGAGGTCAAATATGGTACATAAATACAAAGATACATAAATATACATATGTAGTATACAACATGACCCAAAAACCCAAGTTTCTCATACAAGCTCCAATTTCAATGAAATTAGTCTCATTTTGAAGGTCTTTTGATATGTAATATTCTAAGAGTGAGTAGACCTAAGTAGGGGTTTGTATGCGGGCTTTATGTGTGTTTTAATGTACAGGGGTTCTCAGGATACTTGGGCTATTTTACAAGGGTGATTCCTCCCTGTTTTATTAATGAATATATATATAGTATAGAGAAGAAGTTATTTTGATGAAGATGTCTTTTACAGGGGATTTTTGGCTTCTTATTTAAATGCAGATGAGCTGCTATAATGCATGAATTATGGATGCATGCATGAGTGTTATTTATGCAAGATAAAAGGAAATATGCCTCTATTTTCTCGGGAACAAGGCTCTATTTTTGACTTTTGATGTGATGAATCACAGATTCATCACCTAGGCATCTCGATGACTAGATCGACAAGGAATAAAGTAGGGGGAGATAAGGGCCAAAATACAATAAAAATACCTTTGTTCTTAACCCATTCTTTATTCATTTTGGGACCTATTTTTGTTCCACTTTCTATACATCAAATAAAGAAACCTTGTACATGGAAGTTGTAGATAATTTAATAAAGAAAAATACAAAATTGATTTCACTCAAAAATAATGTACAGATAAGAAGTTATGATCTGAATAAAAATCCAGAATCCCAACTTCCCAGACCCATATCTCACAAATAAAAACCCCAAATGCATCAAACTCACCTAATTGTATATAATTTAAAATAAGCTATTTAATGGCAGTGATTTCGCATTTGGCGGAGCCACGGTTTGAAAGTTGAGTTTTGGACTCCTATTGTATAATTGTACATATTAAAATATTCATTTTATTATTTATTCATTATTTTTATAATTTTATATTTTTAAAAAAATAAAATTTTGTAAATAATATTTATAATATACATGTACGTTAAAATCAGAATAAAAACATAAAAGAAATACAAAATAAAATATATGTATATAAAATACATAGGTATTATACCTATGAATATATACCTATATAACACACACTTATATTTTATTAAATACACAAAACAATTCAGAAAAATAAAATAAAAATATAATTACATGTAAAAAAGTATTTTATATTTTTATAAAATAATAAAAAGAATTAAAGAAATTAAAAATACCAAAATAAAAATAAATTAATAAAATATATATAGGTATTATACCTATATAAGCTTAAAAAGCAACTTGTAAAAATATACCCCATAAAAATAATTAAAAATCATAATAAAATACTACATAAAATAATAAATATTTTTTATTTAATAACCTAAATTTAATTCAACCTTTTTCTATTTTTAATTGAATTAATAAAATTCTTTTTGTAGGATTTTCCTGCTGGTCCACTGGACCAATCAGGAGGCTCTGACAGTTGACCTCGGGTCAACTGTCTGAACCAACTCCTGTTCATGTCAGATCGTGATTTTGACTATCTTTCTCCCTTTTTTCAAGGCGATTCCATGCACATTTTCATGATTCAGCCTTTAGGAGTTTTGTAGCCCTATGATCAGGCTTACACGCCTCTTCGTTTTTTCGAGGATTGGACCAGCGATTTGCTCGGTCCACCTCGTTCTTTGGAGCACATGCACCACGACCGTCAACCCTTCAAATATGGACACCCGACTTTCCTCTCTTTTTTGGATCCCTCTTCCTCCATTGTTGAGCCTAAAACCCTAGTCCGTTGGACTCCTGGTGACAACAGGAGAAGATTGAGCCCGAGGTTTAGCCCCGAAGAGTCAAATCGAGGTGGTGCAAGCCCTCGCCGGAGCTCCGCCTGCAGCTTGCTGCAGCCTACGCCGGTGAGTCTCTCCCTCTTCATTTTGTTTCATTTGATAGCTTAGGTCTAGTTTGGGTTAGGTTAGTAGCAGTTTCGTGTTCGATTAAGTCCATCGCCGTGAATCTTCGATCAAAGGCCACGGCGGAGCTGAGCTCCGCCTCCACCGTCAGCCTTCATCAATCACTAAGAGCCCCCGCGATCACCCTCATCTCCTTTCCCTTCACTCCATCGCTCCGCTCCACCCCTCCATCACCCTCGATCTTGCCCAGATCGAGCGATCGAGCTCTCTTCTCCGCCGCTCGTCGGAGCTCCTCATCCAAGCCACCATTCGCCTCCATTGCATCATCTGAGGATACCCGTACCTTCGCCTGGTTTTTGCGTGACTAACTCTGCAGGTCAGAGCCAAGGAGAAGGCTCTATCAAGCCTCGACGTCCCCGGGAGTAGCCGCCCAGGTCACCTCCGTCGTTCGACCGCTTCAAGCCTTCTCAGGCGAGCCTGAGACCCTCGTTCGACGCGGATCATCCCGAGGACCCTTTTTCCCTTGGTCCTGGGACGGGAGAGGCCGTGTGTCGGCAACCATCATTGATCAAAGCAACTCCGGGCCGAGTTCTTCCACCATCCTCGAGGGCCGTCCGATCACGAGCAAGCACCAGATCTACCTTCGGTCGTTGGATGATCGTGCGCAGCAACCGTTGGATCTTCATCGACGATCTAATCTCGGCCGTCGAAAGCGAACCGGCATCGCGCCACCTGGGAGCGCCACGCGTCAAGTGAAGTCATCTCAGCCGTCTGCTCCCGCGCATGGCCTGGGTATTTTGCACTATTAACCCTGGCCCTTTTTGTATTTAGTTTATAATACTAAAACTTTATTTTCCAATTAAAAAGGTTTTGCAATAATTGCAAGTAGACCCAGTAACTTTCCATATTTGCACTTCAGTCATCGGCCACGTCACCTCACGTGACTGGGCCACGCGCTTTTTGGGTATTTTGCATTTTCAATCTTGGACTTTCATGTATTTGCAGTTAAACCCTTGTGCGTAGTGAATTAAATATATTTTTGGGTTAATTGCATCCTTGTCCTACCGGTTTTTATTATTTGCAAATATACCCCTGTGAACAACATATCACGTGCGTAGCGCGTGTTTTTTTGGTGAAATTTACACCCCAAGCCCCTGGATGTTTTTATAATTGCATATATACCCCTGCCAGGCTTAGGATTTTTGTATGTTTGTTTTATTTATTTCACGCATCATTAAAGTGCTAAAAATTCCACAAAAATTAATTAAGCTCTTGTTAACTTGAACTTTCACGCCATATTTTTAGTTCTTATTTTTGTTGCATTTTTATATTTCTTAAAAATCAAAAACATGCCATTTCAGTACTGTCTAGCTTAGAAAATACCAAAAAAATTATTAAAACACCTAGAAAAATTCTAAGAAAATCACCTACTGTGTATTTTATTATCTATTAGTGTCAGTCCAAAAATCCCTAAAAAGTTCAAAAGAAAAACCTTAAAAATTAGAAAACATCTTAAAACTTCAAAAAATTATAAAATCGTAGAAAAATCAGAAAAATACAAATTCAAGTCATGTAGGCTCCCTATTTTATTTCCTTTACTATAAAATTAGTTTGGAAAATTTTTGTGGCTCTTTGATGTTTTTCATTCCTGTTTACTCACAGCCAGTAGCTAATTCACTGTTCTGCTTTATTTCAGCTTTTAAAAATATCAAAAACATTTTGAAAAATATCCAAAAAATCACAAAAACAGTAAAAATCGTAAAATGTCCAAAAAAATATTTCATTTCTGAATTTTTGAGTATTTTTAGTATTTCTATAAATACCTTAGTACCTCCTTTCTTATATTGTATATCTATTCCAATATCGAAAAAGAAAATATAAAAAGAAAATACAAAATCAGAAAATTAAAAATCAAAATACAAAAAATATAAAATTTAAAAAATTAAAAAATAAAAAAATTTAAAAAAACCCACGAAAAATCCAGATTAGCTAAGTAACCCATTAGACCTAGGAGTTGACTTTTTGTCTATACTCTACACCTTTGTTTCATGTGTTCGACCCCTACTTGCTTGCCATTGTACATTTTTAGTAGGGAATAATAAATTTTAATCCTTGCTCTTGATTGATTGATTGATTGTGTGGGTTAATTGTTGACGAACGAGAAAGCTTGAGTAGTCGCCTCAGCGACAGTGAGTCTGATTTGCCAGGCCATTATTTAGCGGCTCTTGCATTCTCGTTTTTCAGACTCCAGGTAGCTCGAACTGGCTCAAAATCCATTTGCCAGGGGTCTTTGAGCCCTCTAGAACCTGCATACAAGCTCACACACCCAAAAGGGTGGTTTTGAGGGTTGTATGGATGGTTGAAAAGCGTAGCGAGGAGTGATGGCGACTCTCTCGTGAACGGTAGAAATGGGAGATTTGAAATCCAGATCTGAATGAGATCTGGTTGAATGAGGGTTCCTGGGTTGTAGGACGTATGGAGAGGAATGAGATGGAGGAGGTGAGTAGGGCAGAATACAGTTAGATAAAATGAAGAAGGTTGTCGGAGCTCAGCTCCAATGAACTTTGAATTTGATTTTTATGAAATAAACAGCTAAATCAATTGGAAATGAAAATCTAAATTACCCTAATCTAGATCCCAGGAAACAAAAATGCTACATAAAAAGACTCACCCGACCTGGAAAGGTAGGAAGCCAAAGCTTGCGACAGAGATGGCGGTGGATCGATCTAGGATCAACCTCTATTCGCAACCTTCTTTGCTCGCTGAACAGATGGAGAGTATCCTGTTATCACCAGGAGATACGATCTAGTGATGGGATAGGGTTTGGATGGCAGAAGAGGGATCAAAATGTGAAGGGAAGCAGAGGAAAAACTATATAAACAATGCATTAAGGCAATGCATTAGCGTGAAATAACAAGGATCGAGGGTCAAATTTCATGGAGAATCGAGATTCGTCAGGCACTATAGTGATGGAGAAAATTGAGGAAGGGTATTAACCTGCTAGATGCAGACCTTGTAAGGGGTAGAGAGTTGACTAGGGTCAACTGAGATCGCCTCCCCAGTGAACATAAGCAGGGTACACGACAAAGAAGGTGAAAAAAACCTTATTAATTAAATAGAAATATAAAATGATTTTTTTTTATTTTTTGTCAAGGCATACAAATATTATTACTTTATTTAGTATTTTATTATGATTTTTATTTATTCTACAAGTTAATTTATTATATGTTACTTTTTACATGTGTAATTATATGTATATTTATCTATAAAGTACGTATTTTATTTTTATTTTGCATTTTAAATTTTATTATTATATAATATATATAATTTAATGAAATCTACATAAATATATTTTATTTTATTTTTCTGATATTATATGATATATACACTTGATTAATTATTGATTTTTATTACATATGTATGTGTGTGTATATATATATATGTACAATTCATCTAAGTCTTTTGTACACTTATTTATTTTATTTTAATTTTAATAGTTTTATTTTATTCAAATTATGTATATAAATAATATTTACATAATTTTAAAAATACAAAATATAAAGAATGTAAAAATTAAATAAAAATTCATTTTTTATTCATGTATAATGTACAATAAAGATCTAAAACCTAACTTTTCCATCTTAACTCCAAATTAAACGAAACTACCTTTGTTAAATAGCTAATAAGGAGATATATATAGTTAAATGTGATTTTAGTGAATTTTGAGTTCATATGGAGAAGTTACATGTTTGAGAAATTTGGATTTTGGAATTTTATTCTAAGTGTATAATGCACATTGTGCATTATTTTTATACAAAATATTTTATGTATTTTTCTATGTATTTTTATTTACAACTTTCATGTATAAGGGTTATTGATTTAAATTATATATAATAAAGAATAAAATAGGTCCCAAAATGGACTTATTGAAGAATTGAAAATGAGGGTTTCTTGTATTTATTGGCCCTTATATCTCCCTATGAGGTTAGGGTCATTCAATACCTATGGTATTTATTTTTTATTTCTTTTCTTTTATTTTTTATTTTATTTTGGCTTTAAATACAATCTTTATAAAATAAATAATATATATTATTTCATGCAAATAATTTATTTACATGCATTTAGCTAGGGTTTAAAAGCCTAAATGAAAGAGTAAAGGTGATGAAATGGACCTTCATCACCCCCTATAATTGACTTTGTTAGTCCCTAGCAAACACTTATTCCTATAAGTATCGAAAAGAAAATAAAGAAGAGAATGCGAAAGAACTTGGATTGATTTCATCTTTCAAACATATCTTCATAAACTCAAAATTTTGATCTCAATCGAACCTTGAAAGTTAGGTTAGATCAGAACCTTATTGGGAAACATCTTTAAATACAACAACCTCTAAGAACAATGAAACTCGGCCCAAGTCTTCTCAAAAGTCAGGTCGGAACAAGTATATGTCATACACAATCCCCTATGACAACGAGTCTATCTTGTATACTATCAGTGATATGTAGCTCCTCTCGGCTGAAGCATTAAAAGTTAGTCTTTCATATATGGAGACCGTAATTCCCTAATCCAATAATGCTTTCCTCGAGTAGTAAGGTATTCCCGTCTAAGTTCAAGTATGATGTAAAATTACCACCCGATCACTTCTTTATACCTGCAAAAGAAAAAGAAATAATCGATTTTTGATCATTTTATCGACCAGGTGAGTTTTTGCAGAAAAGATTAATTTTTTGGTTATTCTTTTTATTTTTTTATATATATTCCTAAACTTAAGTATATAGCGGTTAAGTACCGGAGTGTCGAACTCAAGGAGGCAAACTATTTTAAACTAGGGAAAATCGGTAGAAAGGCTTAGGCAATGGATTTCCTAATTTTTATTTTATTTTGAAGGATTTTCCAGAATTTTTATTTGATTTTTATGAATTTATATTATTTTTATGATTTTAATTATTCTATATTTTTATCATTTTAAAAAATATTTTTATTTTTTATTTAATTTTTATTGTTTTATTTTTATGTTTTAATTTTTTATTATTTTTATAGACTTTTGTTTATTTTTAAGATGAAAGACTACTTTTTATTAAAAACTGTGATATTTTTTGATTTTTAAGATTAAAAAAAAGAAGAAAATCATTTTTTATTTTATTTTTATTAAAAAGTAGATGAAATTATCTTTAAAATGATAGGTTCTGCGTTTTTAGGAGATTTTTATTTATTTAGTTATGAATTTTACAAGTTTTAATGAATTTTATATTTTTTATTGATTTTAATATTTAATATTTATTTTGTTTTTTGGTTATTATGAAAAATATAGTAAAATGTGCTATAGGTAATTTTTATAGATTTTTAGAGTTATTTTTATATTTTTTTTCTATTTTCAATGTTTTTTATATTTTTGTAAATTTCTTATGATTTATTAAATGCTAGAAAGTATTTATATATTTTATTCTCAAAATCTGATTTAATACTGTATATAGTATATTATAGGGTATATTTATGTATTTTTGTTGTATTTTTATATCTAGTATTTTATTTATTATCTATAAAGCATGTATAGGATTTATATACAGTTTAAAAAGTATATATATGCAATTTTCTGGAAATGAGGAGGTGTGTATGAAAATTCTCAGAAACACAGGGTTATACACGTAAAAATTCTATCATGCAAGTGTGCCTACCCTAGGTCTTGTTTACAATTTTGAAGAACACCGAGGGCATATATGCAAAAGCTCCCGTATCCACGTGCTCGAGCATGTGTTTGCTCTTGACCGAGACCTGATCGTGAATATTAAAAGATGTGGGGTGCTCACCACAAAATGGTCAAAATCTACATGATTGATCACATGCAAAGATGATGCCCTGGACCTGGGAAGGACGTGAGGTAATTTAAGCGGTGCAGTCGGTTTAGTGTGGTTTCAATACGGGGCAAGCAGTGGACCATGTGATCTTATCTGATCGTCTGGTCCATGTACGATTTGGGAGTTGCCCTTGTGTTCTCCCCCAATCACGAGAAGGTGGCAGAAGTGCTCCGATCATATGCTCTCGCGTGTGCTATAGCTCGGATGGTACCGGGATATGGAGGTGACTTTCTATCCGTGTTTCTTTATTCACTAATTCACGAAGGATGGTCAATGATCCTCGGCCAATGGAGGATTTTGATGACACTTAATTGTATCGATGGATTTGGATCTATCTCAAGTTCTCAGACAATGGTTCTGATGCTCAGATTGATTCCTAGAAGCTCCTTAGAATCAAGGATGCTCTAGATATGCTTGTAGAAACCTCCATATGAGGCTTGGCTCGATGCTCAGAAGATTCGACATTACAGTACTGGATGTAAAGCTGATGATGATGTAGAAAGCGAGAGGGATTGAGAGAAGAATTGTGTAGATTGAGGAGATAAATGAAATAGGAGAGGATGAGTAAGGAGGAGAACTTGGATGTAGAGAGGATGTAGGATACGCCTGTAGATGCGGAGCTCAGCGGCGAATCTCCGTCAGTGAGCTTCACCTCATACGCGACGACGCAGGATCGCAGAGGCTCTATACACGGCGGAGAAGAGCTATGATGCCGGTGGATCTCGCACCTTGCTCAAACTTCAATCAATGCGGCGGAGGACCCCTGTCACTGACCCTCTCCAGGACTCGGAAGAAGAAGGAAGCGTATGGCGGATTCGAAGGTCCGAGGGGGTATGACGGCTATATATAGAGAGGGGCGAGTCGAGTCACCACCAGCGGTGAGGAGAAGCAGGTAGTTGGGCTACCGGTGGCGGTTGGCGAACGACCATCGATCGTGTCGTTAGGCCATTGGTCAGTGGAGAAGAAGAGGAAGGGACGATGGAGGAAGAAGGTGACGATGGGGAAGAAGAAGAAAAGAGTAAAGTTAAAAAGAGGGGGGGGAGAGATAAAAAATAAATAACAATAAAACTAATATAATTAAGTAATAATTAAATTAATTACAAAATAAATTCATCATTAAATAAATAATTAAAATAAATTGAGGATAATAAATCACTTAAATTATAAATTACATAATTAAGTATATAATTAAGTAATTAAGTATTAATTAATTAAATGTATAGTTAAGTAATTAAATAATCAAATGATATATATGAATACTAATTAAATTAAATTTTTATTTAATTTATATAAATAAATTATATAAATTAACCTATATAAACTAAAAATATATTAACATCGTATAATATACCATTACGGACCCGAAAACTGCGTTTTTCGTATTAACTCCAATTTTATCGAAACTAGTGTGGTTTTGTATATAATTGAATAATATAATTTTTGGAATCAAGTTGGTCAATTCGGAGTTCATACGGTCGAGTTATGAGGCCCAGAAATTTAGGTAACGGATTCGAGCCTTCGGATTTTATTACTATTTTAGTTAATTATATTTTTATATTTTTCTATACAATTTTATAATTTTTTAGGAAAAGAAATAAAGTCAATCAGATTTACGTTATTTTATTAATAATTGGGGAAGTTTTTACATATAGTACATATAGACAACGGGTCCAAAACACCAAAACTCACCGGTTTTATTCGAATATTTTTTTAGTATTTTTAATAAATAGTACGATGTATAAAAAATATTTTAAAAGTGATTTTGTTCCGTTTGGAGTTTTATATAAATAGTTATGAACCTCGGAAGTCGGCTTTTGCGGCTTTTTCGGCTCATTACTGTTAACGTATACAATAATAGTAGTATCTATACCTTTCTCTATTTTGTTTTTCTTCATAGTATGCTTTGTGTAATTTATCCATAGGCTACTCTCCTATATAAAAGAGCCTAGGGTTCATGGAATAAATAAGCCATTCATTTTTTCCCAACATGGTATCAGAGCGACGGTCCTAGACCGGAGTTCTCGAAACCCTAACCCTAATCCCACCACACCCGCCGGCCCCTCCTCCTCCTCCGTCTTCTTCTTCTTCTCGCCCCATCGGCGCCGCCCGAAGCTCCAGTTGGTTGATCCATCGGCGCCTCCTTCTCTGTGCGCACCTGCGCACACGTGTGCTGTGCGTTGGTGTGCGCCTCCACGTTGCGCACCCGTGCGTTTCGCTCGCCTCCACCGTGATCTGCGCATCCTTGCGCATCGTGAGGCAGACCTAGCGCATCGCATGTGCGCATCCCTGCGCATCCCCTGCGCGCGCGCTGTAGCACCAGTGCATCCAGCGTGCATCCAGCGCGCTGTGCGCCAGTGCACGCATCTCCTGTGCATCCAGCGTGCGCACCTGTGCATCTGACGTGCGCGTGACTCCTGCGGGCGCACTTGTGCCTGTGCGTGACTCCTGTGTTCGTGTAGGGCTTAACACGAACATCTTCATTGGGATAGTTGCTTAAAGTCTACACGTGCAACTACCCCCATCTATGGTATTGTAGACAAGACACATTGTTTGTCAATTGTTCCAGACTTCATTTTTCAATATGTCGGAGAGCAAGGCATATATCCCATCTATTGGCGCATTCCGTGGTCCAGCACCTATTGTCAAGATGGACGGTACCAACTATGAACTGTGGGAAATGCAGTTCATGAGCATGATGAAGTCTACAGGTAAGAAGCACATTCTTACCAAACCAGAGCCTGTTGAGAAGACTGGAACCTATGCCTCCTGGGAGGCTGATGACGCATACGCCAAAGTTTGGCTATCTGGAACGTTGCATTGAGATTGCCAATGATATCCTCCATCAACCCACAGTGAAGGATATGTGGGACATTCTAGCGGCCACATATTCCCAGGCGAAGAACGAAACAAAGATTCTGCAACTCCAGCATGATATCTTCACCATCAAGCAGAATGGTCACCCCCTACATTCTCTCTATACATCACTGAGAGGGATGTTTGAGAAGCTATATAGCTTCATGCCCTTGACAGTCACGCCAGAGCAGCAGAAGACATACAGGAATGCTACTATGGTGGGCGTGTTCCTAGCTGCACTTGATCCTGAATACGAGGCAGCACGATCACAGATTTTGGCCGACTCTACAATTTCGCCCATGGAGGAAGCCTTCCATAGACTGAGTCGGATTACAGTTCCTTCAACTGCTGCAAGTCAGAATTCTTCAGCCATGGCAGCAACCAAAGGTCGCGGTTCTCATTACCAGGGCCGTGGATGTGGACCCCGTGGGAGGAGTGGCCGCACTAGGCCAACATGCACCTACTGTCACCGAGTTGGATTTACTGCATCCGCACGAGCTGCTGAGCAGATAGAACCCCCATCTGCTGCTACCTTGGATCAACGATTTGATGATCTAGTTGCCCGTCTGAGGGGCATTATCCCACCATCTGGTCCAGCACCGATTACAGAGAGTCATTCTGATGCTGCTGCTTCTGCTTCCATGTCTACCAGTGCTTCAGGTAGTATACTTGAACTTCACAGTAGTAGTTCTGATACATTGCCATGGATTATGGACTCAGGCGCTACACATCACCTATGTGGCGACCAGAGTCTACTTACAGGATACACTCAGATTCCTCCAGGACGGACAGTGGTCATTGCAAATGGCACACATTCCCCCATCACTGGTCAGGGGGAGATTAGACTGACATCGTCTATGCAGCTCAAGAATGTGCTACATGCACCTGATTTTTCAATGAATCTATTGTCAATTAGTCAGATTACGAAGGATCTCCATTGTCGGGCATTTTTTGATTCATCTTCTTTGATTTTTCAGGACATCCATACGGGCAACGTGATTGGTCGTGGCTTTGAGCAAGGAGGCCTCTACCGCCTGAATCAGATCCCATTTGCCGGAACCACATCCTCTCCTTCTGGCCAAGTATCTCCTTTACTGTGGCATCTGCGTTTTGGTCATTTACCGTTTCAGAAGTTGTGTCGAGTATTGCCTTATAGTTTTCCTCACACATCTGTTCAGTGTGAGGCATGTCAGTTGGGAAAGCATCACAGGTCGTCCTTTCACAGTCGTCCTGGTCGGAGTAGTACCTCCAAGTTTGAGTTATTTCATGTTGATGTCTAGGGTCCGAGTCGTGTACCTGATCATCAGGGACACAGGTTTTATATTGTATTTGTGGATGATTTTTCTAGAGTGTCGTGGGTGTTTCTGATGAAAAATAAATCTGAAGCCGGAAATATAATTATCCATTTTCTGAATGAAATACAAAATGTTTTTTCTACATCTGTGAAAATTGTGAGAAGTGACAATGCTTTAGAATTGTGCACTAACTTTCTTGCCAATTACTACTCATCAAAAGGAATTATTCACCAAACATCTTGTGCTCATACATCTCAACAGAATGGGATTGCTGAAAGAAAACACCGTCACCTTCTTGATGTCACTAGATCTCTACTTATACAGAGTCATGTTCCATATTCCTACTGGGGTGATGCAGTTCTTACTGCATGCTACCTAATTAATCGTATGCCTTCGTCTGTCTTGAATGAACAGATTCCGTTCTCACTTATTTATCCTGACAAGGATCTGTTCACTCTCACTCCTCGTGTATTTGGGTCGGTTGCGTTTGTCCATCAGTTGTCGCCGGGTACTGACAAGCTCTCTCCTAGGGCTGTCAAGTGTGTTTTTGTTGGGTACTCCAGAACCCAAAAGGGGTACAAGTGTTTTGATCCTTTGCGTCGGCGATATATGATCAGTGCAGATGTTACATTTTTTGAATCTATTATGTATTTTTCAGCATCTGGAGACAACCAGCTTCCACCTATACCACCTGATGCCATATACATGACACCACTACCACCTCAGATGTCATCATCAACACCACCACCACCACAACAACAGCCTATATCACCGTTCCCGTTCCATTATACCCGCAGGCTTCCTCCACCAGCTCATGGTCATGACTCGTCCACTAGCTCGCCTATGGTATGTAATGAGAATATTAATGTTGATGGATCTGATGACATTTCTGAGCAGGAGGTGTTGCAAGTGCCAGATGAGCCTTCAACTGATTTGGATATTCCAATTGCTTTACGAAAGTCGAAGAGGAGTTGTGCCAAATATCCATTATCAGCTTCTGTATCTTTTGAACGACTCTCTGGAGATTTCAGGACGTTTGCTATGGCACTTTCAGCCATAGATATTCCACGGAATCATCATGAGGCTCTGCAGGATAGTAGATGGCGGCTTGCAATGGAAGAAGAAATGGCCGCACTTCAGTCCAGAGGAACTTGGACTTTGGTTTCTATACGTCCAGATGTGAACCCAGTGAGCTGCAAGTGGGTGTTCACAGTGAAGCAAAATGCAGATGGCTCTATTGACAGGTACAAGGCACATCTGGTGGCACATGGCTTCACACAAACATATGGGGTGGATTATCTTGACACATTCTCGCCTGTGGCACGTCATTCCACCCTAAGGATCTTGTTGTCAGTTGCATTTGCTCAAGACTGGCCGCTCCATCAGTTAGACGTGAAGAATGCATTTCTATATGGAGATTTGCAGGAAGAGGTGTATATGCAACAACCACCTGGTTTTGCTGTTGAGGGGGAGTGCTCCAAGGTATGCAGGTTGCATAAGGCTATCTATGGTCTTAAGCAGAGCCCCAGAGCATGGTTTCAGAAGCTCTCGGATCTCTTCGAGAAACAAGGATACAAACGCTCCAATGCTGATCATTCCTTGTTTGTACAGAAAACAACGAGAGGTATCATTGTCATTATGGTTTATGTTGATGATATCTTGATTACAGGAGATGATGAGCAGGGCATAAGGCAGGCGAAAGAAATGCTGGGTAGTGAGTTTGTCACTAAGGATCTTGGGGTCCTTAGATACTTTCCGGGGCTTGAATTTGCCAGAAATTTCTATGGACTAGTTATGTCACAAAGGAAATATGTTACAGATCTGTTGAGTGAAATAGGTATGCTTGAGTGTCGACCTGCTACGACACCAATGGACCCCAGCATGGAGCTTTATGAAGATAACACAGAGGAGGTGGACAGGAGAAGATATAGAGAACTGGTAGGAAAACTGTTGTATGTCACGATCACTAGACCAGATATTTTATTTGCAGTGAGCCGTGTGAGCCAGTTCATGGAGCAACCACGCCAGGTGCATATGGATGCAATACATATGATACTCATATATCTCAAATCTTCTCCAGGTGCAGGTTTGCTATTCAAGAAAGGAAAGGGGATTTCTATCTCAGCATGTGCAGATGCAGATTATGCAGGATGTCCCAAGGATAGGAAGTCCACCTCAGGGTATGTTGTCTATGTTGGAGATGCCCTAGTCTCATGGAGGAGTAAGAAACAAACTGTGGTAGCTACTTCTAGTACTGAATCTGAATATAGGGCTATGGCCCAGGCTACTACAGGGATGATATGGGTGAAAGCTGTGCTTACAGATCTATGTTTAGACGTACCACTTCCTATGAACTTGGAATGTGATAATCAGGTTGCTTTGTTTATTGCAAACAATCCTGCATTCCATGAGCGGTCCAAGCATATTGAGGTGGATTGTCACTTCATACGTGATATGATTCAGAAAGGTTTCATTGCTACATCTCATGTTACTTCAGAGAATCAGACTGCAGACATATTCACCAAGGCATTGCTACGAGGTCCATTTCAGAAGTGTGCTTCCAAGCTGAGCATGATTGATATCTATGCTCCATCTTGAGGGGGAGTGTTAACGTATACAATAATAGTAGTATCTGTACCTTTCTCTATTTTGTTTTTCTTCATAGTATGCTTTGTGTAATTTACTCATAGGCTACTCTCCTATATAAGAGAGCCTAGGGTTCATGGAATAAATAAGCCATTCATTTTTTCCCAACAATTACTGTTAATTTTTTTGTCGAAATATTTTTCCTGATATTTTTATAAAATAATATATATTTTTGTTAACAAATTTTACAAAAGAAGTGATTTGATTTGAGGTGATATAAGTGATGAATAAAATAGGTGAAATATTAATAATGTGATTAATGGGTACATTATATTTTTGATCTTGATTTTCTTGATATTTTTATAGGTTAAGATCCTTATCTCCCCCTACTTATTTATTTTGTCGATCCTGTCAATATTGACCTTGTCTTGGAGTTAGGATCAGTTTGTATATATTACATATCTACAACCTTCTTTTCTTTTATTTTTCCTTTTCTCTTTAATCCTTTATTTTGGATAAAATGAGTGTTAAATATGTAATATTAACAATTGTGATTAAAATATTATTTAAATAGAATTAGTCATTATTTACATGTATTTTACCAACGATTTTGGCCAAGGCGATGAATCATATATTCATCATTCCCTTATACTTTAGATTTGCTAGTCCCTTAGCAAACACTTACTCTATAAAATAAGTGCAAGCAAAAAGAAAAAGGGAAATAAAAGATATTAGAACATGATTGTTTCTTTAACTGAATCTCACTTAACCTAAAATCTATAGCTTGGATTCAGACCTTTGGATTATTAGTGTGTCGGGACTCTATCAGAATTAGGATTTAAGCCTCGACAACCCTCAAGTTCCACAAATCCTTATCCAGATTCACCCCAACAGCCAGCTCATATTCACCTATCCATCAGGCAACCTTTTCAACTTTAAAAGCAATTTGTACTGTATGTGAAAGGTTTCAGCTCTTCCCGCTTAAAGAAGTGAAGAAATTATCCGTCCCAGTTACACACTCTCATTGGGCCCTGATGAAGCCACATTTCATCATCTTTATTCTATCATTTTGGCATAAAAACCCCTAGCAAATGCGTGTAAAAACCCTTAATAAGAGCATCTTAGCATTCATGCATGTACATGTAAATAGTGTCTAAAATGCAGTTTTAAAGCCAAAATTATAGAATAAATAAAAGAAAAGAAACAGAATAAAGTATTGTAAATATTTTATGATCCGAAACCCCGAGACCTAGGCATCTTGATAAAATGGTCGACAAGGAATAAAGTAGGGGGAGATAAGGGTAAAAATACAATGAAATTCCTTCATTCTTCATTCATTTTGGGAGCTATTTTTGGTTCCACATTTTATACCTCAAATAAAGAAACTTTGCACATGAAAGTTGTAGATAATTAAATAAATAAAAATGCAAAATTGATTTCACTGAAAAATCATGTACAGATAAAAAGTTATGGTCTGAATAAGATTCCAGAACTCTAACTTCCCAGACCTGTATCTTGCAAATAAAAACTCGAAATGTACCAAACTCAGCTTTAATTGTATATAGCATAAAATAATCTATTTAATAGAGGTGGTTTCGTATTTTTCGGAGTTACAATTTGAAATTTGAGTTTTGGACCCTTGTAGTATACTTGTACAGATTAAAATATTCAATTTATTATTTATTCATTATTTTTATAATTTGATATTTTTATAATTTTTTATATCTTACTTATAATATATTTGTATATTAAAATCAGAACAAAAACATAAAAGAAATGCAAAATAAATATATATATATATAGAACACATAGGTATAGTATCTATAATTATACCTATATAATATATTATTAAATACATAAAATACTTCAGAAAAATGAAATAAAAATATTATTTAGTATATAATAGTATTTTATAATTTTATAAAATAATAAACATAATTAAAGAAATTAAAATACACAAAATAAAAATCAACTAATACAATATATAGGTATTATACCTATAAAGGGCATAAAAGGCAACTTATAAAATTATACCTCCTAAAAATAAATAAAAATTATCATAAAATAATTTATAAAATTATAAATATTTTTTATTTAATAACCTAAAATTAATAAAATAGTTTACTATTTTAAAATGAATTTTGAAATCATTTTTTAGGCTTTTTCCTGGTTGGTCCACGTGGACCAACCAGGGGGCTGGAGAGTTGACCTGCGGACAACTCTCTGACCCCAGCCTGTTCCTCGTCTGAAGTGCATTTTTTGTCCACTTTCGCCCATTTTTCGAGGATGCCTCTTTCACTCTTTGGTGATGGTGTCTTCTTGACATCTCTTCCCCTTGCATCGATGATACACGCCCAAGGATTACCTTGGTGCGTGGATCACTGACGCGCCTCGTATCCCTCGATCTACACACCCTCTCCAATCGGCAGTCAAACCCTACAAAACGAAACCCCCGACTTTCCTCTCTCTTTTGATCCCTCTTCCACCACCGAACTCCTAACCTAAGTCCTTGAAGATACTCCTAGTGACAGCAGGAGCTCATCGGGCTTCTCATTGGACCAAGGCGGCGTCGAATTGAGGTGGATCCCCTTGCCGGAGACCCCTTCGTGCGCACCTTAGTGAGGCCCTTCTTCCCCTTTTTCTCTATTGTTACCTAGTGTCTAAGTAATTAAAACCCTTCTTTGCGTTCGCCTCGTTACGATCCATCATCTGATTATCATCAGACACTTCGATTTCGTCTGGGCCAACATCGAGTTTCGCCGGCCGACGTCACCGACCCACGTCGCTGTACACCCTTGTGAAATCCTCCATGAAGTCGGGGCATTTTTCCCTCTACTTCTTCACAATTTTCCTAGCAGGTCTGAAGCCCAACCACGCGTCTGGAGGGATTTTGTGCCTTGCCGGAGGAAGCTTGGAACCACCAAGCTCCGCCTACGCAGCGGAAGGGCCCTGGCCTTCGCCTGGGCATTTTGAAGCCTTCATACGTCAGAGGAACCCTGCAGGAGTACACGGAGGCGGTCAGGGACCGCCCAGGTGCACGGAGGAGCCGCCCTTTGTCGATTCAAACTCGTCGGGGGCCTGTTCCTCGAGTGTTCTTGGTGGATCTCCCCACGCCGTCCGATCAAAGGTCGATCGCCCAAGATAGCAGCCACCGTCGGATCAGATCCAGCCCTTGCTATTCGATCAACTTCAGTCATCTAATCAGGGTCGTCCAGCCGAAGGGGCATCTCGCAAGGAGGACGCTCCACGTGGCGTTAAGTGAGACCTATCAGCCGTTGGATGCGCCCCCGGTGTGGGTAATTTTGCATTCCTCCCCCGCCAGTTTTTGCAATAGTTCACTAGTAACTAAACTTTTGTGGGTTGTTTAATTGTTTTTGTAATGTTTACACGCAGCCCCCTGGGCTTTTGAATATTGCGTCTTGGTCCCCCGCCTGGCGCACGTGCCCGTCACGTGCGTCTGGGCTTTTTGCGAGGGAACCCAGGAGTTTTTGTGTGTTCACCTTTAGTACCTAAACTTTCAGCTGCTGTATAAAAGTATTGGCTTTTTTGCATGTAAGCCCCCAGGGTTTTCAATATTGCAGTTATACCCCTCCTAAGTTCACGTGCTTCGCGCGCGTGACCTTGGACATTTTACAGGCACACCCCTGCGGGTTTTGTGATTGGTATTTAGTCCATTAATTCACAAAATTAGTGTATTATTTTATTGGAAAATTGCATGCGTGCCCTAGATACTCTGCCTATTTACAGATATACCCCTGCCAGGCTTAGCATTTTTGTGTGCTTTGGTTATTTATTTCTTACATCATTAAAACCCTAAAAATTCCAAAAAAATTATGCTAAGCTCCTGTTAACCTGCACTTCCACGCCACATTTTTGTATTGCATTTTTATTGCATTTTTATTGAATTTTTATATTTATTAAAAAACAAAAACATGCATTTTATACATTGTCTAGCTTAGAAAACACCAAAAATATATTAAAACACCTAGAAAAAATCCAAAAACATTACCTACTGTCTGTTTTATCCTATTTTAGTGTCAGTACAAAAATCACTAAAAAATACAAAACCAAAACCTTAAAAATTAGAAAATACCTAAAAACTTCCAAAAAATCTAAAAAATTCTAAAAAAAATATAAAAATGTAAACTCAGTTCCTGTAGGTTCTTTATTTTATTCCCTTTATTTTAAAATTAGTTTGGAAAAATTTTGTGGCTGTTTAATATTTTTCATTCCTATTTTACCTTCAGCCAGAACATTCATTCACTGTTTTCCTTTGTTTTAATTTTTAAAAATACCAAAAACATTTGGAAAAATACACAAAAATCACAAAAACAGTAAAAAAACCATTAAAAGACCACAAATATTTTATTTCCTAATTTTTGACTATTTTTCCTTATCTTTTTAAATATTCTAGCATCTCTTTTATTATATTGTTAATATATTCCAATATAGAAAAAGAAAAAAAAGATATAAAATATAAAAAGAAAAATATAAAATCAGAAAATTAAAAAATCAAAATACAAAATTAAAAAAAATTAACTAAATAATAACAAAAAAATTATAAAATTAAAAACCCACAAAAAATCCAGATTGGCTAAGTAGTCCATTAGACCTAGGTTTTGACTTTTTGTCTACACTCTACACCTTTGTTTCCTGTGTTCGACCCCTACTTTCTTGCCATTGTATATTTTTAGTTGGGTATACTAAATTTTAATCCTTTTCTATTGATTACTTGATTAATTGTGTGGGTTAATTGTTGACAAACGGGAAGGCTTGAGTAGTCGCCTCAGCGACAGTGAGTCTGATTTGACAGACCATTATTTAGCGTCTCTCGCATTCTCGTTTTTCAGGCCCTCATCCAACAGCTCAGTCCTCGAGGAGGGAGATATTTCCTTCTAAGATCAGGTCATATTGTGTCCACAATCAAATAGAGGAAGAAGATAGAAGAATTGGAAGAGAACTAGAGTGTGATCGGTGTAATCACATCTCTTGTGAAGCCTGGCCAGTTTAACCAATTCTCTACGAAGACAATTCATGCTTTTCTGAAGCTCAGACCGTCGTGATCATTTTTGGTATTTGGTGTATTTGGATTCTTTTTGGTAGTAATGATTGTTGCACTACATTGGTCTTTTATGCCCTGACGGATATAGCATCTTTTCATTCCGCCCACTTTTGGGGTCTTAGAAAAAATTGTACCAGTAGATCCTTCCCTTATCCGAAGCTTTATTTCAACCCTAATATCTCTCGTCTTAAGACCTCATCGCCGCTAGACAAGGATGGAAATGCACCACCGAAATGGATTGTCCTTCACAACACCATGTAAGTCGAGCTAAGTGCGTAGTGCATGAGTTCAAAATTGGTTCAAATGGACAAAAGTTAAACGGATGACATCATGTGTCCTACTTAGGCACTTTCAAGTTGAATTCCGAACACAGTCTCATAGAACCCAAAGAATTAAGTCTAAAAGACCTGAAGAGTCCCAATTCCAGTTCCTAATAAACTCTCTTTAGAATTAAGTGGATTAAGGCCTAAACAAAGTTCCATCTCTCGGACTTAGATCCATTCGGTTCAAGAATCAAACTTGTTATGAAAAATGCGATTGAATGCAACATTTATGAAGTAGATTTTTCGGATTAAATATTTTTAAGTGATTTTTAAAGACTTTTGCCAATTTTTATTGGATTTTAAAACTTTCAATTTTTAGGGGTCTTTTTAAAAGAGTTAGTGGATTAGTTCATTTTATACAAATTTACACAGATTTTTATATATTTTACAAAAAGATTTTATGCAACTTTTATGTACAAGTTATATGGATTTTATGTAATATTTTATAGTGATTTTATTTTCAGATTTTTAAGGATTTTATCAAAGAATTTTACAACATTTTTTATATACAATTTTTAATGTTTTTTATAAGATATTTTTAAGATTTTCTTGCGACTTTTAAAACTCAAAATATACATCCATACTTAGAGAGCCATATTATTAAAAATACAATAAAGTGGGAGTTATTTCTTCTAAAGTACATACAACATATATATACGACACCCCCTATACTTAGCATGAACTATGTCCTCATGGTGACCAAAGAAGCGGCAAATGAAGACATAACTCAGACTAGACTAAGTATAGATAGGTGAAAAGAATCTATACTACAATGACTCAAAGAATAACAAATGAATGAATACAAGTCTATCATCTCCTCTATACTTACGATCAAATGATCCTAAGGATAGCAGTCCCGAAACCGAAGATGATCGGGGTAAAGAGATTGTAAAAATCAATGGCTCGGCTTGTCTCCCCCATACTTAGGGCTTGTCGGTTCGAGAATAAGAAGGAATAAGGATTGTGAATAAGGAGAATAAGGGTCTATTCTTTGTTCGTTTGGAGGATAGGAATAAGGAGAATGAAGTGAAATAAAGGTAGGTAAGATGGGATAAAGATAAGAATAAGAGTGAAATAAGATGAAATAATGGGGAATAGTCATACCATGGGGAATCGTGTCGGGAGGAAATGGCCCCTTATTTTCCTCTATTCCGGGGCCTTATGCTTGCACCTAACAGGCCCTTAGGGTAAAATATCCCTAAGTATAGAGAAAAAATCAAAGGTAAGGGACAAGTAAGGGAGCAAACGATACAAAAATGACAATGATCCCAAACGGAATCCACTAGAAATCAAAAAATTATTAGAAATTAGTTGATAAAAATTAGAGTGAAATATCTCTTCATAGGAAAAAAATCTTGACGTTCCAATAGTCGTCTCACGCCATGAATCACCGGCCTCCGATGTACTTCGAGTAGCGTCCGCTTCAAGAAAGTCATTCGAAGACCATCGAGCCCTTACACAAAAAGATAGAAATTGTGTTAGAGAGAGATAATATATATACACAAAATATAAGTAGAGTATTAATGCAAAAAATGGAATAATTACAAAAGGTTCAATGTGCCCCTCATGTGAGGGCCTGGGCAATTTACACGAAGACCTCGGATACTTTTTGTATTTGCACTTTGGTCCCCAGGACTGTGCATCACGTGCGCACATGGTATTTTATAGGGAGGTCCTCGTACGTTTCATTATTTGCAGTTATGTCCCCCTACGCATGGAGAAATTACATATGGTCCAAAGTAGTTTTTGAAAATTACAAATAGATCCCTCCAGGGATCTATTTATAATATTTATCCTTTTGTTTCTTGCATTTTTTATCACATTTATGCCCCTGCATTGCTTTTAGCATAACTTGAGCATCGTAGATACAAATTGCATGGTTTTAGTATTGTTTTGATCCTTGTTCCTTCATATCTATCTTATGGCATGTTTTTTCTCATCTGAGACCATTTTAAATATGATGAATTTTTATTGTTAAGAGGCTGTATCTTGCTCAAATGACTTGTCATAAATAGATATTTTCTCATGATGTTATGCTCAAAATGACCCTGATTTCAATCTACTTTCTGTTGCTCAATTTATTGATCTTTCTAGGATATATTTATAGTAGTCAATGGCATACATTCAACCTTGCATATTTTCATGCACACTTCTATATTTGCATTGAAATATAACAAAAAATTTCATGCATCATATATCTGCATTGTTCTCCATTTTACCTTGTGCATCTGCATGAAGATCTGAAATTGAGAAATAATTCACACATGCTCTTAATTGACTGAAATTCGATAAATAGATAGAGTAGCTCGTGTCCCTATGTTCGATCTTGGTAGACTTGCCAAGTTAGAAATACTCCACAACATTCAAAGATTGTGGTTTTTGACGAACCAAATTTGTCTCCTATACTATGGCAATTATCTATTCCTAAAGAGATAAATTTGACGTTCATCAATAGGACCGATTGAATCTCAGCTCAGGAGACCTTCATCGACGTTCTTTGTCATATCACGATATTTGTTCCATCTGAGGAGGACACTTATAGATCCAATCTTCTCCATCCGTCCACGTCGAAAGATTCACCGTCAAATTAAATTTGGCAGAGAGGTCAGAGTCTTATGTTGCTTTCCAACCTTAAGTGTGATGTACGCCCTTCATGGGTAATTTGATCAATATACCCCATAATTACTTTATTTCATTTTAGTCCATAAAGTGTAAATAATGGTTAGAAATTTTTTATTGTTCAATCCTTGTATTTTCTTCATATTATATTTGGGTCCAATCTATCGTGTGCACGTGATCATACATATGAGCTTTTGTGCACAATTGCATTATCTATACTAAACTTTTGTGTGTGAATAAAATTAAATAAGTTTTGAATAATTGCATTGATACCCCTACATTGCTGAGTACATGTGCTTCACATGTTTTATCTAGTTTTTTGCATCTTTTCTCATGCACTCTTATTAACTTGTTATTGATTGGACCATAGAAATTAATAATTGAATTTTGGTCCTTCATTTCCAAAATAATTGTTGATTTGTATATTGATAAAATAAATATCGTAAGTGCTCTAAAAAATCCAGAAAAACTAGCTTAAGTTCCTACCATGTTGTTTTAATTTCTCTAATTTTGTTTGCAAAATATTTTGATTTTTATTTTTAATAATTCAATATCCACAAAACTTTCACTATTTGCTTTATAAAAATCATAAAAATTTTAAAAACGGCTTAAAAATTAAAAAAATTATTGTAGGTTTATTTTTATATTTTTAAATTTCTACATAAATTTTGTTTGGAAATATTTTATAAAAACCAAAAAATAAAAATTACAAAAAACACTAAAAAATCAATTGTTTGCATTATTTCATGTTTTTAATTTATTTGAACATCCTAAAAAATTTAAAAACTCTAAAAAAACATAAAATTAGTACAAAAATATCAAAAAATTTATTTGATTTTTTGACTATAATTGAAAAATACAAAAATAGTGATGTGTGTATTTATTCCTTTTTCTTTTATTTACTTTATTGAAAAATTGAAAATATAAAAATTTATAAAATTTAAATTCACTAAAAATTTGAAATTCAAAAAAATAAAAAGAATATAAAGTAAAAATTCCGAAAAAAGCTAAAAAATTTATACAAACCAAGGTAGTTTTCTTAGAATTTTCGCTCTTTATTTTCATTGATTTCTCTTTGATTTTAATAACCCTTGCTAAATAATAATCTACTCCTTATGTTCGACCCTGGAAGCGATACTATTTTAATAATTAAACATAAAATTCATTTTTATTTTCTTTCATTTGGTTAAAAATGTTTGATTGTTTCGTGTTTCATTTCGTGTCACATTCACATTCTCTTCATTAAATAAAAATTAACCCTTAGTAAAATCCTGGTTCATCCTTATACAACTTTTACAAAGGGAGTGTGGGATTTACAAAAAATAATTAGAGCTTTACGCATCACAAGGACAAAAATATTAGTAGAAATAGTAATATTAAATAATTTATTTATTGTGAATCGTCAGTTCATTTTACAAATAGCCAAAACTTTTTTTACAAAAAATAATGAACTTTACATTAAATCTACTTGGATGAAATCTCGTTGACTATTAACGAAATACAAAGTATGGATTACATGTCATGTTATTGAGGATAACAATTTAAAAGTTTAATGTCACAAATTTGATTCATGATTCCCAAATAAATGATTATATATTGATTATTTGCATTGTGATAAAATAAAATTACATTTACTTGTTATAAATTTACTAATTGCATTTTGTGTTCATATGCAATTACATATTTTTTTACATTTTTTTCCTATAAATAGAAATTCCATCACATTTCATTAAATAAGATTTAATTAGACTTTGTCATTTAATGTTATCATTCAAACTGATAACAATATAGATTTTTCCATTATAATATTCACACAAAAATCATCATTCAAGTTGATAAAAATATTAACGGTAGACTATCTAAAAAATTAAACTATAATACCGAAATAAGCATTTAGAGTTTTGAATGCTACCAAAATATCATGTGTATATTAAGCATATTATTAGATTAGTAGATCACGCATAAAAGTTATCATAATACAAAAGTTACTGAAAATTACAAATACCAAAATAGATGAAGGTTACCATAAACCTCATCCAAATTGTAAAATATAACATTTATTTGCGTATAAAACTACAAGGCAAGATTTTAGTAAATGCACAATCATATCGTCGTAGGTGTTAAAAATTTGGTAGGGCTTGTAATAATATATCGCAACAAAGTAGATTAGCATGAAAAAATATTATAAACTTCACACTAATATGAATTTCATATACAAATTATGAACTAAAATTATAAAAACTTTAGGACGTTTTGCGTGAAAGGGTATCGTAAACGTATCCAACAATAGAGAAATGCCAATAAACCTGATAGCAACTTGTTCTAAATTATATTAGTGGCAACAAGTAGCAATATTTTTATTCCGATTTTTCTTATATTAGATGGATCTTAATAAGGTCTAACCATGTAAGTGGTAAACGAACCTCGTAAGAAGGATCTCCTATATGTGTACGTACAGACATATACATATTTATTTATTTATATACATGACAAACTGTTTAATGCTTTTTCCTTAAAAACTGCAATTTACGAAACTGTTTAAATTTGTTACAGTTCATTAATCAGGTTTGATTTCATTTAATATTAACATGATTATTAAATAAGCAATAATTAATGTTTCCCAAATTAGGTCACTAACCACTCGTCCACGTAATACTAATCTTTTGACCCCATAATACTCATTTGAAAAATGGCTTATATTGCAAAATACATTATATTTATTTATATTACAACCAAACGTTGCAAACAACCTCAAAACTAATGGCAATCAAACAGGATGTAAAATCTCAATCAAACAAGGGAGTTTAATACTTGTTGCCTTCCGAGTTTCTCGAATATCACCTCAAACCACTCCCTTGTTTGATTGAGATTTTACAACCCGTTTGATTGGACATGGAGTTTCTCAACTTCTGTCTTTGTTTAGTGTCATTGTTCAACTTTGATTGCTACGGTAGGTGAAGTCAAATTCAGCAAATATGATGTAACTAGTGCTATTTGGACTAACAATATATGCAACAAAGATAAAGAATGAAGAGGAAAATGGAACGAATGAAGTTTATCCGAGATTGTTCTTTGACTGTTTTTGGAGCCAATGAATAATTCAGATGGGATGAGATAATGAACGTTACGATAATGATTCATGTTGACTCCATAAAGGGGCATGTGTCCCAACTAATGCTTCATATATGTATGTCAAATACAAAAATATATGATTTAATTGTCTTAATTAATTGATTAATTTACAATATTTACATGTATATAATAGCACCACATGCATTAATAAAAACTCAATATCTATGATCTAAATACAATAATAGATTATAAACATCTACATTTTGTACATAACCGAATACCATATGTATGTATCTTTCTTCCATCATAATTTTTATTTTGACGAATATTAATAAAGATAACGATATCAGTTTATTTTAATAAAAGTATGGATACTATTTCATTTTTAGAATATGGAAATATATATTCTCATATTTATCCAGAATATATGGATATGGATATTGGTATTACCGAATCAATATGTGCATACTGTATAGATATAGGTCAGAGGGTGACATTTTCTTTTTATGTTATATGATTTCACATGATATTTTGCATTTTGGAATAAATTTCAAATGAAAAATGATATCTATATATCTATATATATTTATATAATTTATTATACAAGTTTTTTATTTTAGAATATTACTGTATTTGCTTTTATATTATATTGTATGTGTAGTTTATGAAATTTTTATTTTGTTAATTGTTAATTTAAATTTTACGAAAACATTTCTTCCGAGTATGTGTTAATACATATTTATGATCCAAAGAATAATCCGTACAATTTGTTACATAATCATATCCAAATTAGGATTATCCGTTCCCATATTCGTATTATAATTAACAAGATATCGTTTCACCGATCATATTCTAATTATAAAAGGGACAATAATTTGATAACAACTATGTCCGTCTGATTATGTGTAAGCATGCTTGCATATATTTCCATTTTAAAACAAATACAAATACACACATCAAAATATGTAGAGCATTTATGATAAGGGATTCGCACACACATATCTATTTTTGCATGCTTACATGTAAAGCATTGTATAGTGTTAAAAAAGTTTATTTCTGCAGAACGGAGAAATTTGTAAAAATCTTTTTCTCAATGCAATGTTTGTAGTGATATTTACGTGAAATTTTAAGTTTACATGAATATTTTTTTGTAAAAATAATTATAAATACCAGTTACGCAACCAATTAATGAAATCCAACTAATACCAACAAGTAAAATGACTTAAATGAATAATGTCTAAAAAATTTCGGCCTCCCCCAAGAAAGGAGCTTGTAACTTCCTCTTTAGCTTTATTTAAAATAAAGTCGCATTCCAGAAAGTAAAAGGTGCACTTCGTTTAAGCAAGGCCAAAACTTGACGGATGGAGCACGTATATACTTGTCAACTTCTGTCAATGTCATTCTTCAAGTTCGGTTGCTGTGTTTGGTGAATTCAAAGTTCAACAAATATGAATATGTAATCAATTTAAGTATGGACTCAAAACTATGTGCTGCAAACGATATAACCATTTGAGGATCGATAGAGAATGAAGAGGAAAAGGGAACGGGTGAATAGAATATTATCCCACGTGCGTTCTTCTTAGATTGATTTTGGAACCAGGGAATAAACCTCGTCGGATGAGATGACGAATGTTACTATATTGATTCATTCGTGATTATTCCACCACCTTACTCCTACATTGTTTCCTCTAAAGTAAAGTCTCTATATTTTGGAAACGAATTAAAGCAGTTTGTGGTATATATAAGGTCAAATTTTGATGGAGGAATCATATATGGATAAAATGGGGTTGTTTTTTTGAGATCGATTTTGCTCCCCACCTCATTTTCTATATTTTTTATTTTTTTGAAAAATATATCTGTATAAAAATTTATCACTATTTTCCTATATTATGTCATTCAAATTTCATGAGAAACAGAGACTCATACGATCACCATATAGACAATCATTTTTTAACGGTAGCAGAATTATTGAAACCGACCCATCTGGATGGAGAACGTAGGAGTCTCTGTTACGCACGTGAATGATATAATATAAAGATATAATAATAAAAATCTACGGAAGTGTTTTTCAAAAAAATAAAAAATATACAGGAAGTGGAGCGGGGTGAGCCAAGTTAGCTCCCCCTAGGGAACAGCCTCATTTTACCCATATATGTAGGGAAACTTCCAATGAGATGGGCTTTTTCTTGGATGCATGGAAAGCTAAATCGATTTAACTATTTTTTTCTATTTATTTCACCGTTTCTAACTCCATAAAATTTAATAATAAATATTCAAATAATATGTATATAAAGAAATATTTATGAAAATATTATTATATTAGATAAAAATAATAGTTACAATATGGATGTTATATTTAACAAAATGTTGTTACCATCATTATTTTACAATGTGCAGTTTATATTCTACAAAATTATTAAACAAATTACAAATTCCGTAGTGTCTTTTTAAATTTCAGAAAATGATCATCACATTGGAATGGCCGCCTACACACACATATGAGAAAATTTGGTTTCTCCAAAGGAGCAGGCAAGGGGCTGCTCTCACCTCATTTTTCGTTAAATTTTTTTTATTTTTTTTAAAATAAAGTAATGTACTTTCATCATATTTCTCTCTAATATGCTAGGTGCTTCTTTTCCCCAAAAAGATATGGAATATAGGGAGTTGTTTTTAATTCCACTGTAATTTTTTAAATGAACATGTAAATATCCCTCGAAAGTAAGTATATATATTGGAAACATATAAAATACGGTTAATCCCGCTGCGAAGTTGCTAATTCCAATTTCGTAAGAAACAAAGACACATATGCTCTCCATCCAGAACAAGTCGATTATATGAATATTGAGACCGTTAGAGTTACTTGTTGTAGATGAAGGGCGTGAGAGTCTTTGTTTCTAATAAAATTGGAATGACATACTAGAGTAATATATAGATGAATGTACATGACTCTATTTTTCTAGAATAAAAAAATTGATGAAAAATAGGACGGGAGAAACTCGTTGGCTGCTCCCCGAAAAAGAATATAAGATTGCAATGTTGTTAAACCACAAGAATATATATGTTATTTCTAACGGATTCCATCAAAATTTAACGACCAAAAGGAAGGGAGCACGTTTGCATGGGTTGAGTGATATATAATTATGATTATTACATAGTCAAGAAGACAATTTACAAAGTTTTAAATATTTGCGGTGTAAACATCTCAAATTAAAAAGATGGGCCGAAGTTCTCCATTGCAACCTCGTTGCATTGTGAGGTACGCAAGCCATGTGAGAGTACACCGCAGTTAAGTACATCGTTTTGAACATAGTCATAGGGATGCAGACTATCCTGCTATATATTTTCTACCGCTATTATACATGAAAGAGCTTATACACATCAATTTTCTAGGGACATCACTCCGTTTAAACCAGAATCAACATTTAATATCAAGCATTTTATGCCCCTCCAAGATATTTCAATATCAGTTAAGTCCTTTTTTTTAATATTAGTTGTGTCCCTCACTTCTTACCGTTCTATCACTTGTGCCTCTCCCTTAGCTTAACCGTCAATGAGTTGATTTAATCATGATTTTTTTCAAATCTTGGTGCATAATTGTCCAAACTTCTTCTTCATCTTCTTCTTCCTCTATTTGTTATTCTTCCTTTCTCTTCATAATTTCTCTCTCTTAATTACACCTTCATGCATCCATCAAATCATTAAAAATTTACACTTTCACGGATATATTACTCATTGCGGATCAAATGATGAATTTTATTGTATTTTTCAATGAACTTTGATGAATCAATTAATCAAAAATTTATTTTAACTAAACAAATGCTAAATGGTCCATGTTTCAGCCCACAACCTCCTCCTCCCCTCCCCTTCCTCATCCGCCCCCTTCCTCATCTGCCCTTTGTACCTCCTCCTCGTGCGTGTTTCCGATGAAGGCTTGAAGGAGCACATACGATCCCTCGCATCACACGTACTCCCCGTTACACAGCTCCTCTACTACACCTATAACTGCATCCTTGTGTGGACGTCAGCAGGTGAGCGCAAGATGCATGTTCTGGACTTCCATGGAGTGGGAGGTGCGGGGGAGGAGCTTGAGGTGGAAGGGGACGTGCGGGGGTGATGGGAGAAGCTGGGGCAGAGAGAGAGGTGTGGGGGTGGAGGGGAGGAGCTGAAGGCAGTGGGGAGGTGTCGGGATGGAGAGGGAGGTCCGGAAGCAAAGAGGGAGGCGTAGGGGGAGGACCTTAAATGGGGGGGGGGGGGGGGGGTTGGAGACGGTGGGAGTAGCTGGGGCCGGAGAGGGAGATGTAGAGGTAGAGGGGAGGCGCGGGGGAGGGAGGAGGAGCTCCAGGCGGAGGAGGATGTTCGGGGGCACCTAGAGTAGCTGGGTCAGAGAGGGAGACGCATGGGCAAAGCGGATGTCGGGAGCGAGAGGAGGAGCTCCGAGCGGAGGGGGAGGTGTGGGGGCGACATGAGTAGCCAGGGGCGGAGAGGGAGGTGTGGGGGCAAAGGGGAGGTGCGAGGGTGGGAGGAGGATCTTCGGGTGGAGGGGGAGGTTCAGGGGTGGGGGAAGGAGGTTCTAGAGGAGAAGCAAGAGGTTGGGAAGGATGAAGAGAAGGTGGAGGAAGATAATAGACTTTTCAACCTATATGTTTAAGTTTAATTGCCGATGTGTCCCTAAAGTTAACATCAATTTGCATTGATAATGGACGACAACTAACATGAGAGGCACAAATTATAGAAAAGTAAGAAGTCGGTAGCATAACCGATATACTAAAAAACATAATTGATATTAAAATATCTCGAAGGGACACAATTAATAAAAATCCGAATAACAACGTCAAGGAAAGGGGTGAAGGCCCACATTCTTTCCCAACTAATTAACACTTTCTCGTGACCCTAACCGGTGAGGCACACGCACGTTCAAATGTGGGTCATGCAAACACTCTACGCAATCCCTAACCGCTTCTCAATGATCCAACCACTGTCCCGCAAATAATTCGAGTGCGTGAACCCCAATGCCGTGACGTTGAGGCTTTCCACTCGTCTCCCTCTGTCGCATACCCGCCGCGAAAATGTGATATATCAGATAGTGCCACGTGGCACTGATGATGTGACCGTGAATTCCATTAATATAAATATTGCATGTATTGAAACACACCTACATAGTACATACAGATATAGATATCGTTTTGATATCCACAAACATCCATAACCGTATCTGCATATCCATTTTTGTATATAATTATAGTCATCGATTTATTTTTAACCATATATAATATAATTCTCCACGTACTTTTACCATATTTATATAATTTCATGATACAAATACATTTAGTAAATTAATATCGTATTTTTCATCCAATTCTTATATATTTAAGTCGATTCTATAGAGTATTTCTAGTATTACTCGTGTGCGATCAGTATCCGTTTTACATTCGTATCCATTTTTTAAGGATATGGTAAGATTGTTATAATATCCGTATCCGCATCCGTATTAAAAAATAGATAAAAATATGATAATACATATATTCGTATCAGTATCCGACCGTTTGCATACCAACCACACATGCCAATTCCATGAAGTATGCCCTACAAATCCAACTAATATTGTTGTGCAAACTCGCAATCCCTTGGCACAACAAGATGGGCTCTACGACTCTACCACATTAGATCCATTTATATCCATCATAAAACCAAGGGATTGTTCTTGTGAAACTAAAAGGTATCCTTTGTTTAAATAAGGCCGAAATTTGATGGATGAATCTTGTATATGATACATGTATATCCTATGTATAGAATAATGGCTGCAGCCGTATGGAGTTTATCAACTTCTGTCTCTTTTTGATGTCATTATTCATCTTTGATTGCTATGGTAGGTGAAGTCAAATTCAACATATACCAACATGTAACTAATAAAATATGCACTCAAAAACTATACGCAACAAATCATATGTCCACTTGACGATTGATAAAGAAGAAAGAGGTATACGCAACAAACCATATGTCCACTTGACGATTGATAAAGAACAAAGAGGAAAACGGAAGGAGTCAAGTTTATCCCACATTCTTTTTTGAATGATTTTGGAGCCAAGGCATAGATGAGATAATGAATGATATGACAATGATTCGTGATGATTCCACCACCTTACTCTTGGATTGCTTCGTCTAAAATAAAGTTCCTATTTTTGGGAAAACTAAAAGGTGTTCATCATTTAAACATGGCCAAAACTTGATGGATGAACCGTACATATGATATATGCACAACCAATGTATAAAAATATGTTCATAAAATATGAATGACACGGAGGATATTTTTCATGGATTTAGATTTCACGAGGGAATGGACTTAAAGAAAGTGAATCTAAATTCGACCATTGGTACATAAGTAACATGAAAAAATATGGTGTTCAGTTCGATAATAGAGAGGGGAGAAGCGATTGTGAGGATGACTTTATTGTTAGATATGTGAGTCCGAAGTGAACCATTCCTACAATAAATGTTATTGTAATATTTGTTTTTAACAGTAAAAGTTACTGACTCTTTTTCATTCCCTTTCTGAGATTAAATGAATGAATGCACTATAAGATCCCTTTGTACAGTTAGGGTTATGTAACACGGTTATCTTAATGATCATTCAATTGTTGGTTCATTAATTGAATCATAGAGGCTGGTGTTTGGATGAATATCTAACGAGTTAGATTGATACTCATCAAGCATCTTCAAATGATTATTAATAGATGATCTCCTGCTTGAGTAGGAGATGACAATCCTACTTAGTAGAGAAGTAATCTAATCTTGGTCCAAATGTTGGACATTGACCTGAATGAGATTCAGATGCAATGAGAATATTAGATTTGCATCCTTGATTAAATCAAGCATCTATGAGAGGTCCATGAGATCTGGATTTGAGATGAAATCTCAATATCCAAGTCACTATACATGGAACAATATAATCGCCATATTTAAAGTATTTCCAAGTATCTATGGAGAAAGCACATTATTCTTGAAAGAGTTTAAGAATAATTTCAAAGTTGAATTACATCTAAGCATTGAGAAGTGGATAATTAAATATGATTTCATTATCATGAATAATGTGAATTTGATTCACATTATCTGTATGCATGAGAATGATTATCCAATGTAATTAAATGTGATTTAATTATTATGGATACGGATAATGAGGATAGTACTATCCAGTTATCCATGTATATTATAATACGATTTATGAGATAGAATCTTTAGTGGTATATATTTGTTGATTAATTGTTAAGGGTGACTTGGATTCACATTGAATGATTAATTGAAAATATAATTACTTTTAATTTTAGGTTGTGAATGTGATTTCACATAATTTCAATGGCTTGATTGAATTTTTTCACAAGATAATTCTAAATTATTTTTTTGGTGAAAAATATTTACAACAAATGTTGTTCTAAATTAAAGAGATAATTATGATATAATGGAGAATGGCCAAGTCCCCTCAAGAAGAGTGGACAACCACTCATCTCCAAGTGGAGAAGAGTGGCCCTCACCCTCTTCTTGAGGAGATAATGTTGATCTTCTCATTATCTCTTCTCTACTCAAAAGTGACTTGAATTCGGATTAATTTTGTTGATTTATCATTATAAATTAGTTTAAATTAAGTCATTTGATGTTGTGATTTTTACAACAACATCTTAGCCATTGAAAGAAACATAAATCAATCTCTTTCATTGATTGTGTATTGTCCATGGATTGGGATCATGAACTCCTAAAACCCTATATAAGAAGAGGCGCCCCGTGCTCTTCAAGTTACGAAAGTTACGGAATCATGTGATAATTCTCTCTCTCTCTCTCTCTCTCTCATACTCGTGCATACTCTCTCCCATCTCTCTTTGAGTGTCCATACACTCTCACAAAGAGAAGTTCTTCTTCGTCGTTGCCTTACCATTGTGCTCTCGCTTCGACGACTCTTGGATCTCTGTCTTCTTTGATGCATGGCTCTTGTGAAGAAGGTATTATATCTCGTGAGACGAGATCAAGAGATCCATTGCTTGGATCATCGACTTGGATTGCGAGAAGTACGCGACTCATCCCAACGCTCGTAAGCATCTCCTCTGACGGATCGAACTTGAGATAGGAGGTCTCTTACCTTAAACACTCGATCGCAACCACGCTACAAGAGGTAATCCTATATCTATTATGTGGTTAGTTGAAATGATACAAACAATGTTCTTAGATCATGTGTTTTCATGATTTTTTTTAAATTTCACTGCACCTAACAACTACTGCGACTAGTCGCACTTGATCGTATATGATACAATCATCATGCTTCCGTTATGCGCTTGAGGATTCCACCATATCCTTCATTTATTACTACAACAACTATGATGACTTGACCTTTGGATAAACCTTCCCACCGCAGGCACACCCCCATACCTCCTCCAACCCCACCCCTTTCTCCCCACCCCCTCTCTTCCTTCTTCTACTCCCCACTATTTCCCCTCTTATACTCATCTTCCCTCCCTCTCCCCCTCTCTTTCTCCCATCTCATATGTGTTCCCCTTTCCCAACCCACCCCTATTACATGAAGCAAGGGATATCGTAAAAGAATTTTGAAAATACTAATTAAAGATCAACCACATCTTCATAGATTCCTCGAAAGATATCCCAAATCACAAATACTTACTTCAAATCCGATGAGATGGTAGAATCTTGATTACTTTTGTTTTAAAGACGACATCACATTAGATCTACTTGCATATGTGTATTATTTTTGTAGGAACTTCATACAAGATTAAAGACCTCAACAAAAGCTCTTTAGATGTTTATTTTCAAACTATATGTTGTTGTTTAGTGTTTTGCCTTGTACTTATTGTGTAATCATCGAATGTACTCCAAATACTATTCAATTCTTGTATCTCTGATGATCTACATAAAGATTCAGTATTGCTACTAGTCAATCAAGCTCATTCAGTAAATTCAACTTCAAAGTCAGACCATCAATTGATTGCTCATTACAATTCTCTCTAGTCGATCATTCATTGGTCGCTTATTGTACTTGATCTGACCGATCATTGGGATCTTGTTAGAGAATGCTTTGAAGTGATCAATCATTGGTTTTTGTATGATTGGTAAGTGATATGATTGTTCATTACTTTGTTCCTGATCAATACATTTTATTCATTTGTAAATCATCTTTTATGATCCATCATTTATTTGAATTTTAATTTTTGTAATAAACCTTATAATGGACCGAGGGTTTTTTGATTGGTCGATCATATGAGCATGGATTTGTCATTGTTTTTTTTGTTGATCAACCATTTCAAATTTGAAAGTTGCTATTTTTAGTTCTAGACGTTTACATGGTTTAAACACTATAAAAATGCCCCTAACTCCTCATTTCGACACACAACTCATTCAAGCATTCCTTTATCTCTCTCTCTCTCTCATTCTTGAGTGTTCATATTTTCAAGAGAGAATATTTCTAAGATGAAGCTAGTCCTGGGAAAGCTCATCAATCTCTCTACGTGTAGTCAGAGATCTTATTGAAGCTATGTTGTTCAGTGATATTTTTCAATTATATGGATTTTACTTGATTTAGAGATATACCTATTTGAATCAAATATTTTTATATGTTGTTGATAAATTCTCTCTGTTGATCTGATTTTTGTAAGCTAGTTGTTTTATTCCATATTATCATGTGAGATCAAATAATAGTTTTTTTCTTATAAATCTAATGCTATTTTGCAAGTACTCTTGGAGATCACTATGTAGGAATATCGAGGTGAAGCATAAAGCAGTGCTGTGATCACTTCAATTGCAGCGTTGACTGATGAATCTCAAGTTCATCACCTTTATTCTATCATTTTGGCCTTAAAATCCCTAGCTTAATGGATGTAAATAGCATTGTTTTGTACAATTAAAACTCATTATTTATTCTATGAGTTTTTAATGTCAAAATTATAGAATAAAAAAGGAAAAGAATAAAATATGAAAGGTATTTTATGACCCTAAACCTTGAGACCTATGCATCTTGATAAGTGGGTCGACAAGGAATAAAGTAGGGGAGATAAAGTCCAAAAATCCAATAAAAATTCCATTTATTTATTCTTCAATAAGTCCTTTTTGGGACCTGTTCTATTTTCTATTATTTGTACCTAAAATGAAGAAACTTTGTACATGAAAGTTGTAGATATAAATACAAATTAATTTTATAGAAAAATAATATACAATGTACTTTTTATATTCTAAATAAAAAGCTAAAACCCAAACTTCCCAGACCCATATCTTCTCCGTATGAATCAAAATGTACCAAAATCACTTTAATTGTATATAACTTTTAATATGCTATTTAATGAAGGTGATTTCATTTAATTTGGAGTTAAGATGTAAAAGTTAGGTTTTGGTCCCCTATTGTATAATATACCTCAATAAAATATTCATTTTATTCAATATTTATTATTTTTAAAATTTTATATTTTTATATTTAGTAACTATTATTTATAGTACATGTACATATTTAGAATAGAATAAAATCATAAAGAAAACTAAAAAAACAATGATATACAAAAATACATAGATGAATATAATATACTTATTCCTATATATTATATACCTCAATTTATTAAAGTGTACATATTACATCAAAGAAATATAAAAAATATATTTATGTATATAAAAATAATTTATAAATATATAAAATATGGAAATAAAATAATAAAATAAAAAATACAAAATAAAAATAAAAATATACAAAACATAGGTAATTATATCTATAAATATACTTGTAAAAAGTGCCTTATGATAAAATAACTTGCAAAATTGAATAAAAATCATATTAAAATACTACATTAAATTATAAACTTTTTTATTTTAATCAAAAATTAATAAAATCATTTATTAATTGATTTTCAATTAATTTTAAATTGTAAATCTACTTTGTCTTATAGCAGCTTAGGTGGACCTATTACAGGACAACGATAGCTGACTATAGGTCAACTGTCCTTCTTCAACTCTAGCCATGTTAGATGCAGGTTGACCTCAATTTTGACAATTTCTTTTTCTCAAGTCTTTTCACTCTTCGGGTTTAATTTCTTCACCAAATCCATTCATCGATCCTAGTACTAGCACACACATGAATCCTCGATCGAGGGATAGCTGAATCGAACGTTCTGCTCGAGTCAACCTCGCGTGTATATAATATCACATCCGATTGCTATTTGATTTTGATCCTCTTTCGCACCATTTCTTCCCTAACCCTCACAGGATCAAGACTTCTAGTTACACTAGCGGTCTTCCCTAGAGTTTAGCATGCTCTTTAACATGTTGAATCGAGTGGTCTAAGTTGCCATCGCCAACTCCGCCACGAGCTTTGCCCGCTCCGGTCCAGGATAGGTAGCTTCTCTTTCTCTCTGTCTTTTGATTCCTTAGAATAGAAGTAGTATAGAATCTACATTTATTACATTTATTTTATTTAATATTTCGTAAAATAAAAAATTCCACCTCGTTAGAGCTCTAGCTCCGCCACCTCGTTTCGACCATATCCACCTCGTTCCATCTCTCCAGTCACACTCATCTTCTTCTCCTCCATTCCCTCTTCGCCTCATGCACCTCCATCCAACTTGATCTCGCACCGATCAAGAGATCTAGTCTCCTCTATTTCATCACTAGAGACCTCCGCCACACTCCATATCCGCCTCCCATCCATGATCTTAATCTTTTTGTCCCCATGCTAACCCAGTAGATTTCAATGAGAAAATTCCCCTTCCTAGGATATTCAAAGTAGGAAGACCAACTCTAGGTATCGGGGCTCGTTGGAGCTTATCCGACGATCTTGAGCCATTTTAAGAACCTCGGTGGATACGGTAGACCCTTCGCACCATTTTGGTCCATATGGGAGCTGCCCAGGTGGTTGGCATTGCCCAAGAGATCAGATCTAAGCGATCCCTATCCAAGATCTTCATCAGTTCTTCCATCGCCTCCCAGAGCTGTTCGATCGAGGAGTAGCTACCAGATAGCACTTCTGCTATAGGATCTCTAAAGCCCAGCATCGTAGGATCTCGATCTGAGATCTAATCTCGACTGTCGAGCATGAAGGGGTATCGACCATCATGGGGTTAACACACGATAAGACTAAGGATCTCAGTCGTCCACCGAAGCACATAGTGGTGGTAAATTGCATACTTAGTCCCACATTTTAAATTTTTTATTTTAATCTTGTAGTTTGTTTTAATAGTGTAAAAGTTTTGGTAAAATTGAATATGATCCCCTGCTCTTATTTCCTTATGGGTTTATGTATTTCATTCAATACCTTAAATTTGAATATTAATTATAATATTTTGGGTATTTTGCAGAAACATCCTCGCATTTAATTTTAATTACATTTATGCCCTTTCCAGCATATGTATTTTTATGGATGTTTTCTATTTATTGAAAAAAGCATCCATGCTCCGAAAATTCTCAAAAAATAGAGTTAGATGTCTACTTGCTTGTAGAGTCACATCATATTTTAGATTTCCAATTTAGGCAATTTATCTATTTATTAAAAATCAAAAGAGCATGTTTTTATTTTAGTTTAACTTATAAATACCAAAAAATATAAAACATTTTGAAAATTTCCCCCAAAAATATGTTTTGTTTATTATCATATTTTCTAACTCCAGAAAAAAAATCCCTAAAAAGAAGAAAAGCAAAATCATAAAAATTAAAAAAAGATCCAAAATTCTTTATACTAATATGAAAATTTTTAAAAATCCCAAAAATATTTATTATTGTCTCTGAATTTCCCTTATATTATTATTTATAAATTAAAATTAATTTAAGAAAATTTTAACATATTTTTCTATTTTTTATCTTTAATTCAATTCAGCCTATTTATTGAATCCCTGATTTAAGATAAGTTTGACTTTAAAAATATAGAAATAAAAAAATATCTAAAAAAATCATAAAAATAGTATAAAATTATTTAAATCCCAAAACATATTATTTCTTGTATTTTGACAGTTTTTAATACTATATATTATTTTATTCTCTTATATTTTTATATATAGCCTTATATATTCATATATTATATATTTAAAAAAAGAGATATTAAAATAAGAAAATATAAAAATAAAAAAATGAAAAATTAAAATTGATAAAAAAAATAAAAAAATACACAAAAAATAAATAATTTAAAAAACCATAAAAAATCTACGAAGTTCAAAAACACCCAAAATCAGTTATTACCGTTCTTGCCAATTTTGAATTGTTTATCCTCTATCGTTTCCTATGTTCAACCTTTACTATACTTGTCGCTATACATCTATTTATAAGGTATAATAAAATTTGATTCAAACTTGCTTGCTTTAAGTGAATTACACATTGTGTAGGTTGATTGTTGACTAACCTCGAGGTTTGTTAGTCGTCGTCCCAACAACATTACATCTTCGCTTTCGTGAGCATATTATTTTATACCCTTGCAAAAAAACGAGTCATCAAATGGTTCCGTCGCCAGGGAGCAATGCGTATGATAGAATTTTGGGTCATTTTGTTTCATTATATTTCTTTTTTTATTTTCTTTCTCAATTGATACACTTGTTCATTATGCTAATATTTTCTCTTTGATTTTTCTTGTGAGGGACTTCGAGATGAAGGCAACCACCTAGGTGGGAAACATACCCAATTCGAGAAGACTTGGTCCTTTTACTTGTGGACCAAGAGGAGAGAGAGCAAGAGGGAGAGCAGAGGAGCATTAACATAGGACTTTTGTTTTTATTTTTGGGCGAGAGGGTGATTTTTTTTCTTAATCAAATTGTAATAATACAAGTATTTTGGACTTTGGACACTCGGGCCCAATTTCCAAGTGTTTGTTCACTTGGGGGCTTATCGTATTTTTCATGATTTCTACCGTCTTATTTTCTTTGTTTCTCGTGTTTTGAGTTTTTCACCTTTATTTTTTATTTCCGTGAAATGAGCCCCTACTTCTAGGATTTGCTTGCTCAATAGATTAAGGTCCAAAGACTTAACTGCACTGCATGCACCTATAGATACATTCTTGGACTTAGTCAATTTGAATTGGTAATTATTTGGACTTGAGATCGCGTACTGAGAGAGGTCACATACAATGCTTGTAGGACACACTGTGGTGGGCACCGAGGGGCATCGAAGACTAGACTTTTGATCGCATCTATGAGTAATTAGCATATGATTCTCCACACTAATAGCTTATTCTATTATAGCGCTATTTCACAGTTACATTTGCATATATATACATATATATGTATATATATACATATATATGTATATATATATATATGTATATATATACATATATATGTATATATATATATATATATGTTCAAAACTTTCTGCCTTGTATCCCACATAGAGAGAGCTGGGAATCACTGTGAGTCTTCTAACTGAGCAATCACCACTGTTTTTTTGACTCATATTGCATTTCTGGCTTTTCCCTCTAATTTTGACAACCTAGGAAAAAAGAAAATATGCCAAAAATGTTAGGCACTTGTACTGAATCTACTCAAAACAAGTGATAAACAAAAAAATTAAAAAGGGACTGCAAAAAAACTTGACCTAATTAAAATTGATTAATTGCACTCATTGCATTAGGTGAGAAAAGCCCTCATTTGTTTTCAAATATTATTGTGGAAGGTCTCCTTCCTGGGAGAGTGAGCATTATTGTAAGGATTAGATCCAAAAAACAAGTCTATAACTACCTTATGTATTGCCTAGATTCTAAAATATTGGTGCTTCTATCGTATGTAGATGAGTAGGACCTGGTCAATGGTTGTGTTCTTACCTTTAGTAGAACATTGACCTTATCCAAAGTACTGAGCTTAGGCCACAACTTCATGGGTGTGTCTCTCTCATTGTCTTGTGTCCAAGTAGATCCTTGCACACCAACGATGATTCTGTTACGAGCAAGGTCTGAAGTAGAGGTTTCTCTTATTGACTTCCTCTCTCTTATTCCGTTGGCTGAGTAGGGATCTGAGAAGGGTTGCAAGGTCCTTAAGAAATGTAGACTACTGACTACAAAGGAGTAGGAAAATTACAAGATACTTTTTCGATAGTACTCTCGCTCCTACACGATTAGCACTTTAAGGACTTCTTACAAGATATCTACATGAAATATCAATCTGAAACTTACAAAGATAATTGTCGAACCTTGATATCTTCATGAGTTGATTTGGTGAATCCATTGTATTAACGTATTATCGATTAGCTTTTATTTTGGTTAAGATGAAAAACATCATGCCTTTGCACCATCTTTCATTTCTTTCGCACATTTTCTCTTTGACCATCGCTCACTTTGAGTCATCTAATATTTTACACTCCTTTTATTTCTTGTTCATCTCAATAATCGTTCATATATCATCTATCCCTTTTTGACCCTCTCAAGATATCATCCCATAGATGGTTTAGTCGAGACTCTGCCAACTCCCACATTGAATCTGCATCGTTGGCATCTTCAATAATGAGGGGTGATCACAAATCAGTTCGAACCTTGTGAACTTCACCTTGGACACCACAATCTTTTCTTCTTTAAATACTTGCCTTTCTCCAATAAATCCACTATTTCGGATGTACTCATAGCCTAAGATAGCGCTCCCTCTTTAAATAATTTGAGATGACTCTTGTCCCCGAACCAACCCCTTATTGATGAAGATTGATTTCGATTAATATCCTATGTTACATTCACAATAATCCGGGATTGACCTTAATTAAAGTCTTCTCTCAGCATTTGGTGATCAGGTAGAGACTGATCAGGGTTTGTCCCATCATGCAGGTCATCAACCCGATAAAGAGACAAATTTTCAGTCAGATCTAGAAATGGCTCCCACTGGAAGAAGAAAGGGATCACATCTCCAACCAGCCGAGCATGCAGATCACGGGGAAGGGAAGTATACAACACATAATGAGGTCACAACCAGCTCCTCACATCTATCAAAGAAATCCCATAACAGTTGACTAACCAAGGAATAGACCATGCTGCTTTCCAAGACATGCTTAATGATTTGAGGATTAGGGTTGATGAGAGGGATGCCATGAGAGAGGGTGTTTTCACAGAGAAAATGATAATATGAACAGAGATGATATGGAAGATTACTTATATCAGTAGGTTTACCCTATGAAGAGGGAATAGAGACAAGACCACTACAACCAAAGTCCACACTGAAGCAAACTTACAACCCTGGGGTTGACCATGTCACCGAGTGGATCCAGATTGCACCCATCCATGCCCATTTCAAGCTGAAGCCATATTTCTTGTCTCTACTCCTATCCTTACATTGGAACAAAATAGAAGAGTTGTACATCTACTTACAACAATTCGGTTGCATCTGTGCAACAACACACTACTCCAATATCCCTTTGGGAGTAGTGAAGATGATTTCCTTCCCTTTAGCCTCAAAGACAAGGACCTTTATTGGATGAATCATCTGGGGAGGGTAGTGGCCACATGGGAGGATATGAAGTCTACTTTTTTACAAAAAATTTACCCTCTCGATCGCTTGAATCAAATGCATGCCCTCATCTTCGGTTTCGTTCAGCAACCACACAAAATGACGCATGAAGCATGAGAAAGATTCAAATATCTGTAAGAAAAGTGTCCCCACCATGACATTCCGAAAACTAATCTTGTCCAGCACTTCCTCGGTGTGCTGACACTAGAGATACATAAGTAGTAGATGCATCTTGCAGTGGTTTGCATTTTAAGAAGGATGATGATGTCATCTGGGACATTTTTGAAGATATGACAGAAGGAGAAGCTGCTCAATCCTCATCCCGTGCATACATGAAGATGCCCACAACCAACCACAAGTCATGCAACATGGCTGCTCATGCAGATCTCTAACCTGAGCATCATAGGGAGCCACTTTTCCAATGTCGATATATTGAGAAGAGGTGACAGGACCTCGAAAATCTTTCAGTCATTGTGAAGAGAACCCATGACCTGGAAAAGCTCGACTTGACTTTCTAATAGTTGGAGCAACTCCTTCAGGCATTGAATGCCAATACCTATAATTCAATATATACTACTATCAAAACTTCTGCTGAGAAGGAGCAAACATCGACATAGCTTTCTTAGCCCAGTCTCCCGCCAGCCCAAATCATCCAATATGTATATTATGTGCAGACCCCAGAGTAACCCCCATAGTCCCAGATATAGATGGTTGTATACCAACCAGAGTCCCAACCTGCCAATCACGAGTAGTTCTTTCTGCCCCCGCCACTCATCCAAGAAATCAAAAGTGTCTGGAACAATGAAGAGCAACTGAACCATCCTCAAGAACAACCTCAGGGTTGGAATAAGGGCAACATGCCTTATCACCAACAGCAGTAGGGCGGAAGACCCTACCAACCCTCTCATCATCAGTCTCCACATTATGAGACTGATGGCACGCCTGATCACTCAGGTAAAAGGTAATCAAGGGTCATTGCGACCCGAGTAACCAAGCGGTGTCAATCAAGAAAAATAGACCACCAAATCGGATAAAAATCAACTCAAGCACAAATAGCGGTCTCGCTATTATATTAACCTGGTATAGCGACCAGGGTCGAACACAAGGAGCACGTAATGGCCTTGCGGCCTACGAAGTAGTCAAAAAGAAAGAATAAAATAAAAAGAAACTATTTTTGGTGGATTTTCAATTGTTTTTAATTTTTTTAGATTTTTGGTTAATAAGGAAAATAAAGAAACTAATAAAACAAGCCAATTCAAACAATTATTAAAGCATTCAAAAATCAACCAAAAATTCAAATAAAAATGTTCTTGTGTGTTTTATATTTTTTACTGTTTTTAGTGAATTTTGGTATTTTTCTGATTTTTATTTTCTTTTCTAAAAATCAAACAAGGTAAGAAAATGAAGGTGCTGTCCAGCCGAGCTTGAGGGACTTAGATAAAATATCTAATAGCCCCTAGAAAGCTTGGAGGTTCCTGTTTAGAGAAAGAAACAAGGAAAATTTAGGCACAGAAATTATTATTTTTGGAATTTTAAATTATTTATTAGAATTTTTATGAGGTTTTTAGGGTTTTGTAATTTTTATGAGTTTTATATAGTGAAAAATGACCAAAATTGGTCAGAAAATCAGGCAAGACAAACTAAATAGTACCTAATTTTTTAATAATTTTTGGATGAGTTCTAATATTTTTTGGGAATTTTTAATTCATATAGTAACGAAAAAGCATGTTTTTGAATTTTTAAAAATAGTGAATGAAATCAAAAATGTCCCCAAAAATTCTAGAAAATTTTACGCCATGGCAGGAGCGATGTGTCCAATTTTCATTGAATTTGGAGTTAATTTGCTATTTTATTGAAAATAAAAATCAAGCCAAAGTGCATAGGGACCTAACTGCAAATAATATAAAGCTCTGGGCCCCTTGGATAACAGGCCTGAAAAGTATAGGGTAAGGAATGCAAAATACCCCCCGGGCCACGCACGATACACGTGACTCAGGCCTGGGGGGACCTAATTGTCATTCCTATTAATAAAGATACAAAGCATAACATGCCAAAAACGCATGGCCAATATTGCAAAAAACACCAAATAATCACGTGTCGACGCACGTGTCCACAACTATCAGGGGTATAAGTGCAACTCAGATAAATAGTAGGGTCCTTAGGGCAATATTTACAAAATTAAAAGAACTAAACTATGCATTTACAGTACTAAATAATAAAATCAGAAACTAGAGGGGCCTAAGAGCTATTTACCCCTTATTAAATCTCGACGGTTGGATGCGCGCCACGTCAATGATCAGACGGTGGAGAGAAGTGGGCGCGCAACCAAGGGAACCCTCGACGCGATCCGACGGCTGGGAAGCTCCCACGTGGATGATCGAATGGCGGTGCTGCAACGTGGGTCTATGAAGGGGGTAGAAGGTGCGCGGGAAGAAGGCGAACGTGATGGTACGGTCCGATGATCGAATGGACGATGGGGGTGGCCGGAATCGATGATGGTCGGTGACGGCGAAGATTGAGGGAAATTCGAAATTAAAGAAAAAGGCAAAGAACCTAAGCTACCTGGGTGGTCGAGTCGACTGTGGAGGAGCTGGGCTTGCTCCGGGTCCTTGCCTCGAGGACCGTCGGCGTCCGAGGCTCTGGCGCTACCTTCTGGCGGTGCTCGGCAGCGGAGGCTCGCCGGATCGATGTCTCCTTGCTCCCTCCTCGCTGCAACACCCTCTGGAGCGAACTGTCACTATCGCCAAGACGGTGGAGGTCACTGAGTGGTGAACAAATGAGCCAAAGATGCGCAATAGGGTGGCGGAGGTGGGAATTTATATGGGTGCAGGTCCGGGAAGAAAGGCTCGGGTCCGGCTCGATGGAGCACAGATCCCTAGGCTGGAGATCAGGCGAGGTTCCCGGACCATAGGAGTGTTATTAGGACCCTAGGTTTGGCGGAATGAGGATCGGGTTTAGGCGCTAAAATGAAGAGAAGTCGGGTCGCCCGCCTAATACACGTGAGAGGTGGTCCTAGGGGGAAGTTGACCGGGCGGTAAACAACCCCCGTGGACCAATGGGGAACGACCATTTGGAAAAGATTTGAAAAATTAATAAAAAATAGTAAATGGCCGATTTATTACAAAGTCAAAACATGAAATATTTTTGTTTTAATTTTTTCTATTATTTGGTGATATAATAATTAATTTTTCAAAATATAAATAGGGTATTTACATAATAAGGCTATAGGTAGGTATATGTACAATATAGGGCTTTTTTTTTAATTTTTGATTTTTAATTTGTTATTTTTGTTCATTTTTATTCCCCTTTATATTTTATTTATTTATAGCATAATATTAGGAATAAAAAGGTATTTTTATTTTATTTTCATTATTTATATACAATAGTGAAATAAATAGGTATATACATCTATGTACATGGTATATTTACAATGTATTTTGTGGCTTTTAATTTTGTTCTTTTTATTTTGTTTTTTTTTTAAGGGTTTTTATTTTATTTTTTTACACCATATAATATAGAATATTTACAAATTTTATGGAAGTTAATTTTATTTATTTATAAGGTGAAATAAATGCAGATGAATGAGCTATGTACATGGTGACTATGTACAAGTGATTCTATTTTTATTTTCTTTTTGATTTTTCAATTTTTATCTTGATTTTATATTTATAAATATATACAATTATTCACAAGCCTATTTTAGTCTATTTTTGGAGGAAAATATTTTTATTATATTTACAGGTATATTTACACACATGAGCACCCTATCTCTCTCTACTTTGGCTTTTATGCGATCAGGCCCATGCTGAGCCCTCCCTTGGGTTAGGTTGCTCAATATTTATTCTAAATATTTCCTCTTTTTCTTTTGTCTCTTTATTCTTTTATTTTTTCACAAAAACATGCTAATTATTAAACTTTATACAATGCGTGCTTTTGGTAGTTATTCGTATTTACATGAATATACATGCATTTGCAAAGGTTTTTGTAGCTAAAATATAAGAATAAAGAGTGATGAATGGGTATTCATCACCCCCCTATACTTAACTTTTGCTAGTCCCTTAGCAAACACTTATTTGAAACAGAAGTGAAAAAGAAAGAGAGAAAAAGAAAAAGAGGAGAATGTACATGGATCAAGGTTGAATTTTAAACTTTCCTTCATTAAATTGAATTATGGAGCTCGATCAGATATTTGGATTATTAATGTGTCGGAACCTTATTTGGACTTAAGCTTAAAGCTCAACAGCCTCTAAGTTCCACCAATCTATGGACAAGACTCCTCAATAAACCAGATCAGCACAAGTCTGCATACACAAACTCTAATGACCATGAATCTTTCCATGCAGTGTAAGTGAGATGTAGCTCCCCACCTCAGAAGTAATAAAGAAACAACCTCCCCCAACCTGGTAACTCTAATGCCTCGGTCTAGCAACTCTTTCCTCGAGAAGCGGGGTATTCCCTTCTAAGTTCAAGTGCAACCGGCTCAAGAAGAGGGGGGATAAGAGGCATAGACTTTTGGGAGCTCAACCAGTGTAGCTAAGTCTCCCGCTGCAAGCTTCATGAGATGTAACATGGATACCATAAGCTTTTGCTTTATTTGACTATATACACTCCGGTGGGGTTATTAAATTTTCAATCCGACCCACCACTTTTTTGGAGTTCTTTTTGCATTTTTTTTCAAGTGCATCTGTACAACATATCTACATGGTGCAGCATATATACAAGAAATTTTCCTCTTGAGCCATTAGACTATCCCTCTTTTGAAGCTTTATTGCAACCCACGGCTTCCGTCTTTCGCCTTCATCACCACTAGACCAAGTTGAGACGTACTTCCTTCACTAGAAGAAGAAGAGAGGTTCCGCCTAGAAGTACTACCCTCATATGCTACCCCAAGCCAAAGGAAACTGCCTCCTCACCACCTCATCCGTGGAGAGCTATGTGTAAAGTGCTGGTGCAAGTCAAGCCATTGTCTCTAAGAGTCATGCGTGTGTTGTTAAGTGTTCTACTTAGGCTCATCAAGATGACATATGCTCATAGCCTAGTGGACTCAAAGAATTAAGTCCTTATGGACCTGAAAAGCCTTAACCCTAAGCCCTATAAGGTTCCTCTTAGAATTAGGTGGATTAAGATCTTAATCAAGCTCCATTTCCCAATTTAATTCCAGGCTTAGTTTAAATGTCAAGTATCATCGAGGAAAACTATATACATATATACAAAGATGCTATTTACACATATTTACAATCATGAAAAATTTTTGAAAAATGTTTTAAAATCATGGATGGATGAATGCATGAAGTGCAAGTTTTGCAAAAGTATTTACACATATTTACAAAATTTTTGCAAACTTTTGATTTTCAAAACATTTTGGAAAAAATTTTGCACTATATACATAATTTTGATAAGAAAATAGTTACACAAGCTTTACACAAAAGATTTTTGAAAACATTTTTACAAAAATAATTTGTACACTAGCTATGTATGTGCAATAAAAGAATGATTATTTACAAGAAAAATTTTTAATTTTTGTGATTTTTAGAGTTTTTAGCCATTTTATTTATTAACACACTGACACAAAGTACGAGTTATGGCTAAAGTATATATGAAATATATACACACCCCCTATACTTAGCTCGAACGATGTCCTCAGAGTCAAGAGCGATGAAGAAGACATAACTCGTGCTCAGTATAGGGAAGTGAAAAGGAATGGCTATATACAGAGATGAATCAAAGAATAGAATGAGGAGAACTCGGTGGTTTCCCCCTATACTTAGGATCCCCTAATCCTAAGTATAGAAGGTTGTACATGAAGGGAAATCCGAGCGAAGGATGTACAGAGTCTGCCCCCCTATACTTAGGGTAAAATATCCCTAAGTATAGGCAACAAAATAGGGGTAGAAAGAATAAAAAGAATACCCGAAGGTCCTACATCCCCCCTATACTTAGGGTAAGGTGCACCCTAAGTATAGCATAATCATAAGATGAGAAAAGGGATGTGGGACTAAAGAATAGAGTGATATGGACAACTAGATCTATACAGGTCGAAAGAACAGTGATAATCAGGCGTGAGATGCAATATATGTGAGTCAAGAGACCACATCTCACGCAAAGTGAATAGGGGCAACATCAACGACCCGCGGCTCATGATCTAGAAATGGCTTGAACCGCTGGCCGTTCACTCGAAAGGTACTCTCAGAAGACAACTCAGATATATCAATGCTACCGTTGTTGTGTACCTTTCTCACCAGATAAGGTCCCTTCCACTTGCTCTGTAGCTTCCCTGGAAATAATCGTAGCCTCGCATCAAACAACCATACTCTCTGTCCATGCTCAAAATGCTTGTGGCTGATGTGAGAATCATGCCACTCTTTCACTTTTTCCTTGTACTGTAGGCTGTTTGAGAAGGCGGTATCACGAAGCTCCTCCAGGGCTGCTAACTCTGCCCTCCTCTGGTCTCCTACACTATCTGGATCTAAAAGAATATATGTGACTGCCCAAAGTGACTTGTGCCTCAACTCAACATGTAGATGGCACGGCTTGCCATATACAAGGCGAAAGGGAGATGTGCCCAATGGTGTCTTGAAAGACGTCCTATATGCCCACAAGACCGAGTCCAAAAGCTGTGACCAATCCTTTCGATCAAGGTAGACGACTTTCTGCAAAATAGTCTTGATCTCCCTGTTCGAGACCTCGGCTAGAACATTCGTCTGTGGATGGTATGGAGTGGCAACTCGATGGTCTATGCCGAACTCGCTAGCAAGTGCCTTCACCTGGTCGTTGATGAAATGAGACCCCCATCTGAAATCAATACTCGAGGTACCCCGAACCGCGTGATGATGTGCTTCCTCAAAAATCTGCAAACTGTCCTCGCATCAGCGGCTCGGGCAGGGATGGCCTCAACCCAACGACTAACATAATCAACGGCCAACAGAATGTACTCAAATCCCTGTCTCTTAGGGAATGGACCCATGAAATCGATGCCCCATGCGTCAAAAACCTCACAGAAGTGTATGGGCTGCATCAGCATCATATCACGCTGTCCACAAGTGCCCATCCTCTGACAGTCAGTACACCTTTTCTCGAACTCATCAGAGTCCTTGAAGAGGGTAGGCCACCACAAGCCGGATTGGAGCACATTCTGTGCCGTTCTCCTCCCAGAATGATGTCCTCCTGCCTCAAGCTTGTGGAAGTAAGTGAGGACCCTATGGTGTTCCTCCTGAGGAATGCACCGACACCAGACGCTATCCCCTCCTTCGTGGTAAAGGATGGGATCCTCCTAGTGGTAGGACTTGGCCTTCGCGAGGAAGGTCTCAAGCCTCTGTCTGGGCCAATCTTGTGGGACTTTCCCAGCAACGAGAAAGTTCACAATATCGGCATACCATGGGAGTGAGGCGATAGCAAGGATCGCCTCATCTGGGAAGGTCTCACAAATGGGATCAATATGCTCAGACTCCTCAGGCTGCTCTAAACGGGAGAGATGATCCGCCACTACATTCTTGACTCCAGGCTTATCCTTAATCTCAATGTCGAACTCCTGGAGTAGAAGGATCCATCTAGTCAGTCTGGCCTTAGCATCCTTCTTTGCCATGAGGTAAAGGATGGCGGTATGATCAGTATACAAAGTCACTCTAGATCCAATGATGTAAGATCTGAACTTATCTGGGATGAATACTACTGCTAGCATCTCCTTCTCTGTGATTGTATAATTCCGCTGGGCGGAATCCAAGGTGCGGCTAGCATAGTGGATAGCAAAGGGGACTCCATCCCTCCTCTGTCCCAGCACAGCCCCCACGACAAAATCGGAGGCGTCTGTCATGATCTCGAATGGGAGAGACCAATCTGGTGGCTGGAGGATAGGAGCCTCAACAATACACTGCTTGAGAGTCTCAAACGATGAAAGACACTTGTCATCGACAAGGAACTCTGTGTCTTTCGTTAGCAAGTCAGTCAACGGTCGGGCAACCCTACTGAAATCACGAATGAATTGCTGATAGAAACCGATGTGCCCCAGGAAAGACCGTAACTACCGCAAATTGGACGGTGGTGTGAGTTTTCTAATGACATCAACCATGGTCGGATCAACCTCCATGCCCCTGTTGGAGATGATGTGGCCAAGCACCGTCCCTTGGGTCACCATAAAGTGACTCTTCTCCCAAGAAAGAACTAAGCGGACCTCAATACATCGCTGAAGTACCCGGTCTAGGCAGTCAAGACAGGAGTCGAATCCATCGCCATAAATCGAGAAATCATCCATGAAGACCTCTAAGCACTCCCCTACCATGTCCGAAAAGATCGACAACATGCATCTTTGAAAAGTCGTAGGGGCGTTGCATAGCCCAAATGGCATGCGTTGGAAGGCGTATGTGCCAAAGGGACAAGTAAAGGTGGTCTTCTCCTGATCCTCAGGAGCGAAGGCCACCTGGTTGTAGCCCGAGTACCCATCCAGAAAATAGTAAGGGCTCTTCCCTACCAGTCTCTCAATGATCTGATCAATAAAAGGCAGGGGGAAATGATCCTTCTTGGTGGCCTGGTTGAGTCTCCTATAGTCAACACCAACCCGCCAAGAAGTGGGTACTCGTGTAGCAATCTCCTCTCCAGACTCGCTAATCACTGTAGTGATGCCCGTCTTCTTGGGCACCACATGCAAAGGGCTGACCCACTTGGAGTCGGAGATGGGATAGATAAAATCGGCGCTCCACCATTTCGAAATTTCCTTCATGACAACCTCTCTCAGATTTGGGTTCAGTCGCCGCTGGAACTCACGCGACGGCTTCGCCTCATCCTCGAGATAGATATGGTGGGAGCACAAGGCCGGACTAATTCCCTGGAGATCTGCTACGCTCCATCCTATCGCCTTGTGGTTCTTTTCAAGAACCCCCATCTGACGGGATTCCTGCTCTCCAGTCAGATTGGCTGAGATAATGACTGGGTACATCTCATGCTCACCCGCAAGGAATCTATAGTTCAACGACGAAGGAAGTGGCTTCAGCTCTGGACAACTGGGTGTTGGCAAATCTGGCTTCGAAAGAAGTCGCGTGTATGTTGCCAAATCTGCCTGGGAGAATGAAAGCGTACTCTCGCAAACTGGGTCTGAAGAAGGCTGCTCAACTAAACTGTCTCTGATCTGCTCTGCATCTACCTCCTCCTCAGCTGTAGGCTCAGTGGAAATCAGGTCTGGCATGTAATCATCACAATCTGCCCACTCAGACTCTGACTCTGAGGGATCTGCATCACACAAGGTGGCATCAGTACCACCATCATCACAAAAATCCGTGTCGCGGTCAAGAACCTGCTCTACTGCCTCTAAAGTATCCTGAACCAGGAATGTGTTCTCCAAGCTCTCCTCTGTTGTCATCTCTGCATCAGCGGTATCTGAAAATGAGAGGATGGCTTGTGCTGCTGGGTCTGCCCAAACTGCCTCATCGTCTGTGATCACAAAGTCACAGTCCTGGTGGATGTCTAGCCCTGCATCTCTCAGCTGCTCTGTATCCGAAGTGATCTCTGAGCATGATCTGTCTCTGGCTCTGCTGTCCTCGACCGTCTCTATTTGTACACTTTCGCCCTCGACGCGAAAGTATACCTTCCCGCTATCATGGTCGGTCACTGCCTTGGCTGTGGCTAAGAACAAGCGACCTAGAATGATGGGGGTATCGGTCACAGACTCAGGGATCTCCATGTCCAACACTACGAAGTCCACGGGGAATTGCAGGCCCTGAATCGTGACGACAACGTCTCGTAACAACCCCTTCGGCCTCTTGACAGAGCGATCAGCAAACTGATGGACTGTCCTGCTTTGTTCAAGAGTGCCCAACTCGAAGCGGTCGAGAAGGGCTACCGGAAGGAGGTTGAATGACGATCCGCTTTCTAATAGAGTGCGGTCGAACCTCTGCTCACTGATATGGCATCTGACATACGGGGCTCCTGAATCTGGCCTCTTGGCCGGCAGATGGTTCTGGATCGCGAAACACGTGGCTTTCATCAGCACATGGATCTCAGAGTGGTGGTTCCTCCTCTTCCTCCTGACTGTGGTCCTGTCTCGCAACGAACGCTGAAGAAGGGGAATGTGCTGCGAAGCCTCCTGAAGAGTCAGCTGTATGTGAAATCGGTCTATCATCTGCTGGTTGAACTCTTCCTGATCTCTCTTTTTGGGATTTTCTGTTTTCTTCCCCTTCCCCATCTGAAGGGCTCTAGGGAAGGGGATAACTGGGTCCTTCTCATATGAAAGACTAGGAAAGGGTCTAGGCAGTTCGACGACCGGATCCACACATACATCATGCACCACAGTGGGACCGGAAGAAAATAAACCCTTTCCTTTATTCACAACATGGTTCCGAGATACATCAGGTGAAGGAAAAACAACAGATCTCTCTACATGAACTCTGGTGGCCTCAGTACCACCATCGGCTGGGTCGGCTGGAAAACTCGCGGCCTCAGTACCGCGCTCTGGCTCGGCATCGTGGGTGGCCTTAGTACCACCTCCTAGAACTGGTGAAACGGCGGCCTCAGTACCGCCGGTGGAATCAGCATCCTTGGTGGCATCAGTACCACCGTCGTCATCCTCCTTGTCGGGCGCTCTAGGTGGATCCTCATGATGTAGCTCAGACGAGGCGCCGCCTGCTGGCATCCTACCGCTCCTAAGTGTGACAAAATCAGTATCAAACAGATATCCAGTCATATCACCAAATTCATCACTAGGAGTGGTATACTCAGTACAAGCTACCTGCTCAGATTTCCACTTCAGGCTGTTGGGGTTCGGCTCTATCTGGGTAGGGATGGCGGCCTTTCCTCTCACGATGTCCCGCATCTCCTGGCGGAACTCGTCCATCTCCCGTCTGAAGGTAGCCTGCTGATCCGTGAGGAGGCGGGCTATGTCATCCAAGACAGGGTTCTCATGGGAACCCGACGGGTAGCCTCTCTAGTAGTGAGGCTGCTGGATCTGCTACTGGTGAAGCTGAGAGGGGTATGGGTGATGTTGCTGCTGCTGCTGGTGAGGCTGATCTCTCCTCCAAGACTGTACCTGCTGATAGGGACGAGGACTGTAGGACGACTGCTGCTGCTGTGGTGGTGGGTACATTGGGGGCTGCTGGTGCTGCTGGTGCTCTCTCTGATGGCTGTACTGGCCACCCTATCCTGACGACTGCTACTGGGGCTGGGTACCTTCGTTCCCCCACCGGAATCCGGGATGGTCTCGTCGGATACCGGCTGAGGGCGGTCATACCAAATCCCGTTGACATCCATCAACAGCTCTGCATCGTACTGGGCTGGAGGGAGTACTGCCAGAGGCTGATCCGGCTGGTATACCCCCATCTGCATGTCTGGAGACGGAGGTGACTGGTAGGTTGGCTGCGGCTGCTGGTACGGCTCCGCCTGTACAAGGTGAACCTGTCTAGGCTGCTGGTGTGAGCTGGAGCGCTAGGACGAGCTGCTGCTGCTGGAGTCGCCTCGCGACTAAAGACGGGGCTGGGAAGCCGTTTGTGCCTCCTGGAGACACACGAGCTGGGTCTTCAGGTCGCTCAGAGTCTGTGCCATCTGCTCCATCTGAGTGATGCCCTGGCACTGCTTCTTCTCGGTCAGCTCCATCCGATCCAACTTCTCGCTAATGATGCCCATGTCCGCAGCTGTGGACTCTGCCTGTGCTCCTGCTACTGCGGACGAACTGGAAGGACCGACGTCGACCCGTGCTATCCTCTGGTACTGCACGGGTCCTGGCTGCTGGGGTCTGCCCTGAGTGTACAACTTGGTCTGGGACATCACCATGTAGTTCTCGGTCATCTCCTCGTAGATGGCCCAGACCTGGTCGTGATCCTTGGCGAAATAAGACCCGCCACAAGAAGCGTTCACCAAGCCCTGAAGCTCTGGTGTCAGCCCGCTGAAGAAGCTCTAAACAAGGTTCGGCTTGGAAATGTCGTGGTGCGGGCATCTGTCGGTTAGCTCTCGAAACCTCTCCCATGCCTCGTGGAACTGCTCGTTGGGGAGCATGGAGAAGTTGCTGATCAGGGCTCTAGCGGCGTTCGTCCGCCCGAGTGGATAGTACTTGTGCAAGTACTCGGCGTGGAGATGCTCCCAAGTGTAGACAAACTTCCCCAAGTGCTTCAGCCAGGTGGCTGCTCTGTCTGCCAAGGAAAAGGGGAAGGCAATCATCCTGATAGTATCCTGGTCCACCGACGGTCGTGGACAGTATTGCAAATCATCTCAAACTCCTCTAAGTGGAGATGAGGCTCCTCCGTAGCCAAACCATGAAACCGGGGAAGGAGCTGCAAAGTGTTCGGGGGGAACTTGAAGTCCCCCACGATGGCTGGTAGCACCACCCAACGGTGCATCAAAGTCGATCCGGGATTGCGGCGGCAGCTGCCGCATCGTCGGGTCCTCCTCCGCGGTTCTCGCGGTCGGCTCTCATCTGCTCAAGCTCTCTCCTCATCTCTATCATGAATGCTCCCTGATCCCTCAGCTGCTGCTGCACTGACTCGAGGGAGGTGATCAGGGTGGAGTTGATCGAACCCTGGTCAAAAACGAAATGCTGATCTCCTCGTGGACCTCTAGGGTGGTCATCTGAACTGCCGGCCATAGCTCTGAAAAATCAAAACAACCGAACTCAGGTGCCGATAAATCATCTGTCTGTCTCTCCTCTGGCACTGGTATCTCGGTATCAGAAGAAGGGTGGTCGAGGGGGAACAGGGCGGAGTCATACTCCGGTTCGGAGAGCGGGTCTGAGCTCCCACGAACGACCTAGATGAATGGGCCAGAGTGCTAAAAAAGCGGTGCAGCCAGAGGCTGCCTAAGAGACCTCCTGCCCATCATCGTGATCTCACGAGTAAGGCGGATGAGATCTGGAAAAAATATGATCAAAAGCAAACCCCCAGTTCACCAACGCAATGCGAGCTTGAAGACCGTAAAAGTTCGGTCAAATTATCTTGTCAATTTTTATTTTGGTGAACAATCAAAATATCAGAGCGATTACGTGACCTGTTGGGATACCCGATACTCTCCCAACCGACTGTCCCGCACAGAAGAGTCGGTAATCAGTCGAGATGAGTACCGGAGGGCTTTACCTAGTGTACGGGTCACTCTCTTGCACAAGCAAACCAAGCAATGAGGGGGTTGCTCTCCCCAAGACAAACTTTTAAGTCAGGTGTCTTTTAGGGTCGATAGTTTAGCAGTCCCAATTTTATGGTTTTTTCTTTTTTAGATATTTTTAATGCAAGCAAAAACACCTAACGAATTTTCGGTTCTCCTGGTTATTAAGTCAAAAACAGGGGGGAGAAGCCGAAAAGCCGATGCGCGAAAATCAATGATGCATGCAAAGATAGAAATACGTACCTGTCTCCACACTCTACATGCTATATGATCCGCGCAGATTTTAAAGACACAAATAAAACTACCTATATGGTGCAACGGAAAATCGAGTCCTAAGCAGGTAACATCTACTCAAAAGCACTGTCTAGCTGGTTACTCACCCTCGATCCAAAGAGTCCGGTCTAGACCCACCCCTCCTCTTCTCGACAAGTCGAGTTCAGAGTAGCGCTTGACGGGGCTGGCTCGCGGCGCGTAGGCTCTCAGGAAAGCAACTCATCTATTTTTATTAATGATTTATTAGTAGGTCCAATTTAATGATCTATAGGTACGGGCAGTCTAGTAGGTTGTGGATCCTACTTGAGTACGACACAATCAATCAGAAATTCCTAAGGCTAGGGGATCGATAAAAACCGCGTAAAACCGTAAAAGGCAGCGAAAAAATCTGAAACCGCGAAAAAGCTGCGAAAAAGGCTAAGGTAACTAAAGGGTCCCCCGAGCACACCGGTGCTCGGCGAAACAGACCCGAGAGTCCAAGTCCTGCTGTCCCTGTGTTATTACAATTCAAATAGAATGTGCTGAAATAAATCTAAACTACCCTACACTAAGCTGCTCCTCACGCTCTCCTGCGGCTCCGTGTAGAAGGGAGCCGCCTTCGAATCCCGCGGTTGCGCCGGCTACTCGAGAGTCGCCGCCTCGGTCCTCCGGCCCTCGCAAGAAACAAACGAAGTGTCACAGACCAAATTATTATAAAAATGTCAGAAAATATAAAATAAATCGACTACTAAGCCGTGCTCCCCGGCAACGGTGCCATTCTGATGGCATGCCTAATCACTCAGGTAAAAGATAATCAAGGGTTGTTGCGACCCGAGTAACCAAGCGGTGTTATCAAGAAAAATAGACCACCAAATCGGATAAAAATCAACTCAAGCACAAATAGCGGTCTCGCTATTATATTAACCTGGTATAGCGACCAGGTCGAACACAAGGAACACGTAATGGCCTTGCGGCCTACGAAGTCGTCAAAAAGAAAGAATAAAATAAAAAGAAACTATTTTTGGTGGATTTTCAATTGTTTTTAATTTTTTTGGATTTTTGGTTAATAAGGAAAATAAAGAAACTAATAAAACAAGCCAATTCAAACAATTATCAAAGAATTCAAAAATCAACAAAAAATTCAAATAAAAATGTTTTTGTGTTTTATATTTTTTACTATTTTTAGTGAATTTTTTTGTATTTTTCTGATTTTTATTTTCTTTTCTAAAAATCAAACAAGGTAAGAAAATGAAGGTGCTGTCCAGCCGAGCTTGAGGGACTTAGATGAAATATCTAAAAGCCCCTAGAAAGCTTGGAGGTAATTTTCCTGTATAGAGAAAGAAACAAGGAAAATTTAGGCACAGAAATTATTATTTTTGGATTTTTAAATTATTATATTAGAATTTTTATGAGGTTTTTAGGGTTTTGTAATTCTTATGAGTTTTATATAGTGAAAAATGACCAAAATCGGTCAGAAAATCAGCAAGACAAACTAAACAGTAGCTAATTTTTTTATAATTTTTGGATGAGTTTTAATATTTTTTTGGGAATTTTTAATTCAGACAGTAACGAAAAAGCATGTTTTTGATTTTTTTAAAATAGTGAATGAAATAAAAAATGTCCCAAAAATTCTAGAAAATTTTACGCCATGACAGGAGCATGTATCCAATTTTCATTGAATTTGGAGTTAATTTGCTATTTTATTGAAAATAAAAATCAAGCCACAGTGCACAGGGACCTAACTGCAAATAATATAAAGCTCTGGGTCCCTTGGACAACAGGCCTGAAAAGTATAGGGTAAGGAATGCAAAATACCCCCCAGGCCATGCACGATACACATGACTCAGGCCTGGGGGACCTAATTGTCATTCCTATTAATAAAGATACAAAGCGTAACAATCCAAAAACGCAGGGCCAATATTGCAAAAACACCAAATAATCACGTGTCGACGCACGTGTCCACGACTGGCAAGGTATAAGTGCAACTCAGATAAACAATAGGGTCCTTAGTGCAATATTTACAAAATTAAAAGAACTAAACTATGCATTTACAGTGCTAAATAATAAAAGCAGAAACTATAGGGGCCTAAGAGATATTTACCCCTTATTAAATCTCGACGGTTGGATGCACACCACGTCAATGATCAGACGGTGGAGAGAAGTGGGCGCGCAACCAAGGGAACCCTCGGCGCTATCCAACGCCTAGGAAGCTCCCACGTGGATGATCGAACGACGGTGCTGCAACGTGGGTCTGTGAAGGGGGTAGAAGGTGTGCGGGAAGAAGGCGAACGTGATGGTACGGTCCGATGATCGAATGGACGATGGGGGTGGCCGGAATCGATGATGGTCGGCGACGGCGAAGATTGGGGGAAACTCGAAATTAAAGAAAAGGGAAAGAACCTAAGCTACCTAGGTGGTCGAGTCGACTGTGGAGGAGCTGGGCTTGCTCCGGGTCCTTGCCTCGAGGACCGTCGGCGTCCGAGGCTCTGGCGCTACCTTCTGGCGGCGCTCGGCGGCGGAGGCTTGCTGGGTCGATGTCTCTTTGCTCCCTCCTCGCTGCAACACCCTCTGGAGCGAGCTGTCACTATCGCCAAGACGGTGGAGGTCACTGGGTGGTGAACAAATGAGCCAAAGATGCACAATAGGGTGGCGTAGCTGGGAATTTATATGGGTGCAGGTCCGGAAGAAAGGTTCGGGTCCGGCTCGATGGAGCACGGATCCCTAGGCTGGAGATCGGGCGAGGTTCCCGGACCATAGGAGTGTTATTAGGACCCTGGGTTCGGCGGAATGAGTATCGGGTTTAGGCGCTAAAATGAAGAGAAGTCGGGTCGCCGCCTAATACCTGTGAGAGGTGGTCCTAGGGGGGAAGTTGACCGGGTGGTCAACAACCACCGTGGACCAATGGGGAACAGCCATTTGGAAAAGATTTGAAAAATTAATAAAAAATAGTAAATGGCCGATTTATTAAAAAGTCAAAACATGAAATAATTTTGTTTTAATTTTTACTCTTTTTTTGGTGATTTTTAATTAATTTTTCAAAATATAAATAGGGTATTTACATAATAAGGCTATAGATAGGTATATTTACAATATAGGGCTTTTTTTTTTATTTTTGATTTTTAATTTGTTATTTTTGTACATTTTTATTCCCCTTTATATTTTATTTATTTATAGCATAACATTAGGAATAAAAAGGTATTTTTATTTTATTTTTATTATATATATACAATAGTGAAATAAATAGGTATATACATCAATGTACATGGTATATTTACAATGTATTTTGAGGCTTTTAATTTTGTTCTTTTTATTTTGTTTTTGTTTTAAAGGTATTTATTTTATTTATTTACACCATATAATATAGAATATTTACAAATTTTATGGAAGTTAATTTTATTTATTTATAAGGTGAAATAAATGCAGATGAATGATCTATGTACATGGTGACTATGTACAAGTGATTCTTTTTTATTTTTTTTTAATTTTTCAATTTTTATCTTGATTTTATATTTATAAATATATACAAGTATTCACGAGCCTATTTTAGTCTATTTTTGGAGGAAAATATTTTTATTATATTTACAGGTATATTTACACACATGAGCACCCTATCTCTCTCTGCTTTGGCTTTTATGCGGTCAGGCCCATGCTGAGCCCTCCCTTGGGTTAGGTTGCTCAATATTTATTCTAAATATTTCCTCTTTTTTTGTCTCTTTATTCTTTTATTTTTGCACAAAAACATGCTAATTATTAAACTTTATTCAATCCATGCTTTTGGTAATTATTCGTATTTACATGAATATACATGCATTTGCAAAGGTTTTTGTAGCTAAAATATAAGAATAAAGAGTGATTAATGGGTATTCATCAGAGACCAACTAGAAGCAAGGGTACAATAGGGTCATCAGTAGTCTGGCAACATGCAGCTGGCAGCAGAGCTACCACCAGCAACAGCCGATTGCTCATTATCAGAACTAGTACTCCGGTCCTCCTTAATACTCCTTATACCCTCCTCCTCACTATCAAAACCATTAGGGTTGCCAACAATCTCCTAGTACCAGAGGCCCACATAGGGGCCGCTCTTATGAGATTGTGCCGGTTACTCTGTCCCTCAACTTTATGGCTCAACATAATCAATAACATTGCTGCGATGAGCCAGAAGATCGACGACCTGACAACTGCGAAGACTATCATACCAGCTCCGGTCGAGGCAAACCCGAACAACTTCCATCGCAAGGAGCAGGTAGACGGTAGTGTCTAACCCAATTTAGGTCATCTTAATTAATTTTTATCTAATGTTGTTACTCTATGAGCGGTAGGACACTCCAGCCATCGACAATGATGAAAGAGAAGAACATTGCATCTGACAATGATTCGACAACCCAATAGAAGGTCCAAACCCTACTTTTGAAGCACCAGAACTAAAATCTAAAAAATGGAGAAAATTCAAAAATACAAAAAGATAATAGCATCACCAACTTAGTGGAATTCAGCCACCATCGAAAATGCCAACATCTGCAGCAAATTCAAAGCCAGTTGAGGAAGCCGAGTCAACACTTTTTGGTACATAGTTTGTAGATGATTTTGTATATTCACACCATCTCCCTATAAAAAATGATATCGGCAAAGATTTGGATGATATGATTTTAGATTATGTAAATATGCCTTTTACTGAAACAATTAGAAAACACAAAAAATCAAAAAAACTTGAAAAATGATTTATTTGATCCTTCTATTATGAGAATTATACAAAATTTGGTCTTAAACATGTCTTTGATGAGAGCTCTTGAATACATGCCTATTGTGAAGAAATGATTGAAAGATGCATGCACTACAAGGCATAGGCCTCGTCCCCACAATCCAATAAGTTAATGAGGCAAGCATGAGATGCACTTCCTCATAATGTCCACTGTCAATGTCATCAACAATCTCCCAGACAAAAAGAAAGGCAAGGGATCACATCTCATCTATTGTCAGATGATGACACATAGAACAACTCGGGTTAAGTATAAAATTTATCAAATGTTGTTGTGACCCAAATTAATCAGTGCAATCAACGAGAAAAATAACCACTATAAAAAATCAATAAAGGATGCAAGTGCCTTTGATATTTTATTTACTTTGTATAGCAATCAGGGTCGAACACAAGGAGCACGATTTAAAAACTTAGTAGTCGAATTTCAGAAACACAATATATATATATATATATATTAAGAGAGAGAGAGAGGTTTTGAATTTTGAAAAATTTAAATTTTCAATAAGAGAAAATCACAAGGAATAAAGGACACACACCACACTCTTTTTATCTTTTTCAAAAGTATAAAAATTCTAAAAAAATGTAGTAAAAATATTTTTTTCAGGTTTTATATGTTTTAGATTATTTTTTGGTAATTTTTAGGAATTTTTCAGATGTTTTTGTGATTTTCTAAAAATCAAACAATGGCAAAAATACTAAAACAGTGCACAACCACACGTTATTTGCAAGTTAAAAATACTTAAAATATCCAAAACTCCTGGATGGTATTTTTATTATAAAACATAAGTAAAAATCTACAATAAGAGATTGAAAACACTATTTTTGGATTTTATTTAATTTTATACAAATTTTATAAGTGTTTTGCAAATTTTGGGTTTTTTATAAGTACTTTTCGAATAAAAATGGTGTATAAGATAAAATACAACAAACATAGCTACATAAATTTTTGTGGAATTTTTAAATGATTTTCCAAAAGCAAACATGACACTTTTTAGAGGGTTTTGAATTTTTAATAATATAAAATTCAAAGAAATTGTCTAATCAAAATTACCATAAAAATAACATGCAAACATGAATCATGCAGAATATTTGTGTAATTTTTGGAGTTAATTTCAAATTTATTATTTTGAATAAAAGATAAGAAGTTAAAAATAGTTAATAGTGATCTTAATGTAAATATTTTAAATTCCAGGTCCTAGTGGATAACAAATTAATAAATCTCAGAGACAAATATGCACTTTATTCAAACCGCTCATTCTTCCATCTAAGCCCCTTAGTCAACGCAGATTGCCATCACAATTGTGCCGGACCCCTTGTCTCCTTTTTTATAGTCGTGGATCACCCTCTGCGCTCGGATAAATCTCGCCTAGGGTGTGTTCTTCTAGCCTACTCCCTTGTCTTCTGATCTAGAGTTGTCACCCCAAATCTGATCGAAGCCATCCGATAGCGTGTTATTCTGATGCTTGGATCGGGTTTAGGCCCTCATCTGCGCCTCCCGACAGATTTAGTCTGCAAACCATTAGATCAGACCCTGCTGTCAGATCTGACCATTCACCTGCGCCACCATCCGACCGTTAGATTTCTTTTGTAGAGTGCATTAGGACCGTATGTTAGAGATGCATCAAGAACGAGCCACGTATCTGCAAGGGTAATTTTCACCTTTTACCCCACCTTCTATGTTATTTCAGTTTAATCCATAATTATAATAATTAGTTATAGATATTTACAGTTAGACCCTTTAGTTTATCTATTTGCATTTCAGTCCAATCAAGTTTTA